>JADFUC010001855.1:0-54092 GCA_019722365.1 Lithospermum erythrorhizon
CCAGTTACGTATTGCTAGAAGGCGAAACAGAAAATCGTGGACATAAAGATACTCGTACAAAAACGTTTAGAACACCTGCTTGCCGTTGCCATGCCACGTCATGTGATTGTGTTTACTCCAAACGCAATTATTTGTGGACCCGAAGCTAGCGATATGGGAATCCAACATTATTCTTAAGTTTTAAGTTATCACCTCAATTGGTAACTTACTAATATCAAAATAAGTGCAGTTTAGCGTGCAAAATATTGATGAAAAAAATTAAATTCGTTAAAATAATATGTCAAAATGCAAAATAAATAAGGAGATAAAAAGTAGCTAATGGGGGACACGACACGCCGCCTATTGGGAAGCCAACAACCTGCTTCTATACTGATTGGTCATTTTCCTTTATTTTCGGGGGTAAAATAATTCCGCACTATTAAATAATTCACTCGAAAATAATAACAATCTTTCACCTATGAATTATCCCCTGTTGGATGTAAATACTCCCCCAGTTACTCCTTATTGGAGGTGGTCTAAGGGTGTATATTTTTCAACATAGAATTATGTAATTTTCTTTTTGAAAATGATGTTAGGTTTTACTGATTAAAATAACAATTATAAACCGATTACTAGAAACTCCTTTACGAGATTATAAAAACAAGAAATGATTTCATATGTACCTTACAAATGGAATGTAATCGAGGGAGGCTCCGAACAATCAACGATTGTTCCAAGCACAGTCCACACCAACGATTGGATTAAAACCTTTTCGTCGGTTTACTAGGAACAATTAAAGTGAAAATGAAACAATAAAGAAAAGAAACTATTTCTCTAAGGGGAGGTGTCTCACGAACCAAGAAATGGAGAGGGAGAGAATTCCCAACTTCCAAAAGTTGGAAGAATTGAACCAACACTGGTTAGGGTTAAGCACTATTTATAGGCCAACACTGGAAGAGATTCAAAAGAAAAATCTCCTCAAATTATCCCTGCCCCAAGTGTACCAAATTTACTTATCCCCTAGTCCCGAATTCCTATTTTTTGCCCCGAATATGTCCTCATGTTTCACTTTAGATCCGGGAAGTTATAATTGTATTATAGTTTGACCCTGTTGTCGTGGTGACCTCTTAGGCTCGATTGACAAGAGTAATATATTAATTTATGTTAATTGAATATTATATTAATATATATTGCATGAAGTGACCACAGTAAGTCATCATAACCCCAATGTCCATGAAGTTGTAATCTTAATATGTCAATTGTCGCGAACAATCGAACATATATCCCAACTTATATTATTTGAATATAATTAAATGTGGGGTAAATCGGTTGTACAATCAAATTGTTCAACGGGTATTTATGAGATCTAATAAGTCTCATTTTCAACAAATGATAATTCCTGCTATATAAGAAATTTTATGAAGCCTAAAACACGTGGAAGAAGGATTATTCTGTAGAAGCATTACACTTTAAGGAAATAGGCTGAGAAATGTAAGAAAGGAAGGTTCTAGAGTCTTCTTTCTTAGAAAATTAATTACCTTAGGCGTGTAAATTTGATGCATTCTTTATCTCAAGAAAAGTAATTTTTATAGGAAGTTTATTTGTGAAACCTATGGGAACACTTTTTTTTATAGTATTTTTGTGTGTGGAAACACACCACCCCAATGGTGGTTGAAAAATCAACTATAGGTTAATGTGGAGGGTTTATTCATATTCTAGTATTATAGAGAAAGCTTATCATAATTTTACGACGCCAGAAAACAGTCATGGTAGACTCAAGAGCGTGATTCATGAGAGACTTATGCTCGAGTTTTCGTGCTGGTAACGGCGTCAGTAATAGGGTTCTTGAGTCCTATGACAATCTTCATGATATTATTAGTGGATCTGCAGCAGACTGGATGTACCTTTCACATTGAGGGGGGAAACCAAGGTAAAATCCTTGTGTCTCCGGATGACTCTAAGATTATTTATTTTCTCTGCTTGGTTTCTATCTCGAATTAGTGGTATATCATATGATTTGTCCGTTGTTGTTGTATCCCTTGGATGAGATCAGTTGTTGTTCATTATGAAATTGTCAATAATGATATAGGATTTCTCAACAACATATTCAGTCATTCCTCGAAGTCGTTTATTTTTCAATTATAGATAAATGGCTACCAATGTATTGTTCTTCGTTATTGTAAGACAATACCATAGTCTGTAACATTAAGCATAGTAATATTTAGTTTTCCTTTTTATTTGAATGTGGATAGTATCATGGTTTGAATTCACTGAACCAGGTAATTTGAATTTTGACAAACTTTTAGCAGTACTATTCGCTTGAGCCGAGTTCATTTGTTGATTAATTGAATAACTGCCACATATTTTAGATAACAACTTTGATAATGCTTTTAAAAAGTGCTAACAAAGTAATTAATAGGCTTTTTGATCGATACCCTTGTACTATCCTACATTCTTTTTAAATGTCTTTAAACTATCTATCTGCTCAGACACCTCCCTTGAATTATCTATCTTACCTCAGTACCTCCCTAGACCTAATTTTCCACTAAATATATTAATAAATGACTCAAGTACCTCCCTAAACAATGTTGAAAGTCAACAATGTTGTCTATATTTGCCCAATGAAGGATATCACTATAGAGAATACAAATAAGCATCTCTCAGGCGAATGTCTCTATCTCTCTTCAAATCTATCTTTCTTATCCGAATGCACAAGTCCAGTTCCCCCTAACTCACATACAATTTATCCTTCAATTATGGCACTACTATCCTTAGTATGTGTCAACTACGTGTTTATCAATAAAAAAAGAATGACCTTGTAACAAAGGCGTTAACCAACAAATGAAAGACTCTAAAGGAGCTTATAGAATGCCTCACGACATTCAAAGTACAACATAAAATAAACTCTCAAAGCCTCGCTCTCACAAAATACAATACGTAGTCTCTAGTTTCGATTGTCTCTGAGTCCTGCATTGGGAAGCCTCTTTATAGTGTATAAACAACAAGCTGTATGGAAATAACTTCCATAAACAAAAACTTCCATCTTGTAAAAATGATCAATGCACCTGTCTTCTTTCTTTTTATTATTTTGGGACATGTGAATCTTCTACTTGATGCCCAAGCAATTGCTTTTTTCCTTAACCAAATCGTGATCTCACTAGATATTCTTCATAAAAGGAAACGAAATCTTAGACACATTTCGCCTCGAAGCTGTTGCTACCAACTCCAAGCAGTACGCTTGGTGACATCAAGAACATTTCGGGGCTAATTTTCATGCACTAACAAAATATTTGGACACTAATAAGTTGAATATTCATCTCACCACACCCGCTTTCACCACCACACCGATCTCCACCCATTATAACCGGGGCCACAACTTATACCTCCACCCCTTACCACCGCCCATATTCTCCACCACCGACTAGTACACTATCATTACCATCTTCTTTAGTTTTTTTGTTTTGTTACTTGGACTTTCTTGAGTATCAATTTTGATACAAATATAGCGAAAAATATTTTGACATCGATTTTAGAATCCAAGTATTTAATTTGTCCATATAGTTAGCTTTAATCTAATTTTCATTTCTGGCTTGGGTAGCGAGGAAAGATTCAGCAAGAAGTTCACTTGGTGGTTGGTTGATTTGAACAAAACTCATTGGTTTTGAGAGGATTGTCTGATGAAGTTCCATCTATATTTAGACTTTAAAATATGGGAAGAAGGATTGTGTAATCAAACTGAGAAAGTGACAGAGATATGTCAATATGAAATGAGCAAATGCATTTGTTTTGAAAGGATTCTTAGATGAGAATGGATGGGAGAAGAATGAGTGTGTTAATGGGGACTTCTAAGTTAGTGGGGGGTAATTTTATAGAATCAATGGATAATTTTATAAAAATTATAAATGGGGATCAAATTGAGTTTAAACTCTCAAAATTTAATTTTTTGCCCCAAATTTGACTTGCACCGCTAGTCAAGTAATTCTAGACTAGAGAAGTAGTTAGTTTGGGGACGAAGTTAAATTTTGTAAGTCATTTCATAGGGACCGAAATGCCATGGTGCCACTATTGGGGACCAAAGCAACTTTGTGCCACTTTCTCAAATCCATCAATTCGCTTCCTTTTTAGTTGACATTCAAATTTTTTATTCGAATCAAAATTATCGTTAATAAGAAAGTATGTTTAAAATACTATATATTTATATATTTTCAAACAAGTATATAGTACATTAAAAGTTATTTGAGTTTAAAAAAAATTAATTTATTAAAATTAAAATGTAATAATTTTTTCCGGACGGATAGAGTATTGTAGGGATACTCAGCTAAAAGATATATTTCCATGAGATTCTAGTTGGTAGATAGCCTAAAATGTTACGTGAGTTATTGATGTTACACAAATAACATTTTTATTTGTTCTAAAGAGAAAAAAGAAAAATAGTCAGTTATTGTGAGGTGGTGATTTTTACAGAAATACATACTAGTTATTTGATCTAATAATTGTGTCATCTTGTTCCCTTTCTGTGGCTGTTGGATCTCTTACGGTTCTCATCTGTTTCACGAGAGGAGAAAATTCGACTTCGATCTGTATATATATATATATATATATATATATATATATATATATATAACCTATATATATATATATATATATATATATATATAATATGTATGTTGACAGTCAAAAGTTAATTAATTAAATTATGAAACTCTAATTTAAAGAATTAAGCCTAATTAAATTAAATTAAGGTCAATTTCAGTGTGACAACGTGGCGATTATAAGTTTCGTCGAGCCTCAAAATTAAATCGGATAAGTGTAGGGTTAGATATTTTAATACACGAAATTAATTACTATGATAAGAATTAGGGTGTCATTTAACTAAACCTAATTATACACCTCGTATGATGATGTGGCTCCAAAACTTACAGGTTAAAATAATAAATTAAAAAGAAAAAATCGAAATAAAATAAGTTTAAAGACAACGGGTTCAAAATGATGCTTGAATATTAAAAAAAATAAAAGGTTAGGATAAGGTTTTATCTTACAAATCACGAAACCAAATCGGCGCATGCAAAGTCGGTTGGTTTTTTTAATATTATTTTAATATATTACTCACTTCGTTCCATTTTAGTTATCTTTTTAGTCATTTGCATATAGATTAAGAAAAATAAAAACTAAACAAAAGTAGATTGAAAATATAAAATGTTAATTAATTCAAACTATATAATTGATTGGTTGATAAATTAATAACAAAAAGTAGTCAAAAATAAAATTGAAAATGCAAAAATATAATTTTCTATGCTAAAAGGACAAGTATTTTGAAACAAAAAAAAAGAATTAAAATTTAGAAAAACAACTAAAGAGACGGAGCAAGTATTTGAATGGGTAATCGGAAAGCCACAGCCTACTTATTTCCCAAGACAATCACAAACAAACCTCAGTAAAAAAAATACAACAAAAATCTTGATAAATTTAATATAAAAGCGACTTTGAAGGTATTTTACCAACAGGAAAATCTCTAAAGTTGTTGACTTCGGTGAAAACTACCACGGAACCACATAAAACCACCAAAACCTATTGAAATATTAAAGCCAAAAGAATAGACACCTAAAGATTGAGGAGCACGAGGAAGAGCCTAAAAATCTTCAATTCCAAAACCAAATAGGTGCCTAAAGCTAGGAAGCGGGTTGAATTACTACACAAATGCGGTAATTCCAGGTTAACATCAATGGGTGAGAATCGATCAACTTACATCTTACACATCAAATCACTATGGGATTAAGCCACAAATTCACATGCGTAAGCTTAGAGGCGAGATACAAAGCACCATAGCCGCATGCACGCCGTCGGAAACACAGAGGGTAGCGGCTAAGACACCCATTTGGCAGCAAACAAACATATTTACACGGATAGCACACGAAGATCGGGAGTCTGTTGCTTCAACACTTGAACCCGGTCGATATCTGGTCCATTGCTAAGGTCTAACACAAACGATATAAAATCAAAATTCGGTCCACGACTCAAATTCAAATACAAGATCAAGTCCATACACTCATGCGGAGTAATTTGCTAGAGCATCCCGGCTCGAGACTATATCAAGTCAAAGACCAAGTCAGACTACTCAGTCTTTATCAGTCTAGAGATGTCGATCCAGACTCTATCGATCTCAAATCCAAAATCTAGCTTAAGATTGAATACTTGATCAGAACTTCATCCGAAAGAATCCAACTTAGGATTTACATAGCAGTTCGAGACACAAATCCAAATCCATTTCGAGGATCGCGTACGGTGCAGGGACATATCCAAATCAAGTCTCAAATCCAAATCAAGTTCAAGAACTACATGAAGTCCAAATCAATCTCAAAAATTGGCTTGAATTCATTTGGAGACCAATGAACCAATCAATCGAACCTCAATGGATTTGATAAACCTTCTTTATACATAGAAAGGTTTCCTCGAAAAGGAATTTTATTGTATCGATTAACATTATAAACCTTAAAATACTTCTACAGCTACAATGTATTTTGAGATTTGCCTCTAACCGGTTACATGTGATTGTCACATTGAAAAATAGAGTGAGTTCACACTATATAAACAAAGACTCACTCCACCTATCACCAATTGGTTTTAGAATGGTGACTCTTTAGTTGGTTTTCTTTATGGATGTAAACCTAGACCCATTTAATAAATTTAAAATATTTGAAGGTGTATTTTTCTAATATAAATCCTAAAGATCATATGTTAAATGATAAAATTCTCTAAATATGATATATTTTTTAAAGGTCTTTCAAATATAAACCAATAATATCAAGCAAATAAATTATATATGAAGTAATATTCTAAATGAAACAAGCAAGCAGAAAGAACAAGTAAATGGTACTGTGGACGTGTTCAATGTAGTGATGCACACTGCAGGGGTGAATAACATAGTTGATAGAGGAGAGCAAAATCGGTGCATATCCTCTATACCGCTTTATGTATAAGTGTTCAATTTAGTATACATGCACACAAAATATGTCCTTGAGAATTGATATGTCATGCGTAATGGGCTTGTATCGTGTTTCGGCCCGATACAGGTGATTTCATGTCGAGAGAAAAATATTAATGTGGATGGAGAAAAGAAATGACTATCTTAGGATTCGAACTAAGGCAAACCATATGCAGCTATGACTTCTAATCAACTCATCCAATATTTTACTTGGATGGTTCTGTGCATACAAAGACAGAGGACCACCATGTAACTCCATTACTGCTTGAAGATTACACGGAAGCCAAATAGAAATATTAGCTGTTGGCAAAAATTCTAGAAATTTGTTGTATGGGCTAACTTCTTATAGATTTTAAACTAAAAATTGGTAAAAAAGTTTTCAAAATAATTTAGGACCATGGAATTGAATTTTAAACAAATCGGAGGATCATTCAGAATCACTTGATGACATTGTTACAATAATATTTCTTTTGTTTCAATCATTAACCACAAGCAAATTGATTAGTGGTACCTGAAAATTAACACAAGCACTCGTGTAAATAAAAAAATATTTCCTCTATATCCCAAGAAGGTTTATGGCAAGAAGGTTGTCTTGTTTAGGTTTTTTCAAATACTTAATAAAGGATATTTTTATTAAGACTAGTCAAAAGACATATATTTTAAAACATACATGTAATAATTAATTGGATTGGAAATGAAAAATAGTTAAAACTGAAGTCTTTTCATGGTATAATTAATTGCTTTATCTCATCCCATGCATAACTTGTAAGTTCTCCGGGTATCTATAAAAGGATAGGAGAAGTAGGACTAAATATCGAAAGTTACAAGCAATAAGCAAGCATGGATTTTCATAGCTCCTTTGCCACATGTTTTAAACTCATTGTATTGACAATCTTTTTGGTCTCATGTTCATTCTCCCATGCTAATGGGGATGGTACACTACCTCCTTCAAGCTTGCCTGTTGTCAAACCCAATAAAACTTCTTCTTTCACCAGGAATTCATTTCCACCTGATTTTATCTTTGCAACAGCCTCCTCTGCTTTCCAGGTAGTACTTCCTCCTTTAAAAACATAAATGAAAGTATTTATTTGAATTAAAAACTTAAAACATCAAGATCAAAATTTAAATTTAGATAATAACTTGTTTGGAAATTACTGTGTAAATGTTTTTCTTTGATTTGCAGTATGGAAGGGCAGCAAATAGATGGCAGAGGACCGAGTATATGGGATCATATTGCTCATAATTATCCAGGTGCTTCATTTGTTATCATTATCAACAATAAATTCTGCCAAGTTTTGATGTGTTAAATTCAAGGTAAATTAAGCAAACAACTCTTTTATGCAGAAAAAATATTGGACAGCTTAACGGTGATGTCCCCACAGGACTTCTATCATCGTTACAAGGTACAATAATTTTATGCATATTGATTTCTACTGCATATAATTGGGATATAAATTCTACCAGAAGACATAAAATAATCTTCAATATGCTTTCTTCAATAATAAAAATAACAAATTTTGGTTGCTTAATTTTTTTTTTTAAGTTTGCTTAATATATATATGACATATATACATCATGTAATTGAAATACATCACTTTTCATTTAAATTTAAATTATCATAATGATTTTAAAGTTGGTGTATATGAAGCAACTACATACTAAATATTATATGATATATATAAAAATATTAGAATTTAACATTTAACTTATCAAAATTTAAAATTGAAGGATTTTTAAGAACGGAATACAATGTTAATTAATTATTTCGAGTTCATTTCGTTTGTTTTGACATGGTCCATTCTACTATTTAGGAGGACATAAAGCTCATGAAATCTTATGGACTTGATGCTTTCAGACTATCTATTTCATGGTCAAGGATTGTACCTTGTAAGATATACAAACTTATCATTTATTTCATTATTTATGTATTATATATTTAAGAATGAAAAGCCTCATTGTGAGAAAATTCCCATTCACACTCTTTCTCTCCTCTTTGCCATTACATGGTTTATGTAGTCATTACCCACCAATGAATTTCTTTTCTTGAAAACTTTTTGGGGAAATGGGGAATAACATGAAGTTGAAAATTGTATTTGTTTAGAAAATAAATTTTAATTGCTGATTAAAATATCTAAATATGAAAAAGAAAGTCAGTATAATAAAATATCATAAATATGGAACGGAATGCAAAGCTTATTAAGAGATCGAAGATGAATGGCGTCCAAATGTATCTCATCTATGATTAATTTTAATGACATATTATTAAGTTAATTACATATATGATCTCTAAAAATATGTTCAAGTTGTACTTTGATAACAGTAAGTGGCGTTATAGCACATTTGATCCATAAAAGTGTACATACAAGTGCATTTTAGTTCCAAAAGTGACAAATATATATTACATATTCCGTCTCTATTTTGGATGTTAAAAACGGGAACGAATGTTCAACATTGGTGAGTTTCACAAACCATATGATAACATTTATGTCATTTTTAAGAACCAAATATATTACACTACCACTTATTAAGACGAAAATACAACTTACTTGGATCATATCTACGGTTAACTTAATATTATTGATCAATTATTCCTTTTGACTTTTGTTTCTACAATAGTCATCGTATTTCGTATTCAGATTTATTTCCGCTATCACAAGTTAAAATGTTTATATGCAGCTGGGAAGGTGAGCAAAGGAGTGAACAAGAAAGGCATAGAATTCTATAACAACGTTATCAATGAGTTGATATCAAATGGTTAGTCGATATTTTATCATCGAATAACATGAAAACTGTTAGTAGAATTGTACTATTATCTAGTACATGCACCTAATGCATATTGTATTGTACGTCATGACTTATTATTTGGGTTTGAAAGACATCGGATCCCATTTGGGAATATTACAGTAAGTTAATCGCGGGATGTCTTTCGATTAATCAGGGAGACAAGAAATTTAAACTTAACGACTTGTCACAAGTTACCATTCCTTTATGAGTCAAGCTTCATTCACGTAGAGCTTGATAGTGTTATTCTTATGCTACAGTTTTTTCTGGGATTGGTATGTCGGGGACAAATCTCCTATCTTTCATATTATTATCATCCTGAGTCATTTAATCAATTTTTTATTCAGTGACATCTATATATAATTCCCTTGTATATAAATTTGTTATATTATGTATTTAACTAATACTCCGTAATTTCTATCGTTTATTTTTGGACGTTCCACTAAATGTATTAATATTTCGGCAAATATATATTTGCTAATGAAGTTTGAAATATTTTATTATAGGTATAAAACCATTTGTCACAATCTTTCACGCTGATGCCCCTCAAGCATTACAAGCTGAGTATGGGGGTTATGCAAGCCCTCGTATCGTGTAAGTAGTGAACTGATAGCTGTTGAAATATCCTAACATAAATTGTTTCAATGTACATCTCCATATATTATACACAAACAAATTGTTGATGAGAACATTTTTTTATTAACTATTAATATATCTAATTGCAGGAATGACTATCTAGACTACGCGGATATTTGTTTCAAAGAATTTGGTGACAGGGTAAAACGTTGGGCGACATACAATGAGCCATTCGTGTATAGCAAATATTGGTTTGAGCAAAACATTATTGTTGGAGACCTTGCCAAGGATCCTTACTTGACTGCCCACCATCTACTCCTTAGTCATGCCAAGGCAGTTCAACTATACAGAAAAAAATACAAGGTAATCCAACTAAATTATCACAAGTCTCTATTTTCTTTATATTTTGCAATCAAATGAGATCCTCTACGGCTCTACGTACCCCATTGTTGTGCTCTATTTCACATCCTTTTTTTATATTTTATATAATTGTGTAGTCATATTATAACTGTCAATGATGACTATAAAATATGAGTTTAAAAATCAAAGCATGTGCTCCAATCTGGTGGCATGAAAAATGACATAATTGTCAATTTGATCCTAGATCAAGTTACGTTTTAATTCCCAATAGTTTAAAATTTGAGATTTAGTCCCATATAGTGAACATGTGAGTGAGATTTGGTCTCCAATTTCAGTGTAACTATAATTCCATAATTTGTGATTGTACCCAATTGGAGATTAAATTGCACCCAAATAATTCCATTTTATTAGGGGCTAAATCCCTAGCATTTAGTACTCGAAAAAGTAAAATACGAAAACGTCTGAGAACCCAATTGACATTTAATTAACTCCATATCCATCGTTTAACAGTTCCCAAATGTTGTGACAATTTCATGTTTGCTTTATAACTTCTACAGGCCACATGTCATTTTATTCTATATGATAGATTAGTATATATTATAGAGGAAGAGTAGTTAGAAAAGATGGAACCTAACGATTTTTCTCATCCAGACTCAAAATGGTCAAATAGGGATAGTGATAAATACGGATTGGATGGTGCCTTATTCAAATAGCAAAGAGGACATTCAAGCAACTCAACGTGCCCAAGATTTTAAGTTGGGTTGGTAAGTACAACTTATACTATATGTACATAAAACAAAATTAATCGTATCAACGTATAAAACAAAATTAATCACTATAGCTATCTCATAACCACATGGACTTTTCATCTTCTAACTTATTAAAACATGTATTCATATTATGTATTAGGTTTATGGATCCCTTGACAAAGGGCGAGTATCCAAAGGTCATGCAAAATATTATAGGAAGCCGCCTACCAAAGTTCACTGTTGAGGAGGCTGCAATGGTGAAGGGTTCATATGATTACCTTGGATTAAATTATTATACAGGCTCTTATGTGAAAAATGTTCCATCTAAAAGTATTGAAGTTAATAATGTTATCACGGATCCTCATGCGAATCAAACATGTAAGTGTCAAACAACTTTACTATTCTACTGTCAATCTATTTTAATTGATATTTTTTATTTTCAAAAAATATATTATATGATAAAGATCTTTTTAATTATAAATAAAATAGTATCAATTTAATATTGATGATTAATAAATTAAAATTTAATTTATTATCGGAGCTCCATATCAATGAGTGAAAACGTCAAATTAAAATAAATTGAATGTAACAAGCTAGATTTATCAATTAGTTACAATGATGAGCGTGTTGTTTCGTTGTTTTTTAACATTTTTTTCTAACAGTTGAAAGAGATGGCGAGCTGATTGGTGACCCAGTATGTCATTTATCGAGTACTATTTATTTATAGTATACTTAATTAATGAAATATTCCATTTTAATTTTATTTTATTTTTTGGAAACAGACTGGTTTACATGGATTTTATGTCTATCCTGAAGGCCTTGGTCATCTTCTTGTATATATGAAGAAGACATATTCCAATCCTACAATTTATATTACGGAGAATGGTAAATTAAATGAAATTAATCAATCGCTCGCTTGCTCGCTGTTTCAAATGTTTTGAAATGGTAAATTAAATTTAATACTCACTATTGTTCTTTTAGGAATGCCCGATTCCAATAAGGCACCCTATGAGCAACTCATAAATGACCATCAAAGAGTTGATTTTCTTCATCGACATCTTATTGTCGTCAAGGACGCCATTACGTGAGATATACTCCTAATATATATTCCATCAATTAAAGATATGTGAATCATATTTATTATTACTCCTTAAAAAGATTTCATGTTTGATTTTTAATAGTCAAAATTAACAAGATTTTTAATCTTAGATGGCAATTTATGTACATAATTGAGATTTAAATACAAATTATATTATAATACAAATAAAATTATCATATTGATAGTAAAGTATATTATTGAAAATATTATTATTTGATATTTTTGTCACCGATGTTTTCAAAATCAACTGTTGAAAGACTGACGATTTTTTTTGAATGGAGAGGATATATATATATATATATATAATATATATATATATATATATATATATATAAATATATATATATATATATCAGAGTTTATTATTTAATGAATCTGATCGTTCTCCGTTTAATGCTAGGAGGGATCGTGTCAACGTGAAAGGTTATTTTGCGTGGTCTTTCATGGATAACTGGGAATGGAACCAAGGTTTTACCGTTAGGTTTGGGCTCACTTTCATTGACTACAAAAATGATCTAAAAAGGATTCCCAAACTCTCTGCAAAATGGCTTAAAGCATTTCTCAAAGGATACAAGTAATATCCCATGGGCTTGATGTTACAAAAACTAGTATTATGAAATATGAAGGACATTGAGATTTGAGAAGAGTTTCAATGGGCTTAAAAATAAAGTAGTGTTTTATCTACTATCGTTCAAGCTATATATTGTATTGCAATGAGTCGGATTATGTGTGTTTCAAAATAATTATGTGCAAGTTTCAATAATTTTGAAGTAATTAATAAGATTATTAAGTTACTTGTTGATATGTCTTGTTCATTTCTTTGTATGATAATGTAACTTGTCTCGAATTAGAATGCGCTATTAGATTTGATGGTGACATATGGCTTGAATTCTGAATTTCGGCGAGTTTTAATGCACTGCTTCGCGTCTTTCGTAGGAAACTTCCGTCCGAAATTACCAAATTCAGCGGCTTATATTTCTTGTGAGATGAGAACTTTGCGAAGATGCATCTTGGTGATATGAGTAAATCATATCAAATCTCATCACATGACCACTCTGGACCAGTGTATTACTAGTAACATCTTACGATTATAGTACGATATGACTCAAAAGTTGTAGCAGGTTTGGTGTTGAGCCTCTTGGATTTGACTTGACTCATCTTTTCTTTAGAGGCTTGGTTGAGTTTACAAGTCCATATTCTTTTGCAACTTAATCATGTTATCTTGGATTTGGCTTGTGAGTTGTATGGATCGGGTTTGGCTTGACCCGCCCCTTTCACGTACTCGCTAGCCTGTTTCGCGCCCCGCCCCGCCCGTCTCTTACTGACGCAGCCGCGCCGCGTACTCATGACCACTTACCCCTTTAAACCACTTTCGTCCTTTACCCTTGGCCCCACATCTATTGGCGATTTGAGAGTGAGGGGGATGGGGGTTTGTTTGAGTTTATGTTTCATGTAATTGGTGAAATGAGAAGGAAGGAGGAAATGGGGATTATTTTTTTCCTTTTCAATTAAGTATATAATTAATATTATTCAATCAGTCTAAACTCTTTCTTTACTTAAAATGATGGTGCCTCAGCTGTTAGTCATTGGCGGTCGGGGACAGTATCACCCGTACGCTAGTGCGAGACTATTTTATTACGTTGTCATTGTCGGGGCCCAAGCGTACTATGATTACACTTTCATTTGGGACCATTTATTAATTTCCTCTAGTGTAAGATCCATAGATTGATGATTTTATTGAAGACGTACTTTGCCTCGTATGGGGGTATTTGAAATGTACCGTAGGTAATAAATTAAGTTTTGAACAGCAACCAAATAACACTCAGACTAATAATAGTAACTTGACGTCGACCACCTGTAATATCCGGTATTTCCTTTAGGTAAAATAATTGGTTTAATTAATTAACGAAACGAACTAGCTATTAACTTTAATTAATCCCTATCCCCCAATCATTACGATTCGAGCGCCCTTCAAATAAATCCTAATTTCTATCTGAAAATCCCTAATTTTGCTCGTATCGCACAAAATCCACAAAAAAACAAATTCTCTCCAGATCCCCAATTTGAAATACCATAATTACTCAAAATCAGTTTCTCCCAAATGCCCTAATTTAGCACTTTAAAATAATTTGCCACAAATCCCACAAACAAGAGAAAAACCCACAAGATTTGTAAAAATGAATTTGATTAGCATCGGAGGAGCATTTGAGGACAAAGAAGTTGAAAGTATTGAACAAAAAATGGTGAAGACAACAGAAAACAAAGGTTTTTGACCCGTATTTCCATTTTTTTATTGTTGCCGCTAGCCGTACGACTTTCCTATGAATGTTAATTGAAGTAAAAGTACATAAAGTTTGTGGTATGTGTTTAAGACATTGATGGGATTTGTTTTGTCACCCAATTCATGGTTTTAACTTTAAGGATTGTTCGGTTTTGTGTTGGTTGGGTTTTATTTTTGTAACAAAAAGATTGACTAGGTTGTTTATGGTGTCTTTTTGAAGTGTTTTGTTAGAATATTGTTGGATTTTTCGTTTTTGTTGGCAAATTTGATTGTAGACAGTCAAATCTTATTTATTATTTTTAATTAAATTAAATTTATTTGGATTAATTAAAATAATTAAATCAAGACCAATCACACAATTACATGTGTTGATTAGGGTTTTGATCGAACCTCAATTAAAATTGTACACGTGTAAATTAAGGGTTCCCGATATTTTAGCCACCTGAAATTAATTAAAGTGGTGAAATTAGGTTTATCATTAATTAAAACCTAACTATACATCTCGTGTGATGATGTGGCACTAAAATATTGTTCATTAAATTCACATGATTAAAATAGTAAATTGGAGGAGAAAATCGTGGATTAAAAATAGAAGTTTTAGCCCATGGCTTGAGCTGAAAATGGCGATGCGATAAAAATAAACTGACTAGGTTAAATCTTTACCACTGCGCTATGAAAGTTAAAGGCGGAAAATATGTGTCGTGTTCTTTACCGATAATCAGCGGTTATCTCGTAATGTTATGAATATGGATCATACGTCGAGAAGAAAGTCCAGGAAGGTATAATTACCCAGGTATTCATTCAAAAATTTCATCTGAAACATACAAAAAAATACAAAAAAGCTCTTGAGAGAATTTAATCAGAGCAGAACTTAGAGATATTCTTATTAGAAATACTATAAAGATTGTTTGCTTATTCATGAAAAATATCAAATCTTGCAACCTATAAGCCTAAACGGGTGCCTAAATTGAAGAGCTGAGTGAAAAGACATAAAAATCTTCAACAGGACCAAAATAGGTGCCCAAAATTAAGTCTGAGGTTGAATTCTTTGCTTAAACACGGTAATTTCATGATCAAGACCAAATGCGTGAGAATCGATAATTCAGATCTCATAAACTAAAATAAACTATAGGATTAAGCTATAAAATTACAGCCAGTCAATCATAGGCAGAATACCATTTTACAAAGCTTCCTTTCTACACATCGGAAGCCGGAGTAAAATTTGTTAAGGTATCATAGCAGCCCGATTAAATATATCCTTTTGATAGTAATAGCACACGAGCTCCGGGATAAGGCATTAAGCAAGTGAACTCAGTCTAGTTATGCAGAGATCAAAACTGCTTAGGCCCTCTTGCTAGACACGTAGCCGTCGAGTCTAAGTCCCATGACTTCGAGTCTAAAAAGACTAAAGATCGAGTCAGAACTGACCGTAGAATATGCGCTACTAAAGGCACCACCGACCGACCATATCGAGTCGAGGCCGAGGTCCAAATACTCAAGTCTTGTCATTAAAGAGATCGCATTACTCTAGTCTCTATCGATCTCGCATTCAAATTGAAGCCTGTCCATCCCTGAAATAGAGCCCAATCAGGCCTTAAGTCAAGTCGAGTCCAATTGAAGTCCAAGACTACATCAAATCCAAGTCCGACATCTCAGCGATCAGTGCATTTAGAGGCAATAGGCGATAGTCGGACCTGTCCGTTTGATAAACTTTCTTTGTTTCCCCAAAGGGGATTTATTGTATTAGTACGCATGCTTATAAATAATAAAATCTTTCTAGCTGATACATTGATAATGTTGACATTTTTTTGAATTATGTGTTCAATTTATAAATAAAGAATCAGATTTTGAGGTTGTTTATGGTGTATACTTTTGTTTTTATGATTATTTCTTTATTATTGCTTGTTTAAGTTGATATCCTCATTATTTTGTATTGATTATTAAAATTTTAGGCGAATGAAAGGTGTTTGATACTTTGCTTCCATGAATTTGTTTGATAAATTGTGCTAACTTTTAACATTGAACGAAATATGGATTATTATGTGTTTGGAATATTGTGAGTTGTTTTAGGATTAATGTCGATTTAATATTATGTTATGTGAGATGGTGAGGTTTCAATATAGACAAAGGATACACTGATAGTCGTGTTATTCACATATAGTTTCTGTAATACATTTACCTATAATGTCGTGGTATCCATTTCATTCTAGGAAATAGACAGGTAAGCCTTGTGTGGTATCCATTTTTATCGGATTATGATGCAACACGTATTATTGTGAAGTGTGAATCTGTTCTTATTGGTCAATCTATTACATTTTTACTTTTATTATGTTGCATGCCCATATATGTTTCTTTTTAGAGTTAAGATTACAATAATTCTCAACCCCCCTTCCCCTACATGAGATTCGAACCCTTGACCTCATGGATCAAGGGGTGCTAGCTCAACCATTAGACCATTCGATTATCTCACTTATATATGTTTCTTTGTGTTAACTATGTATTTTTATTATGTTATTATGTTTCATGCCCTCATATGTTTATATCATAGTTTGTAACCACACGCCGCTTCCCTGCCATGCTATTCATATTGTCAAAATAAATACCACCATCAAGTGTGTTCTCGCATAAAGTCCGTGACAAATTTTATTGTTTTTAGCTGGGATGTGTTCCAGCATGCCAAGCCATTTAATATTAATGTAAATATTTATTTAGTTTTTTCAAATATTTAAATGAAAAATAAATGCAGGGATCAATACATGTACACGCTGATGGAAGAGAATATTCCAACCGGATGCACGCTTAAGGGATTCCACCAATATTTAGTTTGGTGTTGTTGTATGTGAAATGGCAAAGGAACATCCATGCGGCGCAGGTAGAAGAAATGGAAGGATGAACAAAAAAGCTCGAAGGAAATAACTAGATTAAATGAATGAATTTATGATTTTTAGTTACTTTTTTTTTATGATATGATATTGCTTGTTAATTTTAGAATCCTCAAACAGAAGGGAATATATTGGTATTCTTTAACTATGTATTAATACCACACTATGTTCCAGTAAGGTATAGCATCCCTTAACATAAATAAAAAAGTTCATAATAGTAAAAAATACATAATAATGAGTCTAGATAAAAAGTATAGATCATCTATTATAATAGATTACCATGATTTTAACATATTGCACTAAGACGTGGAATATTACATGATGAATAATTAGAAGAAAATTATCTTGAATGTTTTAAAAAATAATTATGAATCATCTAACAAAAAAATTATAATCTAAAAGGAAGGAAACTAAAATCATGAAAAAATATGGAAAAAAAACCGAATGGAGAAGAAAAAGGCAAGAAACTGAAAATAATGACTGGTTACACCATGGGCGAATGCACACTCAGTGGAGGGATTTTTTACCTAAAATTCGAAATACACAAATCTATAAAATACTCTATTTAATCTTGACTATTGGATGAGGTGATTCAATGGCCAAATTAAAGTAAGCACATTATAAACATCTGCTATAAGCACTAAAAAACTCACCCCTATCCACCAAGAAATGTTGTAATTCCACTGCCTCGAATAGACGCCGAGGTCGAGTCGCCATCAACTCCGTATATCGGAGTCACTCAATCGATGATTGATGCGAAACACCTGCTTGAAAACCAGAACCCGATGCTTTGATAAAATAGAATAGTTCTAAACCGAAAACATCGACCTACAAAATTTAACCATCGTAGCATTACTAGCCAAAACCCAAAACATACAACACCATTGTAAATAACCAAGTCACAAAAATACCAAAACATCTTACAATTTCAACATTTCCAAACCAACAATACAACTGCTATTACACCAAAAAACGAAGAGAGGATCACGAGGATCCTAAATGCACCCGCTCTCTCACCTAAATAAAAGCTCTCAAATTTAACACTCGCGAACTCAACTACTTCCAAAGCGGCACCAGAACTGGCGCGGGAAGCTGCAAAGTTCTGACAAATTAGGGTGGAAACGGATCACCCGACGGTAACTTACCCATATCCGAACGAAATATGTGAGTAAGGAATAAATATATATCGGTACTTAGCAATAAGATGCGAAATACAAATATACAAATATAATATCGAAATATGCTAAATCATTCAAGACATCATAGCATCACTCATCGAAATAAATGCACACCTTGTGAAAACTCGACTTAGCGAACTCACAGCCATATCACATCACATAAACAAACAAAGAACGAATATCACCCAATGCTATCACCACAACCACAAATAAATAATTATAAAAGTGAAACCACAATAACATCATATATAAAATTCATCCTTTTCCCTAAGCAGACTCACCCTCTCGAACACCCAACAACAACACATCCTTTCTCGGTAGTTCACCCTTCGAACACCCAACATCATCATATCCTTTTCCCGGCAGGCTCACCCTTCGAACACCCCACATCATCTCAACATCCACAAATCACACGTACAATGTCAAACACACACAACAAACACACAACAGTTTCAAAGTAACATCTATATCACACACAATACAACCAAATCGTACAAAACCTGCACTCAACAGAGATACACTCCCAGATACTTCCACCACACAATTTTACTCAACATGAATACAGGAATACACTCAGCATAAACATACTCAAAAATTACACTAAAACATAAATATGCTCAAACATAAATACCCTCCAATAAACACCCCAACATGCATCTAACGACTACCACAAGTTCAACAATTCACAGCCTCCCACAACAATACACAATCGATAGGTTCACAACACGTATACATCGCTTTTACGCCTAACTTATCATACAACACCCAAACATAAATAAGATAACAAGCGAAAGGATAAATCCCCACCTCGCTAGTACCACTAGCGCCTGGGCAACACCTGATCTCACGCTGCCTTCTCGTCCCGGAAGTCCGAATGTACACATTACAAAATAAAATCACAACTGTAACTATTTCAACCCCCTTTATCCTAATTTAAATAATGTGCTTTTTAACTCATTTTATAAATTACAACTTACGAAGATTACCAGTTATGTTTCAATAACAACCTCGATGATAAACCTCTACTACCCGACTAAATTGAGAATCAGCTATATCTTATTCAACTCTAACATTTCCAAATACTAATAATTCCAATTTCAACCTTTTTCCAATCAATTTAACTATAACTTCAACCCCTATCCTCGTTTGCTTACTACCTAAAATGCACTACATTAATTCAACTATTTACCTAATTTATAATCGTATTTGTATTCCAAAATAATCACAATAACGGGTCCAATTTTCAACTTATTTACACATTAACCACCAATATTTGTTAAGTCAATCACTGAATTCGAAAGTCAATTCACTATAACATCACTTTCTACCCCAAATATCGACATCATTATCAATCCCTATATTAAGTAATTTAGGCCTAGATAATAATTATATTCAATCATCCTAAAATCCAAAGTCAACCCAAAAGTTTAAAAGCCAACTTGCCCTAAAAACATCCAAAATTCACACCATATTTCAATCCAATAACCCATAATCAATTGCAAAGAATAAAATTTTAAATATCAAAAGTCAACAAAAGTCAAAGTTTGGAGATTTCACAAAATACTCAAAAATATCGCACATTTTACCTTGAAACACGGGAATGATGAGGGAAATCTCCAAAATTTTTAGCCCAAAGCTTGAGAATTGAGGGAGAAAATTGAGAAAGAAAAAATCAAAAATAAAACAGCAGGGAGAAACTCAAGCAATAAAGAAAGAAAAGAGTTGGTTTGCTTTGGGCTTAGTGGACTATTTAGGTGGGTTGGAACTTGGGTTGGGCCCAAAAGCCCAACCGGTGAGAACTGCCCTTAATTCGCTTCTCGATACCTCTTTGTTTTAACTTAATCCGACAACTAACTTCCGAACATAAACATTTACGAACACAATGGACTAGCCTCACAAACCACCACGGGTCTTTTCCAAAGCATATTTTTGTCTCACTCACATGCTCAATGAGAAACTTCCTAAAGGTCACCCATCCTAATTACCTCAGTCAAGCATACTAATATGGAGTTCTTATAGGATGAGTTTCCATTTATCTTCGATGATATGTGAGTACCAATCAAATTCATATCAAACTTATCACACACACACATTTTTATATTTGGGCATTTAGCTTTGATCTCGTAAGAAATTGATGATTAAATATGACATGTCCCTTATTATTAAATTAAATAAGTAATTGTTAGTATTATTCAGGTAAGCATTGTTACGAGTACCAATTTATAACTTGGTCAGGCATATTAATAGTAGAACTAGTAACAATTAAAATATGTTGTTTAGTCTAGGGATAATCCGGGTTATTAATATGTATATTGTCGGGTACAATTATTTATTGTAATTGTGTTTATTATTTGTGATTGGGCAATAACTTGGAATATTAGTATCGGTAAATGATTCTCTACTTATTCTCGTTATTTTCATACTATTATAGTACTACCTCCATCCCATAAAAGATTGCTTCATTTTTTACTTTGTAACTCTTTGAACTTTGATCAGAAATAATTTTGTTTATATTGTATAATACTCTGATGATAACTTATATCAATGAAAATACATTTCAAACTCTTTCCATTGATATATTTTTTATAAAATATTATACAATATAAACAAATATATTTAAAGTCAAAGTTTGAAAGTAGACAATCTTTGTGGGATGGAGGGAGTATATATGAAAAATATTATTTTGAAAGTATTTATTATAATATTATTGTGAAAATGGGATCGAGCCTTTCAAATATGTCATTTTGTGCATGTGATATTTGAGATACTTCGTGTTCATTAGTATCATTGTGAATGTGTGATGACTATTTGGTGGGTTAAGTACTGTGATTAATGAAACTATGAATTGACGGTCTGGCCCTCTCGACTAGATATAATAGTCGTGTCCGCCTCTCGACGGATATAATAGTCGAATCAGCCATCACGATGTGATATAATAGTCGTGTTCGTCCTCTGACGGATATAAAGTCATGTCTGGCCCTCATGACGGAATATAATAGTCATGTCTGGCCCACTCGACCGACGGGACATAATAGTCGTGTCTATCTGAACGTATGTTGCAACGGTTAAATGCAACAACGATGATTTGATGACAATGTAGTCTCAGTTACTTACCCACATAGAAATATTATGATGTTATATGACTTATATGACATGTATTTGAGGAGTCGTTATGTGATTGACTAAAGTTTGAAATACTTGATCGATTAATTAGTTTGATATATGAGGTACTAATACATTATTATATGATTGTTTGATTGGTATTTTTGGGTTCATTGATTTATAAATAAATTTATGAAATATTATACTTATATGTAAATATGAATTTTGAACCTCCCTGATCTCTTATTTTAGATAGTAGTGAGTTGCTTACGGGACTTGTTAGCTCACCCTTACTTTTCAACCATTTTATATAATGAGTAACAGGAGATGATATGCTCGGTGAAAGTGTTTTTATGAAGTTTCTTTATTTGATTAGAATATATATCTGAAGTATTATCTTGGACGGTTGGTTGATGTGTTCAATATTATCGATCGGAAAGACTTGTAATATTTAACCTTTAAGGGATAGTTTGTTATGATTTTACTATTGAGTGGTGAACTTTGAATCAAATATTTTATATATTTTCGCTATAATACCTATAATTTGTTGTCCGCGAACCGAGTAAGGTTTGTGCCAAGTCAGTTCATGGCGCGACATCCTGCACTATTTTGGAACGGAGACATAACACTATATGGTATATATATATATATATATATATATATATATATATATATATATATATATATATATTATTGATATGATGAATTTGGAGAAATGTTCATTTTTCTATTCCAATTCAATTTAGCCGCATGCATGCATTTCATCTCCACTTCTCCAATTAATGGATATATATATAAAATTTAATGGATTCCTATTTGCCTTCGTGCATGCACGTAATTTCAGAAAATAATTCTAGTGATTACACTCCGATACGGACAGTTGTATTCTTACTATTCAATCAAATTTTCTAACAATTTAATCCATATATATTAAGGTCAATGAAATACTCTGTAATACTGTTATTTTAGTTTCAACACGCTTTGGCAAGTATAACAGACGCGAATCTGTGGATACACTACGTAGTTGGGTTGTAGACAAACCTAAATAACACTGTAAATTTAACGCAGATTCCTAATGATGTATTAGACAAACTTCGGCTACAGCCACCGTAAATCTTTAATATAACTGGGAAGTTAAACAGATTACAAATCAACAGCATATCAAGACTCACACAGTAGATTATGATGCTGAATCTATGCTCACACATGTAGATTATACACTGGGATGAATATTACAAGCAAACTATTCTATAACCCTAAACCGTAAGTATATAGCTTGTCGACAAGCAGGCTACAATGATTCAGAATGGTGTTCAGGAGTATTTATTACAACTTAAGCCGCCTCAAAATCGCTTCGTGGCAAAGCTGATTAACCCCTCGATGAGCCGACCAGAGTTTGACCAGAGCCGATTGCTCCTCAGTAGAAACCAGCCAAATCAAAGCCTCAATCGGCCCCTCGCCGGTTCTCTGAGGAGCCGACGTCTCCCTAGCAACGTGCCAAATCCAAGTCGAGGCTCGCAAACCCGATCCCACAACTTCGATCTTCGATGGTTTAAACGCAACATAGATTCAAGGCATATTAAAAAATCTCCACCTTGACTCAATCATTCTATACCTAAAACCCGTCTCAAAAAAATGTAATGCTCTATAATAATGCACCATGTACTAACAAGCACTGTATGTGCCTATTAGTGAACATGTGGCACGCACTGTGACGCAGATGCTGCTCGCTTCTAGACGGCCACGCAACTAGCCTCAATTTTCAACAAGTCTAGGCAACGGCCGAACTTGCTCTACGGAACTGCTTGGTAAATGAGCATATCACCGGCTTACCCGCTAGCATCTAATTTTGTTTACCTTAATTCTCTTTTCACCTCTTAGAAAATGATATCGCAAATCAATGTGCTTCATCCTATCATGATGAACCTGATCCTTGGTTAAGCATATTGCACTCCAAACTGGCCACAGAGGCTCACATCTTTGATCGTGATGTAGCCCCGCATCACTAACTAGTCTCAGCCTAGATACCCTCCTTAAGCGCACTGTAATTGCCATATACTCGCAGTGTATTGAAAAGTCACCGTGAATTTAGCACAGCTCCAACTCACAACGTAACTACCTAGTAAATACATAACCATGGACTTCACCGCCTACATAATCTAAAGATAGTCAAATCGTACTATCCGTAAATTAAACACCGGCTATCTCCACCATAATAAAGACCAATATCGACGCATATCTGAGATAGCAAAAACTTTCTTCACATCCTCAGCCAATGTTCTTACTGTGGCTACCTATGAACCCACTGACAATCCTAACAAAGATGTGCAAGATCTGTGTTCAGTGCACTATAACGACATCAAACTTCCAACCGGCACTAGCATAAGGTACGTGTTCCACGATACCTTCTCGCCAGATGATTTAGAAGAACGCAATGCATGCATTTATTTTAACTAGAGTTTAACAATTGGGTTTAGTAGCAACATACCAAATTTGGATGTAACCTTTCAACATGGCCTTTTGTACAAGAAAAGCTTTCTTCTCACTTCTATCCCTAAATATCTTCATTCCCAAAATTTTCTTCAACACCCAACTTCATTTCAAACCGGCAATCAGAACACCTAAGTCGGCCCGAGGCGGTAGAATCATTAAACTCGAACACCGTAATCACCATACCGATGGACGACTCAGCTTAAAGTTACCTGCTTTCATCCAAAAATTTGATTTCCATTAATATTCTCAAAATAATCACGCTTAAAATTTACAATCCATCGTGTGATATCTAACCAACCAACTCCAAATACATATATATACAAATATATCACAAATAAAGAGTAATGCCGGCAAGGCAACCGAGAGGTATTGTATCCTAATACAAAAACAATTGCCGACAAGGCTAAAGTTTGAAAATAAAAGCATAACAACGAAAACAAATTTGACAACACATCAAATGAGACTATAAGGATCCTCACCACCATGCCCACCTAGCCACTGAACAATTCTCCAACAAATTACCGGCCCAACCGTCACTGGCCAACCTCAAGAAACGAAATGCCGCCTAAAGCTTAAAAGTGGCGCTGTAAGTCAGCGGCTTAGTGAATACTTAACACAAGTGGAAGTTTAACTTACCATACGGAACGAGACAGTAATAATATTATAAGAAGCCAAATATAAATAAAATATATATATATCCGTGGACTACCTAATAAGGTCATACAACAAGATTCCAAAGATCACTTCGCATAACATGTTGATATAATAGAAGGTCTCAATATAAAACAATCACCCAAATGAAATCATGTGAGACTCAACAACTAATTATAACTCTAGCCATCACCTTCTATCTCCCATATCTCCACAAATATACCACCCTAACGCGCATATATTCAACTGCCTACCCTGTGAAACGGATCAATCGCTTAATAACCAATCGCACTTATACCGTAAAGATAAGCGCCAACATCAACGCCCATAGCAAAGTTGACAATAGATTTCTACACCGCACTTATACCAAAGTATAAGGCCAACACAAACAATGCACATAGCAAAGGATAATAGATCTCCCCACCGCACTTACAAGAGTGCCAATCGCTGCCACATATTCTACAAGGAAGAGAGTCACCTAACCCCTAATCATCCCAACATGGTCAAACTCGATATACTCAAGTCACCTCAAAGTCATACATAACTCTAACCAACACCTCTCAATAACCAACGACACTACTCCCAAACAATATCCAAGCACACAAAGATTCACAATCAGAATCAAACACAACCGGCCGAAGGCCACAGACATACTAAAAGTGCCTTCGACAAGGCCACAGAATACAACAAAGGTTTGACAAGCGCCACGTAAATCGAAATATAAAGTTGGGAGTTCAAGCTATTACTTACCTCCAGCAATCTTCAACGCCGTAATATAATCACATAATCATATCATGGCTTACACAAATGAATCACACATAATCATACAACAATTACATGTATGTCATTCTCACGTAATCATAACACAATTACATACATCATTCTCACATAATCATACCACAATAACATGTTCACACAATTTAAAGTACGTAGCAACACCGGCGTATAAGCACTCACCTCCGCTTAGCTACCACAAAACTACAACACAACACGTAACCGCCTTCCCATGATCAACGCCAACAAAACACCCGTAAAGTATAATCAAGACCTACTACAATACCGTGGTTCTAGAAGACACACTACCAACTCTTAGTGGAACTATTTCTAACGGTCTAAAAATGACGGATCAAACGAATTTATAATCCCGCCTGGGACACACAACCCACCGATTCTCCCGCTAGAATTCCACCTTATTATTTTAACATTTCATATCAAATTATAAGTCATTCTAATTAACCCTCAAGTCCATAATTAACAACCTATACTCCAAAATATCGATTATAACTCAACTTACAAATCGCACTTTTTCAACCTAACTCCCTTTAATCAATTTTAAATCACCATTTTAACATCACAACAACTACAATAAGGTCCCAATTAAACTCCCTACACATTTAAAGTCTTATAAAAATATCAACCAAGAAAGTCAACCGAACCTAGAAAAGTCAACCTAACCATAACATCCTCAAACAACCTCTAAATCATGAATTCATCACTTATGTACTGATGGCAGAATTTACAACGAACTTAAAAATCATCATAAAATTGAATTATGTCAAAATTCAACAAAAGTCAACCCTTAAAATCAACTAAAACTCTATGTTCATACCTCAAATTTGTAGGGAAAGATGTTGGGAAGCCTCAATACAACTTCAGGATCTTAACAAAGAACAAAGCGAAGAAACGGAAGAAAATTTTTGTTTGCTCCAAAGAGAGGATCTCGCCGTTTAGGAAGAAGGGAAGATATTTGTGTTTTGGTGTTATGAAGATAAGGATAAATGACTAACACTTAAGTCAAAAACCCCGCACGTGAGCTCGCGCCTCGACCGTTTAATCGAAAGTTATCGAATCCACTTAACGATCTTACTTAACCTCGAATTATCTCTCGGCTATTACTACTAAATTATAAATGTGGGATTCGCCTAAAATAAATTTTACGAATTAATATTATCGAAATTAACCGAACGGGTTATTACAGCACTAAGCCGAACCCTTCAGCTTTTGAATATCAGACTTCTCAACAGCAACTATCAACATATCATCTATATTTAGAACTAAAAAGATAAAAGAACCATCACTAAACTTGTTGTAATAAACACAACTGTCATATGGACTCCTCGAATACCTAATCTCTAACATGTAGCTATCAAATCTCTTTGCACTATCGCTCGACTGCTTTCAAACTATACAAAGATTTCTTCAACCCGTAAACATAGTCTTCATTTCAAGGTGTTCCTAAACCATCCGTTATGTCATATAAATTTCTTCGTCCAACTCTCTCATGTAAGAAAGCCGTCTTAACATCTAACTACTCGAGCCCAAGTCATGATATAAAACTACAAAGAAGAAGTATCCCTCGATAGAAAGGTGTCCGACATAAGCGAGAATATCTCTATCAGCCAATCCCTCCCTTTGACTCGAACCCTCTAAAGAACTACTCTGGGGCTTATATCAGAATTTCATCTAGTGACAACCCTTCTTTCTGCTTGAATATCCACTTGTAAGTGACAATCTTTCTTCCCCGCCGGTCTCTAGCCAACTCCTAAGTCTCGATTCTTCCAAGTGATTCCATTTCTCCCATGGCAAAGAATCTATTGACTAATTCAATACCAAGCAACTTCTTTATAAGAAATTGGCTCATGAGGATGAACTTCCTCTGCAACCTATAAAGCAAAGGCCAACATATCCTCATAACCATACCTCGTAGGAGGTACTCCGTAATTAGCTCTCTTCTCTCGAGCGACAAGAGTCACACTTGTACCATCCGAGATGGAACTGAGCTGGCCTCGATCGTGGACTCCAGAAGAGCTACTCACCATCACCATTAACACCATAATGTTTCAACACCATCTTCTACTCAAAGAATTGTGGATTTTATGGTTGAACTAAACATAGAATTCTCATCAAATATCACATTTCTAATTAAAATAACTCGCTTTATCGATTTACTTAATTAAATTATATACCCTTTCACACCATCACTATAGCCTACAAATATATCATTTTTTGCCCTTGCCCTAACTTACCCTCATTCACATGATAATAAGAAAATTAGAAGACTCAAACCCGTATAATAGCAGAATTATTGCACTCACACCAATAGGAGTTTTCAAATTTATACATGCGCTGGTGACCACGGTTTATCATATAGCAAAGTCAGAGCCGATCGCTTTCTCACTAAAATATTCTCACAACCCAACATTTGAGAGCATACAATCCAGATCTCCAATTGTTTCTGATTCATACATTCTTCTACACCATTCTGCTTTGGGGCGCATGCCTAACCGTATTTGCCTAATAATCCCTTCCGCCTTACAAAACTCATCAAACCTCGCACTACCGTAATTCCAGAGCTGCTATCAAGACGCTACCGCTTGACCTTCTTCCCTGTTTGATTTTCCACTAAAATCTTCCAATCCTTGAAGTGCTTGAAAGTATCACTTTTCTGCTTCATAATAAAGACTCAAGTCATCCTCGAATAATCATCAATCGGTGATAGAAAATACTTGTGACCTCTCAAAGATTCAACTTGTGAAGGACCCCAACAATCGGAGTGGATGTAATCCAATGTACATTTTGTTATATGAGTCGCCGAAATTTGCCGCGATGTAATTTTCAAAGACACAGTGCTCACAAAACCCCAAGTTTTTCCACTTCAGACACCAAGATTCTCCTAGCCGAATCTCGCATCCCTCTCTCACTCATGTGACTGCTTCATATGCTACAACTTAGACATATTATCATTTTCAACAGAGGATGTAATAGCAATGCATCCAAAAAAGTAAAAGACATTTTAAAAAATACGCTGCACTCTCAGCTTTTAACACCTTTCAAAATTCACTGTAACCTCTACGCATATTTATCACCCACCTTCACCTTTTGAAATCGAAACCCTTCATGTCTAGTAAATCCCGATTTTAAATCGCATTCTAGTCATCAGTGGAACATGCCTAACATCTTCTAAGGTACAGAACTTACCATCATGAGTCCTAATATTCACAGAACCTATCCCAACTACTTTGCAAATAGAACTGTTGGCCATAGAAATATTACCACCATCTACTTGCTCATAAGTCGAAAACCATTCCCTCTTAGGACAGATATGATAAGACGCTCCAAAATCAAGTATCCACATATCGGTGTAAAACATGTGGTTATCGGCAACTAACGCTATATCTTCCTCAGATTTTGTACTACTCTCGCAACAAAGAAGCACTGTGATACATTAAATAGCCCTCAGCTCTTCTGTGACACCGATTTTCCAATGTCCCTTCTCCTTACAGTAATGACAGACATCCCCTAATATCGGACTCCAGCTTTGAATTGTTTCTAGAAACTTTTTTCCCTTAACAAATTCCTGATTACTATCGCACAACCCAACAAACTCGAGTATCCAAACTGTAACCACTAAGGCCTATGTCTCAATTCCCTGTTATGAATAGCAGCACTAACTTCTCCTAGAGTTATAGAATATTTACAAATAGTAATAGATTCCTTAAAGTTTTCATATGAAGTCGGTAAAGAAACTAACAGAATTTAGGTGGCATCCTCATTATCAACATAAATATCAATAATGTAACGTATCGCCGTTCCAACTTAGCCCACAATCCAAATGTGCCAGCCTCCTCAAAAAATTTCCGTAATAACTGCCCTCCAGAAAACAAAGAACGCTGAGCGTGTCTTCTCCCTACAAGCGAACTTCAATTTTCCGACGCGCGCAGCGGATTTGCGAGGAGACCGATCCCTCTCTATTTCCATAGACCGAAACCATTTCTCCCATTAAACTTATCTATTTCAAACTTTACCACCCATCGCCTTCGCCGGATACCGATCTAAGTTTCCATGATACCAGTTTGTTATAACATATGCGAATTCAGTAATGCACTTTCTACGTAGCGTCAGAGACGTAAAATAACACTAGATATTTAACGCGTGGTATCCCTAACAACGCAGACTAACTACCTGACATAACCACCCTAAATCTTCACTATAAATTCGGGAAGAAACATATTACAAATTGAGAACACTACGCCCTTTATACGTAGATTATACACCGTATGAATAGTTTAAAGCTAAAACTATTCTATAACCTTAAACCGTAAGATATGCCTTCTCTCATATCGACGTGCCAGTGCTACAACGATCTGACCCAAGAAGTGATCGGCCCCCCGAGGGGAGCCGACTGTTCGACAAGCCTCAAGAGAAACCATCCAAATCAAAGCCTCAATCGGCCCTCGCCGACTGAGGAACCGAATAGGCATCCGAGTCGAGGTTTGCAACCCTCGATCCCACAACTTCCGATCTTCGATGGTTTAACAACGGCAACATAGATTCAAGGCATATTCAACATCAAACATTTTTGAGTTCCATTCACATATTCTTTACCAGGCTTTAAATTATTCGATGGGGAAATTGAATAATCAATTTAGATAATAACTCATAAACTACTACGATCTACGCATTACGTTAGATTCGAATGGAGGGTAGGAGCCGAGCTACAAATATATATGCTCCCATTATTCTGAAGGATAAACTGTAAAAAAGAAAAATTAATGAATTCTTTTCAAAATTTTAACATAAATATTTGGGTATATAATCAATTGATATTTAATTTAATCGCCATTCCATAATACATATCAAGCTTAGCTTTGATAGTGGAATTGGCTATTGTGGTTCAACATAGTATTTAATACGTACAAAAACAAGGCAATAAATGATTGAATTAAAATATTAGTACAGTTATATATATGATCAGCAATAATTAGAAAACATATACGCGTAATGTTCCATTATCCATGTACCGTTAGCTGTCAAGTTCTTCATCTATCTAAACCTTGTACAAAGTCTATAAATTGCTTGTTGCAAATTTGAACTCAACCAAATAAATATATATCCTTCAAGTTCAAGAAAATCGGTTTTTGGTTCACCATAGTGAACTAACCCCCTTGTCGAAACACACATATATAGTCTCGCACACAACAAAAAGATATGTGTACTAGACCACTTGCAAACTACTTGTCCATTCTTCATGTTTTTCTTCTTCTACTGGTAACCCATTGGGATGCCCCGGCCGTCTTGGCGGCTGGTGGCAAATGGGAACTACTTCTTCCCAGTATTGGCATTTCATCCATGCACATGCAGCTCCTCCAGAACGACAAAGTTATCATGTTTGATCGGACAGATTTCGGCAAATCGAACATCTCATTACCCGATGGGCAATGCCGGACGGACCCAAATTTTGGTCCGTCTGGGGATTGTTCTGCTCATTCAGTAGAATATGACATTGCCACGAACTCCATACGTCCCCTTATGGTTCTCACAAACGTATGGTGTTCTTCTGGCGCCGTCATGGAGGAGGGTACACTAGTCCAAACTGGAGGCACAGCCGAAGGCGAACGTGCAATTAGAACTTTTAATCCATGCAGTGATAATGCATGTGATTGGCAAGAAACACCAGATGGATTACTTCGAAGCAGATGGTATTCAACGAACCATCTATTGCCTGACGGAAGGCAAATTATTATAGGGGGTAGAGGCCAATTTAACTTTGAGTTTCACCCGAAAGTCCCATCAGCTGATCAAGTATATGGGTTGCGTTTCTTGGAAGAAACCAATGATCCCAACATTGAGAACAATTTATACCCTTTTGTTTTTCTTAATCAAGATGGGAATTTGTTCATTTTCGCAAATAATAGAGCGATTTTGTTCAACTACATAACCCGGGTCATCGTGAAGACCTACCCGGAGATTCCAGGGGGTGAGCCCAGGAGTTATCCAAGTACTGGCTCGGCAGTCCTACTCCCCTTGAAGATGCAAGGGGCAACTCAAATTTTGGCAGCTGAGGTTTTGGTTTGTGGAGGTGCTCCAAAAGGGTCATATGTTAATGCACTAAATAATAATTTTGTTGGTGCATTAGATACATGTGCTAGAATTAATATAAATGACCAGGATCCTAAGTGGATTCTGGAAAAAATGCCTTCGGCTAGGGTCATGGGTGACATGGTGTTATTACCGGATGGTAATGTGTTGTTGATCAATGGTGGTTCAGCAGGTGCTGCTGGGTGGGAATTAGGTAGAGATCCAGTTCTGACCCCATGTATGTACCGACCCGATAATTTAATCGGGTCACGGTTCGAGGTACAAAATCCTACCAATATTCCCAGAATGTATCATTCTACAGCCTCATTACTTCGTGATGGTCGAGTTATCGTTGGTGGTAGCAACCCTCATAATCTTTATAGTTTCACAGGGGTACTTTTCCCTACGGAATTGAGCCTGGAAGCATTCTCACCACCGTATTTGGAACCCGAATCCGCTCGACTACGCCCGGAAATCGTTTCCCCTGCATCGGGCACTAACATCGGGTATGGTCGAAATGTCCAATTACGGTTCTCGGGTTCGGGTTCGGTTAATGCTAATTCGGTTAAGGTGACAATGCTTGCCCCACCATTCAATACTCATTCTTTTTCTATGGGGCAAAGATTATTGGTGCTTACGACTGGAAATTTGAGAAGAGCTCTTCTCAGTAATGCATATATAATTACGGTAACTATTCCACAATCGACTAATCTGGCACCCTCAGGATACTATCTTATGTTTGTTGTCAATCAAGGGATTCCAAGTGAAGGGATTTGGGTTAAACTACAATAGTTTCATATAGACAAATAATTGTTATGTTCTTTGTTCAAATGTATTTTATAAGTTCTTTCAAACTCAATTGTAATTTAAATTTATTTGGAAGTTCAAAGTTGTAATAAATTTATTTTCTTATTGTGAAAAAAGAATATATTGTTGACTTGTGTATATTGGATGAAAAAATGTGAAGATTGATCTTTTTATGTTTTCAAAGACTGAATATTTATAAAGACATAACTCATTATTTACAACTATGTATGTGCATTTAACTTTAAAACGGGATGATTTCAGTGACGAAACCAAAAAAAATACTCCATATAGGAGGCAAATGAATTAATATTGAATAAGTGAAGAAAATACAATTTTAGAAGGCGTTCATTTTTTAATAAATGAATGTTAAAATTTTATCTACAAATAATTAAACTGAAATTAATATTTTAATAGTCTCCATGATTCCCTAATTACTCCAGTGGAATGCACTCAATGACAAGAGTGTTTAATTATGATTTTACATTTCTTTAAATTAGTAAGTACTTTAATAAATAGATTACATAAAATAAAAATATTAGTCTTATATGACCTTCTATATTTCTAGAATATAGGAGCTTATTTCTTTATCAATAGAATTTATAATAAGAAGCTAATATAGGATTTACACAAAAAGTAAGAAATGATAAATAAATTAATTAATTAAAATTTAATTAGTCAAGTTCCTGCCTCTCGCTAGCCAAATCTCTATGGTTACAATCATAAGTCTCCTCTAGCTGGGGTTCGCTGACCTGGATAAAATCCAATCTCGTTCGATCCGGTCCGATCCGCCGGATAAAAAAATGGCCTGACCAACGTTTTTTTGAAAGAGGCATTTGACTAACCGGACCGATCCTAAGAGTCGAACTGAACGGACCTGGGATTATAACCGGTCCGGTCCGGCCAATAAATAAACACAAAGTCCACAACAAAATGAGCTAATAATTTAATGCACTTCTATAGCCCACTTCATCTATCATAGACTCAAAATGAAAAAACAAAACCTAAACCATCACTCCCGCCTCAAACGCCCAACCCGACTTCCCTCTCCCCTATCAAGGGATCACATTGAAGAACCCTCTCCCCTATCGACGATTCAACACTCAAGGCCCTTTAAGGTGTTATTAATTTAATTTTAAGTTATTATTTCCAATGTTTATTATTTTTAGTTATTATTTCGAATTTGTTTATTATTTCGAATTTGTTTATTAATTTTAGTTTATTAATTTGTTTATTTTGTTTATTAATTTTGTTATTATTTTAGTTATTATTTCGAATTTTAGTTGTTTATTAATTTTTAGTATAAGATTATTTCAATTTGTTTATTAATGTTCATTAATTTTAGCTGTCTAATGTTTATTATTTTAGTTGTCTACCGTAATTAGTTGCCAAATCCGCAACCGAAATTCGTCCGAACTGAAATGTCCGAACTGATTTTGGGATAACCGACCGATTTTTACATTTTTTCATAAAATCCGACGGCTTCGATTTTCTCGCTCGAAATCCGTAAATCCGTCCGATCGCACTTCTACCTCTAGCTCATTTTCATGGTCCGTTCTCCTACGCTTATCTTCATCCATTTCTCGTTGCAACTCCTGAGTCCAGTTCACCAATCTCTCATCACTCATAAAACTATGATCACGAATGAGATGAGAAAGAATTTGAAATGCTATAGTATTGGGGATGTGTTGTGTGTAAAATAATTGTGCTTGGAATGTCGTAAGTTTGTTCAAGAAAGTAATGTTAGGAATCATACCCGATTATTGGCAATTTTATAATTGACAATAACTCAAATTTCATCCAATATGCACAAAAACAAACAAGGCATGATATACCAATTAATCTGGGATATGACAAAACGTAAAGAAAATAATGCGGAAATTAAATCGACACAAGAATTTTACCCCGGTTCCCTCAATGTGAAAGGTACATCCAAACTGGCCAGATCCACGAATATCATGGAAATTGTTACAAGACTCAAGAATTCTATTCTAATACCTTCAACCTGGATGCCTCACACGAAAACCTGCACAAGCACCTAAAGAGAATAGGAAACCATGGGCCAAAAGGCCTCAAAATAGTTGCATCCGGACTTCGCCAGACCTCGTGCCTGACTTGGCTCCACCCGACCTGCTCCCACCTTATGCTCCTAAAAGGTCCTCGAGGTCGACTCGGGTCGGACCGACCAAGTCCCGACCTCCCCTCGAAGTCTTCTCCTTGCATCAGCTAAATTTGGTCTTCATCTCAACAATCTCCCACTTAAAGACAAATTTCGGATCACAGTCTTCAAACTTCAATCTTGAAGAAATTCTCCCGAGTTCATCATCCTAACTCCCATTGAAATTGATCCCGACTTCAATGCATTTTCACCAATCCGTAATGTTCTTTGAATATCACCAACTTGACTATCAAAAACATACAAATCATTTGCCCTCGTTAGAATTTTCCCACATTCAAATTATCACCATGTTCGCTTTGCCTTGACGATCTTCATCTCAAACACCTTGAAAAACTCCAAACTTGATTGGTCATCAATGAATCTCTATTTTTCTTCCACAAGGCTCCGACAACTCCCACTTGATCCAATTCATCGACCTTCGATGTTTGATCAAACATCTTATTTCTTCGCTACAATCCTTTGGAGTGTGTAAGAAACACCCTCACAAGACTTTAATCACGCCCATTAACTTGATAAAGCTTCATGCAACAAAATCCGGTTGCAACCTTGTACGTAGCTTATCACCTTAGGACCTTCGAGCAATGTACTCGTGCTCCCGCCATCTTCCGTAACTCATCACCAAATGAAGTCTTGTATTCCTGGCCGCCTAGGCACTTGTCTCGATCTCCAATACAAACCCGCTTTTGTTTTTTCATGGTTTTCACAACTTTCGTAGTATCTTCTAAGTACTCACAACACAGAATTTTACCAGCGACATCCATTTCTAACATCCAAGAAACTTCCTGTCACCCACGACAACCATTTCTAATAACCAAAGAAACCCTATCAATTTTTTACATGTAATTTGTATCATCAAAAACACACATCACCCATGTCACAAATTTTCTCCAGGATCCTCCATCTTCCCAATGACTTTTCCGACAAGATCTTCCAGTGATAACCCATGATGTCAGCTTCACATCACCCATATTACAAATCTCCATGGACCTTTATCTTCAAGACGAGCTTCAAGAAATCTCCAAAGGATTAACCAAAGGATGTTCCGTAATACCGAGTCAACTCATCTTTCCAATTAGTCCTACCGTAAACGAAACACTAAGACAATATCATCTTTCAACCTACCACAAATTCTCCGAATAGCCTCCTCTTCCAATCAAAACCGCTTCGAATTCAATTGTTAGGTATCCAAAGATCCACCAAGCTTACAAACCAAGTTATGATACCAATTGTTAGAACTTTACTACACCATTATTGGCAATCTCATACTTGACAATAACTCGTATCCCATCCGCGATGCACAACAACGTACCAACCGCATGATATACCACTAATTAAGATAATGACAAATAGAAAAAATAATGCTTAAAATTAAATCACACAAGAATTTTATCCTCGTTCCCTTAATATGAAAGGTACATCCAAATTGTCAGACATCCAATTAATAATATCATGAAGATTAAAGTTACAAAACTCAAGAACCCTGCCTCTACTTATCTTCAACTGATATTTTCTCACACCTAAAACCTGTGCACAAGTCTCTCTCATATACGCCTCTTGAATCTCTCATAACTCTTTCACAATTCCGTCAGTTAATTGCACAACTCACAATTCTAAAGAATAAGAATAAACTTTTCCTATTCTAACCTACAAGGTTGATTTCCAACCACCATTGAGGTGGTGGTATTTTCACACACTCATAGAGACTCCTAACACTCATATATATATAAACTACAGAGACCCTAGGTCTAAAACCTAAAGATAATAGGAAATCATGGGCCAAAAGGCCTCAAACCGCCTTAAAATAGTCAAGATCCAGATCAAGCAGCCGGGACCAGCCTGGGACTCGCTCCACCCGACCTGCCTCCCGAATTCTTCTGCCTCCATAAGGTCCCCGAAAGTCGGGACTCGGTCGGGACCGACCGTCCCGACTCGAAGTCCTCTACTTGCACCAGCTAAATTTGGTATTCATCTCAACAGGTAAGAGTGTCTCATCCAAATCAATGCGATCCGCGGATAAATTAGTTTGGTACATTGGTAGTTGATGAGTTTAGGATTGTGGCAATTCCTTTTGGGAAATCATTCATGTTTGTACAAGGTCCATATATCAAGAAGTGAGTATCATGCACGTTTTCATCGTCGAGTAGGACGAAGTCTCTAGCTTTATCCTCCACTTCTTGATTCCATTGCAATGAGTCAAAGGCAACCACTCCATAGATACACACACGAGCATTAGTCTTGCTAGTTACGAAACCGGCTAGAATGGTTGTGGGTGGAGATTCTGGGAGGGGGGGAGTCGAAACCTCGGTCTTTATCCTCATAGGGGCTTGCTTCTCAAGGTTAAGTTCTGTTTGGTTGAGAGGGAGTTGAGGAAGTTGGGGGAAAATCTGGAATTGTTGGTTGTTGTTTGGGGGCAGTGTGATGAGTTGGTGAGTGGTTTCAGGGTCATCAAGAATGGCATTTTCTCCAGGTCCATCAGAATGGTCATTTGAGTCACCTCCACTATTGTATTCTAAGGAATTATAATAGTCTTCATCACCAGTCATTTGAGGGTTGGTACCAGTTTGAAAAGTTAAGGTTGTGTTTCTGAAGTCCTCAGTGTCCGGGTAGGCACGAATGGTGTAGTCGAATAAGGGGGAGTCATAGTCATCATAGAATTCCAGGTTGGGTTCAGTGGCATTGTCTTGGAGTCGATCCAGGAAGTTATTCAGGGCTACTTGTACATTGATCCAACATTGGAGAATCGAATGACCAATTCTGCCACAACGATAACAGACCCTGAATACTTTTTCATATCTAAAAGCTACCCAGTGCGGTCTTCCTTTCACTGTCTCGATAAAAGTGCGATGTACGAGGGGGGCAGAAACAGGGATTCGGATTCTTACTCTTACGAATTTCCAGGCCCTGGCTTCATCAGAGAGCCAGTCAGCAATGAGAACATCCCCTGCATGACTAGCCATATTGAGAATGTTGACATTGTCGAAGTTTTCCAAAGGGATGTTGTGAATTTGAATCCAGAGGTCAGCGTGGTTGATGGTGAAGTCTTGCAGGCAAATGTTGGCTCTCCAATAGGCCAGTAAGAGAAGGGCACCATTGATTGGTAATAATAAAGTGGAACTTTAAATCATCAACTCATTGTTTGAGGCCAAGATTGTTTTTTAATGGCATGTATTGTGACTTGCTATTGAGAGTGTTTTTGGAGGGTGTATTAAAATTCAATGGAATACAAGTCAGTCTCATATATCTAAGGGTGGAGTGAATTATCTATCCAAATTATCATATACCAAGAGAAAAACTAAATTCATGCATTACCTTTGTTTTATGCCTTGGAAAAATTTCAACCATCTCTTTGCTTTAACTAACTATATTATATGCTTACCTGGTCAAATGCTCCATGCGTATGGTTGTCATTAGATACAACAAATATAAAGAGGCATCCCATATTTGTTAAGTTTTCATAGAAGGAAATTCAAAATTTTATTGAGTTTATAATACTCTTATCAATCAAGAAGAAGAAACAAAAACAGTCCAAATAAAAAATTTGAAAGTAAGAAACCATTTTTATGAGCAATATGACAGCTGAAACAATTACTAAAAGTGATGTTGCTGACATCTCAGCAGATCAACAAAAGAAGAACAGAATTCAGGTGTCCAACACCAAGAAACCTCTCTTCTTCTATGTCAATCTTGCAAAGGTAATTAATGGACCATTCCATCTTCAATCTCTCCTCTAGATTGATGTCCATATGGGGCCTATTTTTCTTGAGGTTGAGCTAGAAACTGTTTAAATTATTTCTTTTTTTAGAGCATGCTCGCTAGTGGTGGAACCATGAAATAAATATACAAATTTAAGGGATATCAAAATGAATTTTGAAGAAATGAATAGTATAATTTTATTTTTCAATAGTAAAATTTTATTTTTCGAAAAAATTAGGGGGCACTTGCCTCCTCCTGCCCCCATGGTGTCGGTACTAGCATGTTGCACGTTTACTTAAAGATTTACTTTCATGTTTCCATCATTTGTCTACACAAATGTGTCATGCATTGAGAAAAATATAGTATATCGTCCCAAATATAGCTCTATATATACTCCATTATTGTTGTCTAAACACCTTTGGAAAATCTTCAATTAGAGAGTAAACATCTAGTTGATGCTAAAAAGAAAAAAGATAGAGCATTGAGAAGTATATGGTTTTCACCATTTTACTAATTTGTTCAATAACGTTTTATCGCAGAGGTATATTCAACAACATAATGAGGTTGAGCTTTCTGCTTTAGGAATGGGTAAGAGTTAGGAAACTCCTCTTTGATAAATAACTATAATCATTGGCAAATCATAAAATATGATATCGGCATATGATGCAAATGATCATGATTTTGAATATATACACTCATATAAAATATGTGTTCGCCTTTTGTTATGAATACAGCCATCACCACAGTTGTAACGGTTTCTGAAATCTTGAAGAACAATGGATTTGCAACAGAGAAAAGTAAGCGTCATGGTTAAAACACTATCTACAATGTATTGCAAAGTAAATTCTAAACAATATTTTCATATCTTCCTTCATTTTTTGGCAACAGAGGTTTTGACCTCCACAGTTGGAATGAAAGATGAAAACAAAGGCCGGCTAGTTCAGAAAGCGAGGGTATAATCATTCATTTTCACAATCGATTTTATATTTTCCAAATTTAATCGACAGTTTCTTGAAACTTATTGTATTGTTTATGATGTTATTTACAGATTGAGATTGTGTTGGGCAAGACCGATAAATTTGATTCACTGATGAGTGCGAGTGAAAAAACATCTCCTGAAGCAAATGGCAAGAAAGAAGAAAGCAAAAAGTAGCATATGAAATATTAAGTATTTGTGTTGTTGTAGGTTATGTTTCATTTAGAGGTATAATCAATAATACTGCTGCTATATTTAAAATTTGTGAAGAAAGCCACAAAATGGCACTAACCAAAATGCAATTTGGTTGTGTTAGTAAGAAAGATGTGGACTTATAGTTTAAATATATATGTTTTGTGTCTTATAGTTGTAAAATGTTTACATTCTTTCCAAAGTGTTCATCTTTTAATGGAACACCAGATATATGATATTTGTTGAAGTTTTTTATCAGGTGCTTGCCTTTTGGTTAACTAGTAATTAGATACGTATAATTATTTTTCTTCATATTTTCTTGGGTTTATTTTTTCTTGCGAGCTTACTAATATTTTTTTTCTTAAAGTTGATTTGAAATTATAACCTGATTTTTTAACATTATTAAAGAGTATCTAAAAATTTATTGACTTTAGCAGTTATATTATTATCAAACTTGGAATAAAATTTATATTTTCTTGAATAAAACGATCTAATTTGTTGGTAGTTCAATTGATTTGTTTGATCTAACCAATTTTGAAGATATGTTGTGATAGTTATTTTTGTCACGAATTTGAATTAGGAATTTTGAGACTTTGTAATAATTTATTGTCTTGAGATATTTCAAAATTGGACATCCAATAAACATTTAAGTCGATTCACCAAAAAGTACATTTAAGGCTGAGTCACGGCCATTAATAATAACCTCTTGCCCCAGATTAAAAAAAAATTATCAATATTTGAAAATAGTTAAATTGTTCAAGATGCTAACTCTAATATCATTAGTTCCATTATTATAGTAAAAAAAGAAGCATATTTATGATTTCTCTTTAATTCATTATGCAAAAAATTCAAGGAAACATATTATTTATATGCAGAACTAATTGAAGAAAAAAGCATAAATATATCCTAGAAGATATGTTAATCCATTAATATATGTTTTAATAATTCATTTATTTAGTCGATAAAAAAACAAAATAAGTGTCAAAATAGTGTTTTAACTTTCAGTTAATTTTTTTTTGTTATAATTCATTATTACTCCCTCCATCCCACAAAGATTGTCCACTTTTGACTTTTTTATACTTGTAATTTTTAAATTTTGACATTAAATATATTTATTTGTGTTGTATAATATTTAAAAAATATATATATCAATGGAAATAATTTAAAATATATTTTTCATTGATATAGTTCATCAGTATTATATAATATAAAAATATAACGATTCGAGAAGTTTAAAATTACAACTATCAAAAATTAAAAAGTAGACAATAACTTTTATTAAGATAAGAAAAAATATAATTTTTTATTTTTTGTATCGTAATTATGAGTCATATCGTTAGTTCGTCGTTATAACGATATAACTTAACATATATGTTTCTTGTTTTTCAATATATATTTTCTATGATTTAATTAAGTATGAGTAGTAAAAATTACATTAAATGATTAGATTTTAGATTTTTCTTAGTATGTTAAAATTTTAAAGTAAGCCAAAAAAGTATAAATAATAACTAAAACCATATTTTTTTAAATGCGTGACGCTTTCAACTACTTCAATTTGAAAAATATAACCTTGGAAGATATACTCAATTATAATTTAATATTTTTCTTAATCACATTTAAGTAAAAATCATACATCTTACTAATTTTCATTATTATTCAATTTTGATAATTATTCACTAAATAAAACCTTGAAAGTCGAACAAAATATGTAGAATACTAACTTGTTTCCCTAATATTATATCAATAAAAATGAAGTCAAACTGTTTCCATCTTCTAATCAGATAAATTGGCCTAACTACTTTAATGTTGCAGGTATCATATTTAGGTCCATAATGTAATGAAAATTTTACAAATTTCACATAAAAAAAGACATTGAATTTCAATCAACAATTCATGAAAACATCTGAATAAAATTAAGTTATAAAAGCCCAAGCATTGATTTTTTTGTACAAGTTCTTAGCTAACGTAATATTCATTTAGCAATGGAATATGTTGGAAATCAATGAGAATTGATTCCATTTATTATGTCCGTTACGACAATTGTGTATCAATTCATTTACTAGTTGGGTTAAATGTGATTATCATAACTTAGTGTTCAACTTGGTAATTGTATATTACTAGTGTGGAGTTCGTGATAAGTTAAGGGGTTATGAGCGATTCTTCAGATCTTACTCGTTAATCGTTACATAATAATAGTAATTGGTCGAGAGTTATTATTGTGCTCTGGCTCTTATTATCACGGCCTAGAAGGTCACACCACACATCTGATGGCGTTGAGAGTTATATATTTCGTAGCAAATTAAAAGAGAAGCGTATAATTGACAAATGTATTTCTCGATTACAAAGGGTTACGTTTTTATGTAGAGGTATCGATTGAACAGGCAATAGAATCAATTAAATAGTTATTTAATTGGTTGAGGTAATTTTAGTATTTATCCAATAACTTAGAAGAATTATTGATATTGACTCATTACTATTTAATTAAGCTAAATTAAATAGTTGACTCGTGCTTGACTGGGTAGTGTCTTAGCGAACTAATAGGATTAATTGACTTAATACTTAGCGGGTAGGCTTATCGAGCTTGTTTTAACCTAGCCCTATATAAGAAAACTTTAGGGTTTTATGTAATAATTAAGTGAAAACTTGTGCGTCAAAAACACAAGTAGCCGTCCTACTTGGCCAAATTCTCGAATTTTTTCTTTGAGTTTTGGTTTTTGTTCGGCCTTGTTTCTTAATAAATCGGTTCTTTGATTCCTTTCTCTACAGTTGTAGACCAACTAGAGATATCATCGTTGATATTGCAAAAAGGAGCTGAAGGGATGTGAATTTAGCAGGCGTGTGGATTTTGGTGGAATTTCTTTCATTGCTTGTTTGTAGAACTGATACATTCGTATATTATAAATTATATGTATTTGTTGAATAATGTAGTAAAAGCTGACTTTAAGATCCACGAGAAACTATGGATTTGTATTTATACTCCTTATATCCATAGTATTTTTCATCAGTGGCATCAAAGAGCCAAATTGAGAGTTTCTTTACATTATTTATTTTTATGTTTGTTTTTGTTTTTATCGATTGTATTTGATTAATTTTGTTCATATATTTAATTGATAAATATATGATGAAATAAATCACCATATTCTTGATTATTGAAGTTTACACATACATTACAAGTTCGCGATGATGTATTATCATATTTTGTTAACTTTATGGATTTTGTTTCATAAATTAAAGGGCAGATTTAATTGGTTTTGTTTCAAAATAGTTTTTGTAAAAACGTGTTTGGAAGCGTTTAAGAATTTGTAAAATTATAGAGTAATTTTTTCTGGAACTTGAATATCAAGTGATAGAGATATTTCCATTAAATTTTATAATTTTTGCTTGGATTTTTTAACTGCCTCGAAAACAATTTTTGAGATTTGTGAATTTAATTAATAATTAAATATAAAAACTTTATTTTAATGAGCGACCAGTAGGATTTATTCAAGCAAATTATGAAGTTTAACTTGTTCAAATTTCATAAGTTTTGAAAATTTTTAAAGCCTCCAAAACGCTTTTTACAAACGAATTAAATTAAATCGAGAAAAGCCAAGGTTAAATATGGAAGCATTACCATGTCGGCCGACCCGACTTCCGGCAACCCTACGAGCGCGCGTCGGTGTCGAGATCGGGCGATTGTACAAAGCAATGGCAGCGGGCGGCGACCGCGGCCGAGATCCGCCCGTGTCGGCTTGGATTAAGGTAAAGATCATAGGTCGATCGTCAGGAGCCCACGTTATGACGTGCCAATTTTTGAAAACCACAATTGAATTTATTCCTTATTTTGAGACTTTCCTAAAATTATAAGGACTGATTATATTCGGTTTTTATTGATTATTTGTCATTTTAATCACCTAATTGATTGTAATTATTTAAGTGATGACAATTAATTAATTTTTCTTTTTATATTATATCTTTTTTAAAATTAATTTCCCAAAAAGTGATATATGATTATATTAACACAATTTCATATATTTTTTAGAATATATTTGTGATAAATATTTTCTACAATATGTATATAGTTAATAATTATTGGTAATAATTATTAATTGACATGTCTTATGATAATTGAGTTTATATTAATTAATTTTAATATGTGTAATTACGTAGGATTAATTAATTTGATAATTCTGAGAAACATGCATTTTCGATACCATTTAAAATATTTATTAAGTTCATTTATATGATTTAATAAAGTGCCTATATTTTGTAATGGTGATTGGAATGGAGGTATATAGATATGGCGATTTATTTATTTTTCGACGTAATGTTGAAAATGATGACGCCGAGTCGTATTTTCTTGTATTTATTTATTTATTATTTTTCTACATGAGCACACTTGAGGCGTAAAAGATGGGTTAGTATATAAATATTGTAACAAGTGAAGATATTGTAGATCGTTTGCGGTGGTGGTACTTAGTGGACTCGGTTGGATCGAGGAAGTACAAGATACAGAAGTGGGAGCTTTATGTTAGTATTTGATAAATACTTGTAATAGGTTCTAGGGGCCATATCGTATATCTCTTTGAATGTCGTGCTTGTTTTATTTTTTCATGTTGCGTATTGCTTGATTATATGCTTCTTAGTATGCGTGAGTAAATGAAAACAAAGTAATAATAATCTCGCAATTTAAAATTTAAGAAAAGTGTCAAACCAATTTAAAGTTGTGCTTGATGATTGCATCGATTGGGCACAGGTGATGGCGGGTGTTACAATGTTGCATTTGATATGATGATGGATCATGTTGAGTGATTTCCATAGCGTTGTGGGCTTTCGGATGATCGATCAAATAACACTTTTGGTTTAATTGGTATGTAACCGGTTTCGGAATACAAATGTTGGGTAGCATATTGTAAGAATCTTGGTAATATGAGAGATTGTAGTTTTTACGTAGTGGTTGAAATGACCCTCTTATTATACTTGGATTAAAAATGTATGCGATGTTGCCGTTTGAATTTAAGTATAATAGATCTTGACTCTACTAATATATTTCGTAAAGAGATTTGAAGTATTAGTATTTACTTTACAATTTATTTGTAAGTGTTTTTTAGCATGATAGTTCTTGAGTCACATTTATTTATTTACTTATTCTTGTAGAATTAATATGGCTACCAGTATTAGCTTTACTCCTAATAGCTTCGGCCCATTTCGGCGCTTGAGTGCAAAGGTAGGAGATAACTTCGAATTTTGGCCCAGTGGTCTCGAAACTTGAGAATCATTCTCAGCGAAGGAGGCCCAATACGTCTTTGAGGAAACAATAAGGTTCTGAAACTAATGATAATTGCCTCCATGCAGGAAAAGGGATCCCATAGCCACAATCGTGTTGTGGATGTCGATGTCTGCATCTTTTACCCGATATGGAACATCGTTCCAAATTTAATTTGAAAAGGTGGCGACATATGGCATATACCGGCAACTTGAGGAATTGTGCGAGGAAGCTAGAAAGCGAAGATATGGCTTACCCGATGCATTATACCGTGAATGTAGTGAGGGAAACGGACAGGCCAGCGGCCGTATCATTAAAATGATTGGCTTGGTCGATCGACTTCAGCCACGGGCACCGATGTCTCCAAGCCGGCTGTGGATACCAAATCACGAGTCTCTTCCAGACAAATTCTCTCCGGTTTTTCATGAACTGATATCTTGTAGTCACATGAGTTATCTCTAAATGAAGCGCGTAAGATGATCACGAATCTTGAGGGGCGAACTGGGTAAGACTAAACTTCTACTCCTTACGTTTTGGGTGGTCCAAAACGAAGAAATTCAGAAGAAGAAGTTTACCGGCAAAGCAGTTCTCAAGTGTCGTTAGGAAACTGGAGTCGGCGGGAGTTGACTTGCGGGAAGTTCACGGAGATGATAGAAAGAATGGTCTGGAGCTTGGCTCGGGTATTATGTATGTTATTGAAGTTTGTACAACTTCTAATTCTACTTAGGTGGGTCTTTAGACACCGGTTGTGGTTCTCGTATTTAATAGAAGTAATATCTGGGGAACTTCCGAGTCAAGTAGAGAGGAGCTTCGAAGAGGGAATGGATGCGTGTGGAAAATGGAAGCGCGAGGTTGCGGCCCTTGCGGTAGAATCCATTAGTTTAAATTTGCCCATAGACTTTGTTTTGAACTTGCTTATCTCCGATTTACTATGTACACTACGTTACTGCTTCGAGGGCATATTATTTACATTTTACGTTTTGAATAATGATGGTTTCATTTTTCAATAGATCGATAATTTAGGATCACCGAGATGGGGTAGTATTTGGTACCGCCTCCCTTGAGAAATGGTCTATACATTTTTTAGACATGATTAATGAGTCGTATAACATAAACTTAAAGCGAATAAGCGAAGCGACTTAAACGAGCATACATAGCGCATTGCCGATTAGATTAGCGTGCCCGAGGACCCGAATCAGCTCCACTCGATTGGGAACTTGAGGGTTTGGGAATTATGAATCATACGATAAGTGTGAGTGCTTTGCCTTTGGGCAAAATGACCAAAATGCCTTTCAGCAGCTTAAATGAAAGAACAAGTGATTTATTGGGGATGCATGCGATGTATGTGGGCGATAGACACGTTGTTGAATAATGGAATTAGAATTCAAAAACCTTTTTTTTAGAAGATAACAAATTGTTTAAACTTGAACTAATTGCACTTTTCAGTAGGAGACTTGTTAGGTTCTTCTTTAATAAGTTTAAAGTGCTTAAAGGGTTGTCAGGGATATTCGGGAGGCTCGAGTTGAGTCAAACAAAAGCGTAAGCTAATCAAGGAGCTCGTGGTTTTATTGTTATAGGCGTTTGTAAAGAAACTCTACACTTTAGTATATATTGTTTAAGGATGAGAGTAATGACTTTGCGGGTTTAATCTTGGAGTTGTGGTTTTAAAATTGATAGTCAGGTAGTTTCTATTAATCCTAAGTATAGATTTATTCATTGTTAAGGCTCGTACAAATGGCGTGTGTTTTAGTTTCAAATTGGCTTGAAAGCGATCCTTATCTTGGAGGGCTTAAGGAGACCATCGAGATCCCATCCCGAGAGGGGAGCAGTCTCGTCAGAGTCGATGAGTAGAGACCCATCGAGAGGTAGGGTCTCGATAGGGTCAAAATTGATCGAATCTGGACACCGATAGAGATTATCTGGGGCTGGCTTATAAACATTTACCCTTGGCCATCGAGAGGCTCGTGGGACCCTGCCGTGCTGGACACATTTTCAGCCTATTTTTGTATATAAGTCTCTTTCTATTTTTAAAACCACTTTTTTATCTTTCAAGCATTTAATTTCTCTGAATTCAAAAGGAAAAAAGTAAATCTATACATTTAATCTTCATCATCTTTAGTAGAGAGTTTCCATAGTTGTGTGCTTATTGTATTACCCATTCTTAATTGTGATTAAGTGGAAAATCCTTGTGTGGTGTAGCATAAGGTTTGCTATTCTTAGTTGGAGTAGTTAAGGAGGTGAAATCCCCAGAGTGTAGTCTTGGGTTCTAGTCTTGGTAGATTAGGTGTTGAAATCCTTAAGTGGAGCTTGGTCACTTGGTTGGAGGCTGGAGTGTTTGATATTAGTCTTGAGAGAAGTTGTTTGTGTGTAATCAAACAATTCTTCAAACTGAATTATCTGCAGAAATCGAGGTTGGAAAGCCGGCCGGTTGGCGTTAGGGAACGAGAAGCTCGTAAAATAAAATTATTGTATTGTCTACCTTATCTCTTTACTTTCAAGTATTCTTGTTATTTTAGTTAATCATATTTTAGTTGTTTATTTCTTGACTAATTGTTCTCGAGCTTGGGTAGTTGGTCTATCGAATTAATTTATATTAAATATAAGTTGTTAATTAAAACTTTATCAAATTAAAACTCGAAAAAGCGTAACTTAAAACCTTATTCATCCCCCTCTAGGTTATATTTAGGCTAACAAGTGGTATCGAGCCGTGTTCTACGACTAAATCTTAAAATCTTGTATTAGCGATTATGGGTAGTAACGAGGAATATAGGTAGCTGGGGAACCTTTTGTATTGAAGGTAGGTCGAGTCGCAGGCCACCGTTGCTTGATGGATCGAGAAATGCGACTATTGGTGCTTAACGCCTTCAAGTATCATGTTCAAAGCATTGATTACAAACTATAGAAGGTGATCATCGAGGTCACTCGTTCCATTAAATATCAAATACTCGAGCCGGGCTCGTAGGAACTGACAGCGGAGGAGGCAAATATATAAAAGGATTGGGTGCGCTTGGTGGAGGTCCCGATTGAGGGCGATGAAGATAAAGAGAAGGATGATGATGGAGTGCTAAGGATGAGAACTCAAGAAAGTGGAGTTAAATTCTAAAGCCATTCATGTTCTTCACAATGTCATGTCGTGGAGGAGTAACAGAATTCGAGTTCAAATCGGCCAAGGATATATGGGACTTGCTAGAAACCGCCCATATTGGTTCTAGCCAAGTGAAGACTACAAGGGTTCGACTTTTGACTAGAGAGTATCAAACCTTCGAAATGTATCATGGAGAGTCTATCAAGGACATGCACCAAGGTTGATACCATAAATCAATAACTTGGATTCTCACAGGGAAGACATTCTCGCTAGAAAGAATTGAATGGGAGGAAGTATTGGCCGTGAATCCGGAGTTTGGTCAAAAAGTATATTATATAAATGAGGCAAGGATATCAAGACTCTTTCCACTAAAGAGCTCATTGGATCCTTGAAGCGAAAGGAAGTGATTGCTAAAAACAAGGCTCGTGAATTGAGGGACAAAAAGAAAATGGCTCTTGTGGCGGCAAAAGCACAAAAAGTTGTTGAGAAAATTGAAAGTGACGAGGATGATGAAGACATGGCCATGTTTGCTAGAGACTACAAAAAGTTTCTAAGATTCAAAAAACAATGATGATCATGGACATAGAAGCTTCAAGAAGTATGACAACTATGAAAGAAAGTATGAAGGGACGAGAAGAGGAGAAAAATCCAAAGAGCTAAAATGTTTTTAATGCAACAAGCTCGGACATCTTAAGATGGATTGTCCTGGAAATGCGGCTAGAGGTCTCAAATCCAAGAAAGTATGCAACAAGGCCACTTGGGAGGATGAATCAAGCGTCCGACTCGAAATTGGAGACATCGCGATGTAGTGTGTCGTAGCGCTTGAGCTAATAGGTACTGCGGCTCTAATTCTCCTTCGGGATGATGAGCTGGAGTAGTGATGATGAACACTCGACTAGTAGTTTTGACAAGCTAAGCTATAACTATAATGAGTTGTTAAGTTTTGAAAAATTGCTTAAAAAGGAACAAGAACTTTTAAAAAGCAAATAAAACACAACTTTCTTAAAAGCTAACTACAGAAATGAGATTACATTGCTAAAGCTTGACTCCAATCTTAAAAATGATGGAATTCTTGAAGAATTGGGCCAAACAACGTCTTAGTAAGGTTGAGGTTGGAAAATGTGGAACTCAAAAGTCAAGCAGTTGTATTCCTTACGAGAGCAAAGCAAGGATTGAATGAAATTCTTGATCTTTCAGCGTTATCGACCAACAAAACGATTAGGTATTCAAGTGATAACTCTTATTCTTCTAATGTTGCTTCACCATCCGGTATTAAATTTATTAGACCACATTTCACTTGCACTTATTGTGAGAAAGGAAATCATGAGTCTTCTAGATGTCCCGTTCAAAGGTTAGTGAGATTGGGCACGCTTGTAATCCCCAGGCTCCGCAGACTTTAAATGGATTGTGAAATCCATTTGCTAACCAAAGGACCCAAATCATATTGGGTGCACCTAGAATGAGAACTTGAATTGGTTTTGTAGGGGCAGCTCATCCGTGAAGGAAAATATTTGGATGGTGGATAGCGGATCTTCAAGCAGCATGTGAGGAGATGCTCGCTCTTCCTAAAGCTTGGTAATAAGGCGGTAGAAAATGTGAGGATTCACTAACTCACTTGAAACCGCCAAAATCCCTAGGTAAAAGAATGCATTGGTAAGAAGGTTGCTTTAATATTAAAAATATTTTTTGCTTGTTGATGGCGTGAAGTTTAATTTACTTGGTGTGAGTCGATTAATGAAAATGATTTTGAGGTCAAGTTTTCCAAACATAAGTGTATCATTTCGAGATGCTTAAGTAAATCATTTGTTGTGCATGGTTATCGGTTGAATAATGTGTACTATGTGAACTTTGATAAGGTTGAAGCCAGTAACATTTGCATGAATGTTGTGCATGATGATGTAAGTTTGTGGCATCGTCGTTTGGGGCATGCTAGCATTGAAATGTTGTCTAAATTGCATAAGCATTTGCATGTAAAAGGTCTACCTAATCTCAAGTATAAAAGGATAAGCGCGCTATGTGATGCGTATCGGCTTCGGTAAAAATGCATAAATCATCTTAAATCCTATAAATCTTGTTTCGTCGAGCCGTGTAGCGATTTGTTACATATGGATTTGTTTGGTGAGATGGATGTTGTGAGCTTGGGGCTCTAAATATGTCTTTGTAATTTGTCGTGATTACTCGAGGTTTACTTGGGTAATTTCTCTTGCTAAAAAGTGATGCGTTTAAGAGTTTTTGCTAAGTTGTGTAGAAAGCTCATGAATGAGAAGGACTCGAAAATCAAAGCCATAAGAAGCGTCATGGAGGTGAGTTCGAGAATGAGGAGTTTGAAGAGTTTTATTAAAGGGGAGTATGGGATCGGCTCACGACTTTTCGGCAGAAACACCTGACAAAATGGAGTTGTGGAGCGAAAGAATAGGACCATTCAAGAAATGGGCCGGACTATGTTGAATGAACATAATTTGCCAAAATACTTTTGGGGACATGCCGTGGACACCGCTTGCTATACTATCAACCGGGTATTTCTTAGACCTATTCTTGAAAAGACTCCATATGAGCTTTGGTATGGTAGATCTCGTATTGATTCTTTTTAAAAATTTTGGGTGTAAATGCTATATTCACAAGCACCAAAGAAAGATTGGGGTAAAGTGCGTGCTAGGAAATACAATGAGGCAATTTTTCCACCCTACATTACTCGAAAACTAAGTAGCATATCATCTATAATAAAGAGAATCGATCGTTAGAGCCCGTTAAAATTGTTAACTTTTGATGAATCTGTTAATCAGTTTGTTGAAGTTGTAGCGGATGATCTTGATTCGTTAGGTTTCAATGGATGTGAATTCAAAAAGAGTTGATGAGCCTCAAAACAAAGTGTCAAATGAGGAAGCATCAATTATTGGGAGAAAACAAAAATAATCATCGAGCCGCGAGGCGTGGATGATTATCTCGTAAGGCGAACACGTGAAGATTTACCTAAGAGACAAGAATTGTTAGGAATCATCCCCCGGACCTCGTTCTAGGTGATCTCTCAAAGGGGTAACTACTCGATCTCATCTTAAACAATGTTTGTCTTCATAGTGCTTCGTGTCCCCAGTAGTACCTCTTAATGTTAAAAGCAAGCTACAGAGGATCGGATTGGATTTTGTCTATGCAAAAAGAACTTGAACAATTTGAAAGATGCAAAGTTTGGCATTTAGTTGAAAAACCTTGTGATAGAACAATTATTGGAACAAAATGGGTTTTTAGAAATAAACTTGATGAAACCGGTGTTGTTTTGGTAAACAAAAGTCGTCTTGTTGTCCAAGGTTATAATCAAGTCGAAGGGGTAGACTTCGATGAAACTTTTGCTCCGGTCGCTAGGTTGGAATCCATTCGTATTATCCTAGCTTTCGCTAGTCATATGGATTTCAAACTACACCAAATGGATGTTAAAAGTGCTTTTTAAATGGTCTTTTGGAAGAGGAAGTTTTTGTAAAACAACCACCGGGCTTTGAAGATGCTAATCATCCTAATCACGTGTTTAAACTAGATAAAGCCCTTTATGGATTAAAACAAGCACCTAGAGCTTGGTATGAGAGGTTAAGCACACATTTGGTTGCCAATGGTTTCAAGAAGGGAAAGCTCGATTCCACGCTTTTCCTTAAAACCAAGGGCAAACATCTTATAGTTGTCCAAATATACGTTGATGATATTATTTTCGGTTCTACTAATGATTTGTTGTGTGAGGAATTTTCGAAAATGATGACAAGTGAGTTCGAGATGAGCATGATGGGAGAATTGAACTTCTTTCTCGGACTCCAAGTGAAGCAAATGGATGACGGGATCTTCATTTGTCAAAGCAAATTCTCGAAAGAGCTCATAAAGAAATTTGGGATGGAAGATGCAAAAGTGATCGGGACTCCTATGTCACCCATCCAACTAAAGCGACAGGATGAGCAGGTACAAGCGTTAATGAGACAAAATATCGAGGTATGATTGGTAGCCTTCTTTATCTTACCGCATCTAGACCCGATATTATGTTTGCCGTGTGTTTATGTGCTCGTTTTCAAGCGTGTCCCAAAGAGTCTCATCTTAAAGCGGTTAAAAGGATCCTTCGGTATGTGAAAGGAACAATTGACTATGGCCTTTGGTATCCAATGAGCAAGAACTTTGAACTTGTGGGATATTCGGATGCGGATTTTGCGGGATGCACACTGGATAGAAAAAGTACTAGTGGGACTTGTCATTTCATTGGACATAGCCTTACCTCATGGTCGAGTAAGAAACAACATAGTGTGGCGTTATCAACGGCGGAGGCCGAGTATGTAGCGGTTGGAAATTGTGTGGCTCAAGTGCTTTGGATGAAACAAACATTGGAGGACTTTGGGATCAAGTATAATCAAGTACCGGTGTTATGTGACAACACTAGTGCCATTAACATTGCCAAAATCCGGTGCAACATTCTAGGACCAAGCACATTGAGATCCGTCATCATTTCATCCGGGATCATGTGCAAAAAGGGAACATTGATCTCAAGTTCGTGGGGACAAATGATCAACTTGCGGATATCTTCACCAAACCACTACCCGAGGATCAATTTAACCGCATTAGGCGTGAGCTAGGGATGCTTGATCTTTCTAGCATGTGATTATGTCTTCTTATGTCTTTTATGCGTTTGAGTTATATGCATGCTATGTGTGTTTAATTATTATTAAAAGCATTTTTTTTTTATATTGGGATGATAAGCCAAATGATAAAATTGTCCGGTTGCGGTGAGTGGAATTGATGGTTGTTGTGGATGTTAGTGAAGTGTGGCGAACTGCGGTTGTGTATCGAGGAAGGAGATGTTTGTTTTGTTGGGATTTTGGAATTGTCGGGTTGTTTCGTTGGTTGGCTGAGGATGTATGATGTATTTGGGGATTTGGTGTGGATTTCGAGACCCCATCGAGACCCCCTGTCCCGATGAGGTCTCGATAGCGTGGAAGCAGAACTCCTCAAACCTGGTCATCGAGACCCCATCGGGACCCCCTGCTCTCGATGAGGTCTCGATGCAAAATAACCCTCAGTCTGTTCAGAGCTCATCGAGACCCCCCCTCTCGAATGGGTCTCGATGGCGTAATATAGCCATCTTCCAGACCCATCGAAGAGACTCCATCGAGACCCCTCTCGATGAGGTCTCGGTGAGCCACTATATATATTTCCTCCACCAAAATTATACACTTCAACACAAAATCACACCCTCTCAACCCTAAATCACCCCAAAACCGCCCCATTCCACCACTTTCAACCACAATTCATCCAAAGTTGTGTTTTTTATCACTTCAATTCACAAAATTACTACTCCACACACCCATACACTCTCATTCTTCCCATAAATCATTACTCAAATGGCCAAAACCTCAAATCCTAGCAAAAAGAGGGCAAGAACCCAAAACCCCCAATCCTCAAACCAAGTGGTCATTTATCAAGGGGGGAGTTCTTCTAATCCACGACCAAGTGAAAATCGAAATGTTTTGCCATCAAGGGGTGGCAAAAGCGGAAGGATGGGCAAACCAAACATCCTTGATGGGTATTTCTATGATGGGGTTGACTTGGAGGGTACACACTTCTGGGATCTTGTCAAGGTCCAAAAATGGGAGAAGTTTTTGGGTAAGTCATATGCTATTTTTCCGGATTGGGTGTACTTTTTTTATGAGCATGTGATTATTCAAACTCCTAGTAGCAATAGTCTTAACATTAAGTTGGAATATAATGGTAAGACATTGGAGTACAAAATGAGGAACTTTAAGGAAGATTTTGGGTTGCCCTCGAGTGGGTTTTCTAGTTATGCTTATGATGTGTGGCCTCCGGCGGATGAGATTGAGTCGGCGGCTCATGTGACCGAAATGTTAAATAACGGTCGTAGATTTAAGAATGGATATCGTAAGAAGGGAGTTGTTGATACATTTCCATTAACCTACATTTGTATGCC
>JADFUC010000225.1:0-61946 GCA_019722365.1 Lithospermum erythrorhizon
CCAAGTTACGTATTGGTTGGACGCCTCGATCCCGCCCAAACCGTCTCTATTTGTCAATTTGAGACGGACGAGTTCTTGATTAAATCCCCGACGCCTTTAAGTCATTGCCTCTACCACCCCGCCTCCATCTCGAATTCTCCAAAACCAAGCTCAGAGTACTGGCTCAACCACCATGTCTTCAAAAAGAACCGACTAACCCGCTTTAAAAGAACCCACTCCAACCCGTGTCCAAGGCTGATAACCCCGACTCCAAACCCCGACTCCAACTAACCCCGACTCTAACCCGTCTACATGTCCTGATCAAACTTAATTCATATAACCCGACTCAAACCGACTCCATATACCCTCACTCCAAATCGACTCCATATAACCCGACCTACATGTAATCCCATTCAAACCCGCTTCCCATTCCCTATAATATAATCCGACTCAGAAATCCAATTACCATTCCTCTACGCCAAAATTCAAAGTCCTGCCTAACTGCCTATTCCCTCTGATTTTTTTAAAAAGTACCTCGTCATTGCGAATAATGCCAAAGAACACCACAAACACCCATCCAAATCATAAAAACAACATCAAAAGATTTAATTCATCCAACTCATACAAACAAATATAAAAACATCAAAGATTCAAACATAAAAATATAACAATTCATAAAACAAAGACATATTAAACATCAAACATATTAAACATCATATTCATATATAAACATCAAACGTATTAAACATTTTATTCATATAAACATCAAACATTAATTTATATAAAACATCAAACATTCAACCTAAAATTAAAACAAAAAACCAAATTACCTATTTGAAACTTGAATATAGTATTTCTCACAACAAAAAGTAACAAATATAAATTAGAAATATATTCACAAATATAAATTGGGATACAAAATAAAAAGAAGAAAAGTATTAATACCACTTTTAAAGTCAATTTTACAAATAAAATCAAATTTAATGTTAGTAGACAATAAAAATTATGGAAATGAAATTAATAACATAAAATAAAGATGATATTATGTTGTGTGGCCAAAAAATGCATTGGAAATTGATATTAATAGAGCAAGTGGCAGTGAAAACAGATTCCTCGAATCCCGTCTTCCATCCCTTGCCTTCCTGCATCCCGACTCCATTTGAATGTAGCTTTTTAAATTTCCCCTCACCTTGTAGGAGAGCGGGAAAATATGGAGCTGAAAGTCGCCTCCTTACCCCGTCTCCATTTTGGACATCCTGGCTCCATCCCGTCTCCATTATGGAAAAAAGACCTAAATTTATTTTCCAAATTCTCGCCCATTCCGCTTTCCCGACTGTAGTCGATCCGCAGAAAAGATACGTAGCTTTGCAACCAAACTCCCCGTCGTAAACAAAATAAGTGAAGAAGCAATAAATATGGATATCATACTTTGAAACACAATATCAAGAAAGTTGAATAAATACAAAATACACTACTACACTATCAAGCAAGATTTCAATATGAAGTTTAATACAAAAGTTGCAAATTACTATATGAAAACTTGTAACTTAAAATATTTGATTATTAATTGCTCTAAGGAGTTTTCTTCCTCATCATCATCGCCGCTGAAAACGCTGCTCGATGGCCCACTCGTGAATCCGAACCATCTCCACGCATCGGATACCACATCGTTTCCTCCTTCAACAATAACAAAAACGCCCGGTTCAACAACGCAACGCTACATTACTAAACTGGTTGGTAGCAGTGGTGCCGTTGGTGTTCTTCTTGAAGATATCTTCGCAGATTCAAAGCGAGACATCTCATTATTTTGCATACGAGTCCAATCGACTCGACTTCGCTCGATCTCAGGTATCAATTTGCATCCCAATCAAGGTGATACATAACGGAGATAGTATACTTGAAAGCAGTTCCTGGATGCTAGACAACGGGTCATCTTAGAACCTTGCTTAGTTTGATTTCGAATCATTCATTCTTCGGACGACTTCAGATCCACTCATAAGGTCAAAAACCGATAAACATTTCTAAGAGATGATGTTGTCGCAACTCTCAGTCGCATGACAACTCCCAAATCTCATAGTGTCAAATACGATCATCATCTTGTAGCATGAACCCGACACAAACACCCTGTCTATTATTTAAAAATAGTATCTCTGCCATTTGAAAATTCATTGGCATTCTCTGATTTCCTCGGGCAGACCTAATGAAAGAATTTCTCAGTGTGTCCGTAGTCCCATATTATTCCGGCATATTACTTTTGACACCATTCGGCTTAAATTATCGGGTAACGCCACGATTTCCTCAGATGCTCTGCCGTGATCGGGATTCAATTCATCAAGCCAATCATGTAGATCCTAAACAAAAAAAACGTATATGCCAGTTAACTATTATACTATAAGAATTGATTAATTGAAAATGCCAAATATAAGTACCATCAAGTTTTCTCATGTACTTCAGCGTGATTGCATGAATATACACACGAGCGTTGTTGTATAGTTCTTCCATCCAATATCTATGCTTCACTACAAAACAAGTCATCCCTAAACAATGGCAAACGAGTCATCATCATCCCGGCCGTACATCGTGGCCTCCTCGGCTCTATTTAAGTCGGGGTTTCAATCCCTTCCTCGAAGTATATCAAGAAAAGTTTGAAACCTTTGACCCAGCCAGTGCTCCCCATACCACCCTTCTTTTGTCTTACCAACTTATCTTAATGCCCTTTAAATATTAAACTCATTTGTTAGTTTAGTTTTAATTGAGTGAATATGGAAAATAATATGAAAGTACAACAAAGTGAAAACTCACGACTGAAATGGTACATTCATCTATAACGCACGTGGACCTCCATTTAAAGCTTCTCCATATGGTAAATGTATCGGTAGGTGTTCCATTACATCAAAAACTGCTTTTTGGAATATGGCCTCCTCATCTGATTCCCTGCTATCGCCCACATTTAGAGCTCTGTCACTGACATATCGCAAAAGAAATAACACCACTCTATGATTGTTTCCCATACGGGATCAAGAGATGACGGAGTGCCACAGAAGCGAATTTGCTGGACAATAATGAATACCGTGTATTTCTTTTAGTCCCGCTAAAGTTCTACACATCTTAAAATGTTTCAAGCATCCATCGGGTAATTGTAGATTTTATTTAAATCATTTAAATGTTCTAAAAGTATAAGCTCGCTTTTGGTTTTATGTTTCTCCCACGCATTTCTCATTGAGAACCCTGTCTCGAGCAACGAGTCCGAATGTCAAGCCTCTACCTGCTTCTATTATCTTTCTGCCTTCAAATTATCCCACACATGGAATTTCACCATTGTTCTTCCTCGTACTAAGCCTATTGTGTTCCATTTTTGTGCCACAATTTAACTCCAAAAAATATACTTTTTCTTACACCAGCTGTACTTTTAACATTATACCCCGTGATCTATGGTCTAAATATTGACCTTTACTCAAGACATCGTGATCCAACCCCATTACCACATCTGCAAAATATATTTCCATCAAGTCGCTCTTTCCGTGCAAGTGCGGATAAGTTTGTCCCTTTACAAATACATTTTTTTGCATTCTAAAAAAGATGTCCCATAGGCAAGAAAGTGATTTGTGGCAATCGAATCCAAGAATGTTTCGACCTTCCTCTTAGCTCAAATGCTCCAAAGATTTTCCATACAATACGAGCAAAGCCTTAACCTCCCGCGCGTGGCTACAACCGTATAATGACCTATGCAGCACCGCCCATCAAAGCAACCCTCATGTTGAAATTTTGTCTGCTTGACGACTACAATCTCAATAATTCGTATTCCGTAACTCCTTCAACCCATCAATCAAAGGCTTTAGGAAAACATCAATATCTCCCGGATTTCTTGGCCCCGGTATAATTAGAGATAAGAAGATTATGGCTCCCTTCATACACAATCCTCAGTGGTAAATTATATACATACGTATCACCGCCAAGAGGAATATCGACGCCCAAACTTGCCGAAACGGATTCAAAACCATCGTAACACAAACCGAAGGCAACATTTCGCCTCGCCGAAATTCCTGATATAAACAGATCAAGGTGCTTCCACCATCCTCTAAAGGAAGTCATCCATCCGGCTCGCTTATGTCCGACGGTGCCATGTCATATCCTGAGCTATTTTCCTCGACATATATAACCGTTGAAGACGCGGACCTAGTGGTAAGTATACCAACACCTTTATAGCGCCATGTTAAAACCCATCTTCTGGCCTCAGATCTACTCTCCCCATTACATGACACGAGTCCAAAATTTCTGGCCTTTGTAAACAACATGCAATTATTGACACAATCATGTATTTTCTCTCGCTTGGGCAAGAATAGAGGACTCAACAATCTTTTGTCTCATAAAAATCATCCCAGTATGTTCTCCCCACGGTCTTGGAGTACAACGCTTGATTATGGAGGAACCACCGTGAAACATTCCTCAAGGGACATTCGGCACTTAATTCTCGTGCCAACTACAGTTTGAGTAGTAACGATAACTTTGTAAAATTCGTGCAATCCATCCCATAACGCCTCGGTTTACGTACTTTCCACCAAGTCGTAGTATTCTTTGCTCCTCTATTTGGTTCTTTCTCTAACCCCGGTGGTGAGCATCCCCAAATTCAAACGTAGCCTCACCAAGACGTAGTTCAAAACCATCTTCAACCATACGCATATACTCATTCTCCGAAACCCGACATTAGCGCCTGAATTCCCCTAACCCTTCATCATATAAACAACAACATTCTCGTGAGGAATGAAATGATGAAGAGCAAAATTAGCCATGATAGACCCATGTGAAACCATTACTAATCAAATGTAATTCCAACTTCACTTTCATCAACACATTTTTTATTTTGACACCTCCGACACGGACATCTTATCCCGACAATATCATTGGCCAAAGAATAATTTTTAGCAACATCCATAAATTCCAATACACCACTCATATATTCATATGTCAAACCTTTATTATCTAGCCATGAATCATTAATATCCATACTTGAATTCTGAGTTATCAGAATCTAAATTTATTAAAATTAAATCGTTACTAAATATTGAAAGAATTAGTGGAATTATTAAGGCCTAACCCTAATAACTTAGGTTGGCAATTAGTGATTGATAGAATATCACTAATAATTTTACAAATCTTCAATTTTAAATTTGTGGATGATAGTGTTTTTGACGGGGGTGGTTTTTTTGGGCGGAGGTGCATTTTTGGGTCAGTGCTTCTTGGATAGTGCTTTTACTTTATTATAGTGTTTCTTGAATCTCTGTTTCGCTTTTTTAAAGTTATTGCAAATTTAGCATTTGATGGAGTCGGCCTTTAAATAATGTTTAAATATACACAATAATTCTATGGAGACGGAGAGTATAGTCGGATTTATTTCTTTTGAAGTTATCGGGAGCATGTAGATTGAGACTTCGCTTCTCCCGAATCTGGATGCTTATTCGCCACTGACGCTACGCTTCTATCAATTTGAATGTATCCGGTCGCCGCCATTACACGCCCAATGTCGATATCATTCCCAACCGGGATCTTTAGGTACACTGGCCGGCTTCGGCCGCTGTGATAATCAACTCCTCGGGTTCGCCATCCGTACCCTCAAGAGAGTCTTCCTTCATGGACGCCAAGAAGTTTTTTCCACTTCTTTGGCAGCCTCGGCCAGATATCGGTTGAGCCTCAAGCCATACGCCCCATTCTTTATTATCTATATCTCCTTTAAAAAAACAAATAAAACGAAATCTAATTAGTCTACTATTTACTAAAATATTTTAAACAACTTCTAATTTTTGTAAAATACTTACTTGAATCCATTTCCGTATGTCGCCCCTAATCTCGATCGGGATTTGTAACAGGCCGAACTTGATCTACCCTCAAGATCATCTCCAAAGTAAAAAAGTAAACAAAACAAAAAAATATGAATCGTTTCAAATTAGACAAATAAGCTGCTGAGATTCAATGCATTCGAAGCGGATCTCTAACTCCAACTTCGCCTAATGTATTCTATCCTGAGCGGACGGGTCATCTCTATTAATAGGGCGCCTCAATCGCTGCCAATCCGGCCGTCCCAAATTGGCTCACCATCCTCCCATCGGCCCTAAGTCGGGGCGGTAAGGTGGCTCGTATGGCCGTCCCCCCGAAGTCTCGAAACGGTAAAGAAGAGACCTAGTAGGGCCGACTGTCCTCCTACGGTCTCGAGGATAAATACCGCTGCCCCGTACAGAATAAACCGACGTCGCACTACCAACATAATATAACTATTCAAACTACAACTATATTCAACTATTCAACAGCGTGATAAACTATTCAAATGACAACTAATCAACTATCGTACTTATATTCAACTAATCTCAATTATATTAAACTATATTCAAGTATTCGATTATATTCAACTCTTATTCAACTATATTCAACTAGAGTTAAACTATATTCAATCTATATTCAACATAATATAAAACGGTTCAAATGACAACTAATCAACTATTCAACTATATTGTACCAATATTTAACTATTCAACTATATTCAACTATTCAACCTTATATTTTTTCAACTATTCAACATAATACATTTATTCAAAATGATCTACTAATCAACTATATTCAACTATTCTCAACAATATCTTCAACTTATTCACCTTATATTCAACTATTCAACTATATTCAACTATCTCAAACTATATTAAACATGTATCATAAACTATTCAAACAATAACAATTCAACTATTCAAACTATTCAAACGATAACAAATTCTGAATCTATTCAAATTATTTGGGAACAAACTGGCCGTAACTATTCAACTATTTAACTATTCAACTTGCTCCAAACTATTCAACTATTCAAACGAAAAAACTATTCAACTAATTAACTATTCAAATATTTTCAAACAGAATGAAAATGACAACTATTCAACTATTCAAATAAGGACTTATGCGAATGCTTCCATTCTTCTAATGGGCCCCCTATTCTTAATTCTTATCTCGATGTAGCTCCGTGCCTCCTGATTTCCATCATAACCTATTTATCCTAGTATGTGTCAACTACGTGAATAATCACTACAAGCCGAATCATTTAACTGTTGTTACTGCTTGAAGCAAATCTTAAAGGTGTTTATAGACCATCTCGCATATTCAAATTCTACAAAATAAATTCTCAAAGCTGCTGACTCACAAAATACAATGTAGATCTCTCTGTTTCTGTCACTTCAGGGTCCTATTGTATATCTTTATATAGTGATAAGTAAAAAACGTTTACGGTAAAGACTTATCACAAACAAAAAACCTCCCCTCATCTCTAGGAATACAATGCAATCGGTCCCCTGAAGCTTCCTTTCTTATTTTTAGACGCGTGTATCTTACCAGTTTGATCACCAAGTAATGCCTTTCCATTAACCAAATCAAATCTAACGAGATCTTCTCTCAGATAAATGAAAAACAAAATCTTCTTTCTAAGATACAGACTCTCATTTCTGAAATTGCTTCTTGCTATCATCTGTTAGAGACAGTAGGTCTTGACACCACGAAATACTTGGCCAATTTCCATGCACCGACAATAATATATGGTTTATTTCCGAAGCAAGCAACCTTTGGAATTTTGTACTAAGCTAAGGTGGAAGGTCAAGTCGCTGTCTTGAGGTTTAGTAATTTTTGGATTAAATAATGAATTGTCGAGTATAGTATCGAGAATGATTTAACATGCTACGAAAGAGTTTGTGTTATATTCATATAAATTCAATTTGAATTTTTAAGACAATTCTATTTTGTTAGAGTTGCATATTCGCCAGGACATTGATTGGATTAAAATGTTGCATGGGTCTATTTTTTAAACGCTATGGACAAAAAGAAAGCTTGGTGTATCTGAGGTTGAACCAAAATGGGTATATATTTACATTTAAGAGATATGAATCGTTTGGGCCTCAAAGCTTCAATTTGAACTTACTGGAGTTAGTCTTTTTATTTTGGATAATGTATAGGATATAGTCTACTTTATTATGGTGGCATTTGTTTAGATGGATAATATCTTAAATTATATTAAGTACTTGGATTTATGGGTGCTGAAGTTAGTCAATGTATAGTAGTCGCAAGTGGACATTTAGAGATTTCGTATGACAACAAAAAAATATCATGCTTGTTTATATTATTTTTTGAAGTCTTGAAACTTGAGGCTCAAGCAAAAATAAGGTGAATTTGAATTTGATACTTCATTTCTTAGGATATAATCAGAAGTTGCTTTCATTAATTGGTAAGCTAATATATATGACCTACTGCTGCCTTATCATTTCAGGTTAGTTATGAAGTGCTTATCGTTAGATATATTCCTGGTGTATAGTTTTATTCAGCTTTTTTACGCCCGACTACTTTGCTTGATTTAATTTTGAAATGATAATGGTATATATTATCGTTTCCTCTTGAGTTATTCAATAAGTGATAGAGACATTATTCCCGGAAGCTACGCAGTATTTTTATGCCTATTTCTGGGCTCGATCACTTTAAGTACTCTTGCCTATCGTTTTGAAATTTGACATTAACTAAGCGATTCTTTGTTGGGTCTAGTGAATATTAAGCCGTTTTGAGGTTGGATTGCATAAGCATGATATTGGGGTTACGATATTATCAAATTATAGAGGTACACGCGGATAAGGATGATCGTGAGGGATATTGAGCGAGGAGTTGGAAAAGAAAATTTCAAAGATGAAATTCGCTCAAGTTTATAGAATTTGTTTTTATAAGCCTGAGTTTCAAAACATTTCAAATGACTCGAGCGGGTTTTAGATTTTTTGCTGCATTTTAAAGCTAGACGATTAGCCACTCCGATATAGGCGTGCAAACATGTATCTTTGGAGTTTAATTATGACCTGACATGGGGACATTGTTTTGACTTATCACTAAGTGAGGTTAAAATTGTTGAACCGGTATCGTAAATATCACAAAACTCTAGGCTCTTCGTACTAAGTTTACCGATTTTAAATTAAAGTTAAGCTGAACGCTGTGAAGTGGGAAGTAACTCCATATCAATCTCATATATGTGAATTTCGAGGACGAATTCATAAAAAAAAGCGGAATAATGTAATATTCGATATTTGTAAAGAAGAATTGATTAAATTAATTTTAGAATATTAGGCTTTGACATGGATTTGAAGCGATAATATATTATTATGGGGGTCATTTTATTATAATAGATAAATAATTGAGTGATGATTAAGAATAAAATACGGTTTGGGATGTTATGTAATTTTTGAAAAACCTTTATAGACAAAAACCTTTAATCTACCCTAAACCATTTCCAACCATTTATTACCTGTAAAATCCAAACAATTCAGCCTCATCCCTGCAAAACTCTAAAGCAAGTTTAGCTCCTCACCCCCTACCAAAAATCCCAAAACCATTCATATCATATACCAACTCACCAGCCATTACATTATGGCCCTATTTTCCTTCTCCTACAACGCAACAACCCGCCTATATTATTGAAGATTTAGGTTAACTCTCCCTTTGTTAATCAAGAGTTAGTGGTAAGCTTTAATTTTAGTTTCACCGATGGTACTTTTTGGTTTAGTCCTAAGTTTGTTGGCTAGATTAGTTAAATTGTGTAAATCGTATTTGAGTATATCATTCGTTACTAGTTATATGGTTTTTAATTATGAGCTTAAATAATTGGAATTTGTGTTTAGAACTGGCTTGTTTCAAGTTATTAATTATGTTGAGTTGCCTTAAAAGTGTTGAATGGCTTCTGGACAAGTATATCTTTATATTGCTTAGAATTTTTTAGTGTTATATATTATAAGATAAATGTGATATTTCGTAATGAAAAAATTATGTGGTTATGCCTACGAAGAATTCTGAAGAAAAAGAAGTAGCTTTTGTATGAAATCGGTTTGCTACCAAGTGTCGTTATTGTCATTCTTTAGATCTTAGAACGATTTTAGACCTGACAAGGAGGATTCGACTATCAGATTCGCTTATTCGAGGTGATCAGTTATTTTGATACCTAAAAATATATATTTATAAAACTATGTTATCAAACTATTTTTATAAAGAAATGATACTTTTGTAAAATGCGCTTTGAGTTTTTGATATCTCCCTTAACTAGTACTATTATGTATGTTTCTAAATTGGCTGCTACAAAAATAATTTATGAAATTGGCACTCATGAGGCAATATATTATGAAATTGTGCGTGATATGGGCACATTGACGCGATTCCTTTAATTTGTTTATATATTTCTGATAATGGGCAATATCAGCCGCGACGCTTTTAAAACTATATATATTGATATGGGCATGGATGCGAGTGTTTTCAATTATATTTTGTGAGATTTATTCAAATATGATTTTGCCTTTGATCATTATGAGACCCATTGTCATAGGATACCGAAAAGATACCCGTGAGGTATTGTTCGTGAAAGCTACGACTTTTAACCCTCATTCTTGTAGTGTCCAGTTGCCTTTAAGTAGGAGCAAAACTCTACTAAGTTGTCCCCAAACTGCCTATATTCTCAAATGTGCCTATAGCGGTGTTGCGTTGAATAAAGGAAATAGGTTTTGGAAGTTACTATGTAACTTAAATTTGGTTTGAAATATGTTTGATGATACTGATCTCGTGAGCTTTGTGAAACTCTCTTTCGGGGCATAAATGTTTTTGAAATGGCTTATTATACTTATTATATATAATAGTGATCGACCTCATCTGCATGTCAAGTATTTACTACTAAGCTATTGATAGCCTCACCCCCCTCACCCACCTTCATTATCGGGATGGCGTGAGGCCAGTTGTTGGGACGAAAGTATCGGTGCCCGGATTTAGTTCCAAATTTGTTCGTTATTTACTTTGGGTTTATCGAGTTGTGTTATCGCATTTCCCATGACTTTAGAACAATTACCTATTCCTGGTGCCATACCTAAAGCTCAGAGCTGTAACCTGGGAGAGATGTCTCGCCTTATGGCTTAAGCGGTTTTCATGAGGATACCCTTGAATAGTTTCAGGTATTCATGTTCACTATCAAGCGATGCTTTATCATTTGTTAGATAAGTACATGATGGGCGTGCATTACAAGCGAGTGCAACACCTTGCATGCTCTGAAAGTGGTAGTGGCGCGGCGGTGTGACAACCGGGCGTTCCTGGTTGTTACCTACTACCCTCCTTACTTTTATTTTGATTTTTATATATTATGACGGATTAATATCTTGCATATAAAAATATGACACTCACAATAATAATAATAAAAACACATATGCAAATAATACTTCCTCCGATTTTTTAAATTGTCTTTAGGTATCTTTACATAGATTAAGAAAAGAAAAAGTGAAAAAACAAGCATTGGAAAATAGAATGACAATTAATTAAAACTATGTCATTTTTTTTGACTGATAATTTAAAGATAAAAATAGCGAAACGTAAAAAACGTAATTTATTATGTGCTTAAAACGACAACTATTTTGAAACAAAAAAAATTTAGGCTAAAAATGTAAAGACTACCTGGCCCCCCGAAAGTCAGACCATCAACCCTCGAATAAAATGAGTCACCAAATCTGGTGGATAACGATAAAAAATGACTTCATTTAACGTGGTAAATAACAATAATACAACTCGGCCCATCGGGTGAACTAACCAACACTACAACAACCGAAAAAGTAATAATATAAATGGCAACATCAAAACAACTTGTTTTACAACTCGAGACAACAATAATTATTACGCATAACAAAAAAAACTCCAAAGAAAATAAAGTATGACTGTTGAGGTCTTCAAGCCACCACCGCCACCTCCGCGGCATTCAGCCTACTTCCTACTAACGCATCTCTTGCCATCCCAAGAACAACCTAGAAATAAAGTTAACTACCAATTCATATAATCAAGGATAATTCAAGACCCTTACCTATTTTTAAAGCATCATTCAAATTCCTAGTTATATTTTATATGCTACTTCCTCAACAAGATAAATCTTTTCCTTAATGGCTTCTTCCGACACCGACAAATCCAATACCCACGTCAATGAACTTACTCACAAGATCCCTTAATCATGCGAGCCTATCTCTCTCTATTTGTTATCTTCCTTAAGCAGCCAATTCTCTACAATATACAACTCAAATCCACTTATTCTTAGTTCACCTTTAAAGTGCTACTTCCCGCTTATAGTCATACACCTCTTTATGACTTCTAAATGTTTATTGTAAAACTCCAAATTGTATCATTATCTTAATACAACCGAAGAACGCATTCTTAAATTAAGATAACATACTATTTAGAATTATCTCACCAAATTTTGATTTAGTCGATCTAAACTTATTCACCGCAACGGTATCAACGCCGTGGGTTAGGTCACCACCTATATACTTAAACACGTGCTGGAATCCAACTTTCCACTATATATAAAAATATCATCAACATCATCAATAGATTAGAGCGGACGCTGGCTAATTTTTATACCTAATGCCCTCATTCAAAAGTTATCTCAACCATTAACAAACTCAACTTTTTAACCTTAGAGGATGTATAACGACACTAACTTAGAACTCCATGCGAAAATCCATGTAATATTATCAATAATCAACCTAAAACCTAATTCCTAATATAATTTCATCAAGGCAAATATCTAGTAAGGCAATCAAGACAACGCTCATAATCAATAAACAAAGTCATAAAATAGATCATACAACACCATAGAAAATTTCGAACAACATGTCAAATATGAATAAGATATATATATATATATATATATATATATCCTAGACTACCTAATAGCGTATTCACAAATATACTTTCAAAGACATAACATATGGAGATATAATAGAGAGTTTCAAAGAAAGCACAATAAATTCACCTGCATGAATCAAGAGACTCAACAACGACTATAACTCTAATCATCGAACTATCTATCTCATATCCCCACAACTATACTAACCTCTAACGCGATATGCTCAATCCGCCTCACTCTGCAGGTGAATGGACTTAATCGAGAATTACACCGGTGACTTATATCAAAGATAAGGCCAAACCGCACTTAGAGTACCGGAGTATAAGGCCAAACCGCACTTATACACAAAGTATAAGGCAAACCGCACTTATACACAGCAGCAGCACACCGCACTATATACCAAAGATAAGTGCACACCACACTTATACGCTAAGATAAGGCAAACCCAAGACTTATGCTTTAAGCATAAGGCAAACCACACTTATACACAAAGTATAAGGCCAATAACTGGCCACATCTCAAGTAAGGAAGGAGAGTCACCTAATCCCTAATCATTCCCCAACTATGTGGTCACCTCCTAATACTCAAGTCACCTCATCTCTCATATCCCCCACAACTATACCAACCTCTAATGAAAGTATTATGCCTCTGAACCTGCCCACCCTGGTGAATGGGCCAATCGATAATCACACCGCACTTCGCGCACTAAGTATAAGGGAAAACCACACTTATACATGTTATGGGCGTCAATAAATATCGCCAATATCCTACAGGCCAGAGTCAAATTTAACCCCCCTAATCATCTCAACTATGTGGTCGCATCCTAATACTCAAGTCACCTCAAAGTCACGCATAACTCCAACCAACACCTCTCAATAACCCAACTACTCTTACCCCAAACAATATCCAAGAATACGCCTAAACATCTCACAATCATAAATCAATCACAACCGTACGATTAAGGCCACAAATGCCTAAAAGTGCCGAAGGCCACGTAGAACATAACAACAAGGTCGACAAGTGCCATTTAAATACAATGGTGAGCCGATACACTGAATCTTAAATGCCGACAAGGCCACAAAGACACAAGAACATAAGTTGGGAGTTTAAGTTAGTACTTACCCCAAGCACATTCAACGCCTACGTAATTACAATCGCATAATCATAACATGGCCTTCACACAAAAGAATCATACATAGTCATCCAACAATTACACGTATACCATTCTCACATAATCATACCCACAATGCTTCATGTATACCATTCCTAAGCATAATCATACCACAACAATGACATGTTCACACAATTTAAAGTAGCACAGTGAAGCATTCTGCACTCCTGTTTAGAATATGAAACGTCCTTTAATTAATCGATCCCAGCTTGCCTTCCTACTGCCCGCTCACCCAAAACAATCTAAAATATAATTACTACCGCAACAATTTTAACCCCTTATCTTAATTAAATTTCGACTTTTCAACCCATTTTAGTTACAAATTAACAACTTAAGTATAAATTACTAATTATGTTTCAATAACTATTAAATGACGAATTTCAACTATCCCTTTAATTAAATCCCATGATCGGCCAACTCCTTAACTAAAATACCCAATATTTTCAACCAATTTCAATCAACCCCAAAATATCAACTTTTCCAACCTCTAATCAAACCCATTTCTAACAACCTCAAATCTCAAAGCCCGTTTACTACCTCCAAATCTGGCAAATCCACTTGGGCTTCCATATATTCCTCCAACAACTTAGAAAAATCATAATTTCCACCTCAAAACAATCACATTGAAGGTCCATGGAATATATTTATACTCTCAAATTAAACATTTTAGAAAAAGTCATCCAAAGTCAATCTCAAAAAGTCAACTCAACTATACCAACACTTTCTACTCCAAAAATTCCGATTATTATCATCTCTTTATACTATAATCTAAGCCTAATAATTATATTCAATAATATCTCATAAAACTGCAATTCCAAAAGTCAACATCCCTAAAACATCAAGAAATACTTCATCCAAACTTCAACTTTAACTCAAAAACAACTAATTTAAGGCATAAGAACTGCTTTATAGCAATAATAACATTCAAACTCCAAAAGTCAACAAAAGTCAACTTAACTGAAACTTTGAAATTATCTAAAAGATCTAAATCTTTTTAATTTGAATCGAAGAGATTTACGAAGAGAAACTCTCCTTTAAATTTGAGGTCCAAAGCTTGCAAGATGGAAGAGAAATCGAAGAAAGAAATCTCTAAGGGGGAGTACCGGCAGTAGGAAGAAGAAGGTTTGTTCTTCCTTTTGGGCTCTTAATGGGGTTGGTTTATGGACCTAAAGAAATGGGCCTGGCTGGGGCATGCTGCGGAAACCCCGATTGTTTTTAACTCAATCAATACTTCTCAAGTTAATCCCATCTCGACAACCAACTCCAAAACATCAACATTCCTACACTCCAAATTCTAGAGCAACTAAATAATATCATTTTCCATTCCTGATTATAAATCTTCAAATTCTCAAAATCGAACATACAACCAACCGAATTTTATTCGTCAGATTTTCAACTATTCAATTTAAATTTTTATTTCTCCTCGAAATAATCCAATCGAAAGCAACTAGTATAATATTACGTAATATTAGTACTTGAATGTCAAGGCCAAAAACATGGTAAGTAGATCCCCACAACGATTCCCAAATATGTAATAGTTCCTAAGCCTATATCGATTGAAGGATTGAGTCTTGTATCATCGCTTCGAGCAAACGTAAGATATTAGCTTATGTACAAAGTGCACGCTATTCATTTTAGATGTAAGCATTAGAAATGTGTAAAATATGATAATCTCTCAAGAGTTGACTAAGTAGTACGATTATAAAATATATACACTCATATGATGATGAATTAATGGGCTTAAATTATACAAACCCGCTAAGCATAACGATGCAACACAATAATACTACTGGCTACCTATATGTTTAAGATCATAATTACTTGAAATGAGCCAGCATTTATTTATTTCGAGGTAATGTGCCTCGACTAAGTAACGGGGTTCAGGAATACTATAAAAGATAAACCTTGAGAACAAATCAAGCAAGTTCTACTTAATGCCCAAAAGCCCATTTTGCATGAACCAAACTCTCCGACCTTTACCCACTGACTGCCGAGTGTTTCCGGCCGGGCAACCAATTTTGTCGGAGTGTTTTGGCCGGGCAACCGGCCTTTTTTGTGGGCTTTTCCATTTGATTAAGGTGACGAACCACGCTGGGAGGATCTCCGTTATTCGTCCATTACCGAAACCGACCAGTCATTTTGCATTAAAAATTCATATCCCCTTCCCGAAGATGAATCAAAATGGAGACATCACTCCCCCGACATGCTTTTGAAGCTCAACAACTGATGGCTCCTCGACAACACGAGGATGCCCTGCCGAACGCCCAGGGACCAATACACATAGGGTCCCAAGAGGGGGAGCTTTTCCCCGAGATGCCAAGGTTGATACAAGGACTCACGGATCAAATTATCGCAAGAGCGCCATGGATCAATTCAAGGGAGCGACTCTCACTTGACGTGGAGAGACTCCCCGCCAGATCGCCACTGCCCTTGAGGAAACCACCATTACTCCCCCAAATCTAACAAATCCATCCCCGGCAGTGCCGCGAGGCTGCCCGAGAAGGCGGGTTCGACTCCAGTGCAACGGATGAAATACTTTTTGTTGCAAAGGCCGATTTATGTATTCACCAAAAGGGTGGCTTGGACACACGCAGCGGGAACCAACACAGAAATAAGGTGTCTAGATCCCTTCAAAGTCGAAACGAACTACTGCAGAAGCTCGCCTTGTACCAAGTTCACGCGGGAAGATTTAATCCGGAGGAACACATCGACGACCCCCAATCCCAAATGTTGCCTGTACCCCGCAGTAGGGCGCCAGATTACAAAGCTTTTCCATCCAGCCTCAAGCAGGCCCACACCGAAATGGTTCAACCAATTGCCGGAAGGATGCTTTTAAATTCCTTCAAGAACCTAAACGGTAAGTCTACCGTAACTCTACAAAAGGGTACTTACATGATAAGGATGAAATTACCTCTGCCACCATTACGTAGAAGCCGATAACGGTGCGATTTCATTTCAGACAGTTCCCAAAAACGAACAACCTTGTCCCGGGCCGACTAGAAAGATAGCTGTCATAGCTTTTGTTGAGGGGTTGAAGATCAACAAGTTTAAGGAGTCCCTTCTAAAGAAGAGACCCTCGAGCTTAGAGGAGATTAATGAAATCTGCCCGCGTATGTCCCGGATCTAGGCCCTGGAAGAGGGTAGAAAGAGGATACGGAAAGCGTCTAATGGAGGAAACCCGTCGGCAGAGCCCACATCCAAAGAGGAGGAGCGCCCTGGACAGGATTAGGGTGCCCGATAGAGGATATTCCAGGGCTAACCTGCCATGGGGAAGCGCCTTCTCATGTCTCCAGGGGGATCCGAAGAGGGAAAAGGAGATGAAGGAGGGGAAAATTGAGTATCGCACTTCCTCAACGCCTTAAGCAGAGAATGTGTTCATGAGATTTGTGATAAGCGGATGCTTCCGCGACTCCCAAGACTTAAAAAAAGTGGACACGAGAGTATTCCTCAGATTACAAGTGATCACGTGATACGACATCGACGATTTTCAAAGACTGACGATTGAGATAGAGAAACTCAATGGAACGTGGGTGTTTTTTGTGAGAATATGTCCACAAAGAGACTCAAGCGTGAGCGCTTAAAACGTGACACTTGGCAGAGATGGACGTCCTCGACGATCCTCCCAGCATCAACGGAGGGTAAACATCATCTCCCATGCTTATATATCCCCGGAGCACTAGACGGGCGGCCTCGCTAAAAGGACATTTAGCAAGGCGACGGCGGAAGGCCGCCCGAGTTCCCGGACTGCCCTTCTACCGATAGGGTTTTATATCCCCCCAGCCGATCACGCCCGGTGATCGCGGAACTTCTAAGTGAAATTTCATGCCTAAGTGTCAGAGTTCAGAGATATCCTATTCCTCGATGTGCATACCTAAAATCGGGGACGAGTCGGCACAGTCCGGCCGGTGGATACCCCCTTTAGCGGGTTCACGGGCAACGCAAATGGAAATTCAAACTACGTGACCACGGGGACATCCTCTAACACGAAAAAGGTGGAGTTTACCATCGCGGAATGATGTTTGAAGGCCTACAATGGTGTAATAGGGCCTAATCGGGACGTTGTCACATTTTGAGGTCATGTCTCCTTAATTCATCTAGCATTTAAGTTCCCCCAACGCGATATCGACGAGAGAGGCGCGTAAGAAGGCCCGGTGACGCATTTCCTTAGCCTCTACAAAATGCATTAAGGTTCATTGGCAGGGTGCTCGTCAATAGCCTCCGCAGGAGCCATGGACCTAAATGTATGTACTCTAAGGTGGTCTAGCCGAGAGCCCTAAAAGTGGGCGATCGCATCGAGAGATCCGGAGTGTTCCCTTTGATGAAAGGGTGTTGGAAATCAGTAGTTATTGATTTCATTTATTATGCCCGCTAAGCATAAATTTTGTATGACCATTTACTAGTTTAGTTAAACGAGATAACATAAACGTAAAAGTTCAACTATAATAATTGTAATTCCTAGTCAGTTCTCACGATATGTAATAACCGGTAATCTATTGAATAAATTAAAACGGAGTTATTAATTTAATTAATGTAAATTGACCCACTTTATATTTAATGCATCATGTAAATGTTGATGTCGATGTTAATAGTTTTATAAGTCTAATCTAGACACGCTTTTTAAACTAAAACAATGGATTTTCACCAAGATAACTCATTTTTCCCTCATCCTTCCCGCTACCCAAAAAGAAGCCCTTAAAGAGTTAGAAAAACAAAAAGTCCCATCTCCTTCCCCTCATACCGCCGAACTCTCCTTTCCCCTTGATTTTCTTTCTTCGGCCTCCATCTCGCAAAGTTTTTATCCTCAAATTTCTTGGAGAAGTTTCCCATCATTATCCTCTTCGATTCAAGTTAGTAAAAAAGGCTCACTCCCTTGAGTATTTCATGAGTTTCGAATGGACGACTTTTAGTTGACTTTTTTTTTTTTTTGTATTTCGATTATTATTGCTACAAACAATTTTGTAGCCCCAAATTAGTTTGCTCTTGAAAGTTAAAGTTGCTAATTTGATGAGTATTTCTTGGACAAGTTGGGGACGCGACCTTGGGAATTAGTTTGACTCTCAGATTTTGAGGTTTAATATGACATATAATTATTATCTAAGCTTAGATTATGAGGGATAATAACCCATTTTCGTAGAAAAATGTTGGTGTAGTTGTGTTGACTTTCTCGAGTTGACTTTGGGTTGACTTTTTCAAAAAAACGCTTTTAATGGTATATATGTTCTTGACCTTTATTATAGTTGTTTCTGAAGTGCAAATGCATTTCATGCTGAAAGCTGGATGAATATATGCCGGTGTTCTAGTTTGGACATGATTTGCTTAGTAAACGGTTTTGAGATTAAAAGTTGTTAGAAATGGTTTAGCTTGGTTGGAAAAGATATTTTGATTGATAAAATTTGTTAAAGTGTTAGAAATGGTTGTAGAGGGCCGAAATGGTTAAGGTGTATGTTCTATATTGCATTATTTAGTTTATCTTTTAAGCTTAACTAGTAATATTTTACCTAAAAGTTACACTGTTAAAAAAGAGAATTTATAATCCTAAGTTTGTAGTAATCGTACTTTCAGTGTTTTGTTTGGACTCGTAACGCAGGAAAGGCTTCATGGATCGATTGCTGGATTTCTCGGGCGCTTAGTGGTACTAGCCAAAGGTGAGGATTTATCAATAGTGATAATATTATTTACGCTTTGAAATTAAGTACTTGATAAATAGATATGTCACTATATAATTGTTTTATGAATTTATATGATAGTGTAATTGGCAGTTGTGAAATGTTGTGTAGTATATGCACATGTATATTATGGTAGTATGTTTACAGATTGTTGTGTTATGTATGGCTGATAAAGGCCACATAAGATTGCGTGATTGTCAGACATTTTTTATCTAGGGGCTTGAAGTTGTTGTGATGTTAATTGAGTCGTGTGTGGTTATGTTTTGCCGCTTAAGCTGGTATGTTCTACAGAGTAATCGCTCCACCTAAAGTTTAAAGTCAAAAATTAGAATTTCCTTTGTTAAAAGTTGGAATTTTAGAAATTGTTACTAGTTTCGCGTTTTAATATTTATTTTGAATTAGGAGATGTGGAATAATAATCGGTTATATTTTTACGATATATCAATAATCGGCGCCAGGACCAGATCCTTTACCGGGGTCATGGATTAAATTTGATCTTCATTTGGAATTTTAACAGACATAAGAGAGGTTGCCAATCGGAAGGTAAATAATGTATATAATTTCTTTTGATATGAGTTGAGCTCCTGACCGCACGTGGACTTACCTAGAGTTATTTTGGTTGCTTTTCCTCGAAGTGAAAGTACAAATCTTATCAATGGAAACCTTTCTTATATATTATGGTTATATATTTGGCATGCTATTGTTAAGTGTATTTATATATTGAATATTTTGTACGCCGATTTGGGGTGAAATGATATATGGTATTTATGTTCAGCGATATGCATATTGAGGGGTAGCCTCTGCTGGAGTAGATCAGGATGATATATATATGCCATTGGGGAGATACGTAACGGTGGACGCTATTGGTGGATGGATGTACGGATGGAGGTTTTGATGGTATGCATTTTGTTGACTAACATTATTGTTTGTGTTGTTTTATTTGAATGAATATTTGAGCATGCTGTTGATGGTTATGAATATACGCTAAAGGTGGAATTATTTTGATCTTGTTGTAAATGCATTTAATTAGAGGTTGCTAGCGTGGATTGGGGTATAGTGTTCATTGAGTGGAAGCCAATAACGTTCATACATATGCTTTTATATATAAGTATAATTATATGTGTTGGATACCAATCGTGGTATTTGTATTCACTAAGCTTCACAACTTACTCCCTATTCTCTATGGGCGGGCGTTGTTTTCCGTGTCGCTAGAGTTGATTGTCGGTGCTTACCTGGTATCGCGCTTGTCCGGGTCAGCGGATTAAGATCACAGCGCAAGGCTAGTAAGTCCTCGATGGCCTCATTTTTTCTTTGTTATGTTTATAAAACTTTTATATTGTACATCGAGGGTCACCATACTACTTATTATGTATTTATCAGAAAGACTATGTTATGTTTTGTTGGTTGTATTATTCAAAGTTGATGTATGCTTGTCATTTGTTATTTTTGGGATGTGTTGACGAGTTGTTTTTATTAGTATCAAATAGGTCATTTTGTTGTTTATCCACCATTGGTATGGTGTGATGATCTGAACTCAGTATACACCAAGTGGTCATATAATTAAGGTGAGAGGTTCTATGTGATTCCCTTCTTTCCTCCAAAGACCTGCTCCAGATGGAGTTCAACCTTGTCTCAGGGGCGCATTTGCAGAAAATAAGCCGCAGCCATGGCCCTCCACTTAGGCCTGAGGTTGAGCAAGTTCAAGGAGTCCTCAAGCAAGAACGGCCGAGCATGGAAGAGGTTAAAGAGCGTTTACAAGCAAGGCTCCAGATGAGGCCAAGAAAAGTGGCATAGAAAATGCCCATGAGGAAGTTCACTGGTGGAGCCCATCTCGAACGGCGGAGTGCCCCTCGACAAGATCCGGTGCCCGACAGAGGATACTTCCCGGGCTGACCTCGTCAAGGGAATTGCCTTCTCTCGCCTGCATCCCAAACAAGCAGTTAAGGAGGTGAAATCTAGGAAAATCGAAAGTACCCGACTCCCTCCGTGAACGTAGGTTCACGGAGATTCCAGACAACCCATGCTCCCACGAATACCTAGGCAGACCCTGTAATGCTAGTATCGGTACGATACGGATGACATCAAAACAGAGATGGAAAAGCTGGCTGCCAAAGGGGACATGGAACTGAAGCTATGTGCGATACGAAAAGCAATCAGGCTCAATCGGGAGTTCTTGAACTCGGACGGTCCTCCCCAAAGATAAATCAGAAAAAATAAACGCCATATTGTGGGCGTAGCTTATGAGAGACTCGTGAATGCTAGAAGGGCGTATTATATGACGCGGTCACTCATAGAGCAAGCCCCGAGTTCCCGGACCTATCTTTCTCCAGGAAGGACTTTAAGGGGATTGAGTGCTCTCATGAGGATCCTCTCGTGATCACCCCAGCCATAGGAAATTTTGAGCGCCCATGACACTGTGTTCGTGGATATTCTGCCTCTCGATGCATTACTTGCCTCTTGGATGAACTGGAGTAGATTTTAGAAGCAAGTAGCCATCCCTCCTCAGCGGGGTCTGTTGTTGAACGGGTGGATATTGCCAAAGAACTTAATGCCAGCCACAAGGATTCGGTGGAATTTACTTAGCTCAGGACACGAAATTTTAACTGGCTGGCCGGGCGTTGTCACAGCTTTGAGGTCAGGCTCCTTAATCTTAATTCCAAGACAGTTCCCAACTCCGGTACGTGGAGATCCAGGGCAGCCAGAAGAAGGCTCGAGGATGTTACCTAGCCTCCACTCAAGTCGCGATCAAAGCCTGTGAGGAGTGGCCCTCATGTAAAAAATGACTCACTCGACCAAATGTTTGTACATTGGGTGCATTCCTGGAGGAGAGTCCCAAGAAGGGGCAAGTCGCTACGCAGTAGTCCTCAGAGCTGCCCTTCACGAGGGGGATTCGCCAAGATATTCAAGATCGCATTTAATTCTCAAGCAGAAGACATAGGAAATAATTATTCGGGTCCTCAAGGGCGTATTCGTGATATATTCAAGATGGGAACCACAAAGGATAGTGGGCAGATCCTCGCGATGGCGGTCCATCGGTTGTGATTCTCGATCCACACAACAAACCCATCAAACAAAAAGAAGAGTATATTTTCGCGAAAGAAAGGAAGTTGTCAAAGTGGCATTTTACCTCAGAATCTCTGTTGTTCCTAACTTGGCTGCAAACACTAAAAAGGTGCCCTCACCAAACGGACGTGATTTAATGTGTGTAATGACTTCACCAAAGATCAATAAAGCCTCCGTCCGAAGGATTGTTACCTTCTTCCAAACATCGACATCGCCTGTTGATCCCAACAGTGCGACTTCTTTGGATGCCTTCGAGGATAGGTCAGCGGTGGGGAGGTGCCATTTAGAGTGCTAATTCAGATTTCAACTCATATACCGGAAAGTGATGGCCTCGGCTGAAGAACATATTTGCCCAATAAGTGGCTCTCCACCAGACTGATTTGAACAGAGATTCACGACATGCCTCAACAAGAGCCAGGTAGAGGATCATGAAGCCAACCTAAGGGAAAAAACTCGAAACATGAGGTGGAACAAGCAAGGCTAAACCGAGATAAGTGTGTCTCTCGAGTGACTCCTCGAGGGAAGTTTCTGGTTACATGATCGCTAGGAAGTAATCGAGCTAATTCGATAAGATCGCGAGCCGTCCAAGCTATGTAGAGTCCCAAGACTACGAAGTGTAAACACATTGGCTCATTTCTGGAAGAATTTCCGCGACCCTAACTAGGTTCATATCTGTGAGCCGGTGTGATCTAAGCCTACCCTTCTTTTAAGGATATCAAAAAAGGGAAAGACTTTAATGGGACTCGAACTATGAGCAATGCTCTGTGAGTCAAGAAGTACCTAATCTCTCAGCTGGCTCCCTCTCGGCCAAAGGAGGTCTCAAGTAACTATATTCGCCGTCTCGCATTCCGCAATTAGTAGCGCCTTGTTGGCGGAGGGTGCCTGTAAGATCTGTGAGACTCGGTGTATTACGTCAAGAAAAAGCTATCACGGTAGAAAAAATAATGTATCCCCTGCATGTAGAAGCCGGTGTATGCTCTTATAGTGGCCACTGAAGCTCAAGCCTTGGGCTTGAGGCTCATCTCGTGGAGTGGTCATAGATCAGTCCCCTTTACAAAAATCTGGAGAAACTCAATCCTGCCAAGTCGCAATCGGTTAAATGGTCATGTATTGAAGCGAAGTTTCATCTATTAAAGACAAGCCAAGGATAGGTATGAAGGTCGAAAATTGACCCAAAGCCTGCACCTGAGTTATCACCTCGATTGGAGGACTCTCAAGAGAGGAGTCCGCTGTTATACGTAGACGGTGCCAAAGAACCAGATTTGAAAGGTGATCCCTGGCTGTGGGTCCCTCGAAGGCAACAAGAGATTTGGCCATGTTCTTACTTGCCCGCCTCATGGCCAAATAATGGAAGGGTGAGTATGTGCCACCTCGGCCAATGGACTCACATTAGCTAATCTTTGGTAGGACACACCCATACAAATTTATTCTCAAACTGTACTGATCGATGCTGATGCTGGGTAGGATACTTACGGACGGGTCCGGTACCTCTGCCAAGCTTTTCATTTTATCATATGGAGCATGTTTCCATGAAAGCGAATCATGAAAGTAGAAGTTTGCCATGGCTGGGGCACAGACCTCTTCCAAGCCACGCGCGGAACGGACGAAGTTGGGCTGTGCCTTCCGCACTAAGGAGGTAATGAGTAACGATGTCCCGAGGGGGATCTTCGTACTGGGTATCGTGATGTCTCGACTTCCAAAGACCGGGAAATCTTACCCGAGATCTCCTAGTGGCTAATAAAATACAGTGTAGATCTCTCAGGATACCCTGGGCTGCATTGCATCGCAGATTATTCCAAGGTCCAATGCATCCTGAATGATTTACACAATAGTTTTTATCACCAAGTGAGCCCCTCGACGTTAAAAACTAATGCTCGGGAAAGTATTATGGCACTCAATCAAGAAGAATTATCACGCAAGAACGCGATTATTCTTTCCATTCCCAGACCACTTCCCTCATGAAATGGTCTCCATGTTTTGCGGTCTCGATCCCATTTTACTGCTGTGAGCCTGGGAGACTGGCACTATCGAAGCAAAGCCACTCCCCTAGGAAGGATCGTGAACAGTTAAAGATCGACAACGGACCCAAGATACGCTCTGAAGATCGAGGATCCGTGTGTGTAGCCGGATATAGATTACGGGTGGATCTACCTCATGTCCTACCCCTGTGCCAATGGCTGTGGAGGTAATGAACTCCGGGTGATCTTTAAGTGGGTATGAAGTTGAAACGGCTACAATAAAAAGTAGCGGCTACTGGGGATCGAGCCTTCCAATGCTACTTTCGCCTGCTCCCGACAACCCTACCCTATCATTGAAATTTATGACAAGGCCCGAGTGACATATTATGACGAGCTAGCTAACGAGCTAGACTGCGTGGATCAAACCTCGGACCTGTTGGAAGGAAAGAGGGTCATGAAGTATTAACGCTATGCCAAAAGGTGTGGTTTTGTTAAGAGGTTCCGTCCAAATAGTTCCCCGGTGGGGGATTTGGTGCTCCAAGCAAGATGTATCCGCTGGGCTGGAAACCCGGAAATTTGGAGTCTTCTACGGGAGGGACCGCATATCATCCTATTATGGCCTAATAACATAGGAACTCATGATCTCAAAGTACAGTGCCGAGATTCGAGAGTCAGCCACATAAGGAAAATACAAGCAGAAGCCCTATCTCTTTATTTTTTCAGGAATAAAAGACTTCATCGTTTCAAAAACTATTTTCCCATTAAAAAGTTCTATTTAGATTAAAGTATCAATCAGGTAAGGTCATTAAGTAAGTAGACCTCAGAAAATGCTGCAAATTTCAAACTTTTTGAGTATATCCTACCGCCTCGACTGGACAAAAAGAGTCGAATCCCCTTGCATGGAATAAAGAGGAGGTTTTGGGTAGTGAGATGTCCATGTAGTAATCTGCCTCGGATATTCAAATCCTTCATGTACATGAATATGGGGGAGGACTTTGGCTCGGAATAAACAGATACAAAACCTTTAAGGATCCTTCGACCGGAAGTCGGGGCGAGCCTCTTAAAGCAATACTTGCACTTACTTCCAATTTCTCAAACACTTGTCCGGAAGCATTGCCTCCGTAAAATGGCCTTGCACCGAGCAGCGCACTCACCGAATAAATGGACATGGGTCACACAAACTGGGCGAGGGGCAAAGCCTTGTACTAAAGGGTTGAGCCTCGCCCAACTCGGGTTATGGAGAAGAGGACCTTTAACCCGATCACGCACAAACGAGCTCAATTAAGGAGGCCATTATGAGGAGCATTCAAGACCATAATTATTCAAATATTCCTAATGATGAACCGCATTTACTGAGAAGTAATGAGAATGAATCAAGAACTATACTCAAAATCTATTTATGAAATTATGCCCACTAAGCTTCCATCGACTCGATCGTCACCGGTCTTGTTTTGTAGGCTTCTTCATTTGGATCAACGCGTATCGGCTAATAACTTGAAAGGATTGTCATCCGTCCACAACTTGAAAGGATTGTCATAGGTTACTCTATATGAGGACAAAAAGCTCCAGTGTTGAAAAATTTGGTACTTTCTCCGTTTCCAAAATAAGGGCTTATTCACCTGTGATACTTACTTTTTCAATATTGATTATTTATAATTTTAATATACTTTTTTGCTAATTTACCTAGCTTTTTAGCATTTTATTATACTCTTAAGTAATTTCAATGTAATTTTTATTTATGTTTTAATAAAATAATTTTACATCTAAACAATCATCTATATTTTAAAACGAAGAAAATGGAGTTATTTTGATGTCTTGTCATAGATAGTTGATGACAGTCACAGTATGACACTGTTAAGTACATCATCACCTTGGTACTTGATGTCTCGATAATGCGTACTTTATTCGACCATAACATAATTCAAACTGTAAACCATTAAGGATACCTCAATGTGTTATATAATATTTAATAAAGAATATGTTAAGTACATCATCACCTTTGAATTTCAGATGGTTCTCGACATAATGCAAGTACTTTATTCGACCATAACATAACCTAAACTGTAAACCATTAAGGATACCTCTAATGTGTTATATAATATTTACCAAAGAATATGTCGGAAGAAAGAATTTGAAATATTTACTTGATATGATCTCATCAAGATTATACGTACAAATAAAAATATCTACGGTCAAAGTCAAGAGGTATATTAAAAAATTAAAAAATCGAACAATCTTTTACGGGATGAACATAAGATATATATAGATGATCATATTAGAACATTTTAGTCTGGGGAAATGAATATCCATAGTAGACAAAATAAGAAACATAAATATTTTAAATTATTGGTCATTGTAAACTTATAACAAAAAAGTAAACTTTGATATTAAACTAGATTTTGTAGTACATATAGATATTAGGATAAGATTTTCTCCTCACTGGACATCAATTCTAAGACATATAGATATAGTTACCATCATGACTAAAGATTATGTTCTTGTGGAACAAAAGCCATATGGACTTCCTTCAATACGGATACAATAATTAACATGAGTTTTATCATAAATACAATCAGTAAGCATGAGGGAAGAACAATGTAATTGTTTGGTTGAAATAGTCATTTTGTAGTTGATTGCAAAGAAGGCGCGGCATGTTCGTCACCACCCACTCGTGTTACTGGTATGTACCCAATATTACGGATCGTTACAGGGATGATCTTTAACTTCGATCAAAAAACACATACCCCAACAGGAATCTTGTCCTTTCGTCAATGTTGGAACTATAACATGCATATCAAGATACAATAACTTTAGTTTACATTCAATATATTGGCTAATCGCCAGAATATGCACTTTCAAACGTGATTTCGTATAGGGAAATCCCGACCTTAAAATCTGCCAAAATGGGTTCCTGAGTCGTGTTTCGTGTCGGGTTTTTTACTTAGTCTTCAATAGCTTAAATCGAGCCTTATATGCAGTCGGCTTGGTTATGGAATAGAGTCGGGTGGAACAAATTTTTAAAAAAAGAAAATCAAAATATAAAATAAAATAGGGCCCGACCTGCATCGCCTCCAACGCTTTATTATTGTTGACTTTAGCTAATATTGATGCAATATATTAATTGAGCAAAAAATAATTATAAAATAAAATATACCTCGGCTCTCCGTCTCCCGACTTCTTTCAGAATATCAACTATTCAATTCAAATACCCCAAAACACAAAAAATCCTTCACCTCCCCCCAACATAATCGACGCATCAACAACCGCACCCCCCACACCGAAATTGCTCCCTCCTCTCACTCTGATCAACAAATCCACCTCTTTACCTCACCTGACGCATCACCAATCCTGCCTCCCTCCTCTCGTTGAAGCAAGTAACTGCAACCCTCCTCAAATTCGATAATCAGAAACAATACCCCACCCCTCCTCTACAATTGATTAAGATTAGATTCCTACAAGCCTGAAGTTACATGGCGTTTTTTCGCTACTAATCTTAACAATTATATTTTCATATGTTATATTCTGTCTTTGACTGAAAGTAGTTAATTGCATTAAAGTTGAATAGTTATATTCGAGCTGATTTTTTTCAGTAGTGATATTCTAGCTTTTTAATTTTTTGACGAGCTTCATTCGAGTTATATTCGAGTTATATTCCCTCAGAAGTTAATTTCATTAAATAGTTGGAATATTTATATTCTAGTGCTTATATTCTGCAGTTTAATTTCGAGTTTATATTCGAGTTTAATTTTTGACCAGTAGTTATATTCAAGTTTGATTTTGATGAACTTTTTATATTTGTTTTTCATTTTCTAGGGTTTTTCATTCTGCTTTTAATTTGTATAGCGAATAGCTTGATAGTTGTCGCTTTTTCATTCGCTTTTACCTACTTGATAGTTGATAGCTGAATAGCTTTGAATAGTTTTTCTATTTCGTTGAATAGTTGATATAGTTGAATAGTCGAGTAGTTGATAGTTGAATAGCTTGATAGTTGAACTGCTTTTCATTCGGCTTTTACCTACTTCGGTAGTTGAATAGTTGATAGTTGTCGCTTTCATTCCCTTTTATTCCATTTTTATACTTACTGGAATAGTTGATATAGTTGTCGTTTTGATCTACAGCTTAGATTCGTTTATGATAAAATATTTATTGATAGTTGATAGTTGAATGTTTTATTGAATAGTTAAATAGAGTTCAAGCTTTCATTCCGTTTTGAAAACGCTTGAATAGTTGAATAGTTGAATAGTTGAATAGTTTGAATAGTTTGAATAGTTGAATAGTTGTCGCTTTTAAAAAACGCTTTGAATAGTTGAATAGTTATTATTTTCATTCCGCTTGAATAATAGTTGTCATTTTATTGAATAGTTGAATAGTTGTCGTGCTTTCAACTATTCATCTCCTCGCTTTACCTACTCGAATAGGTTAGTTGTCGCTTTTCATTCCGCTTTATGATAAAATATTTTATCGATAGTTGAATAGTTTATAGTGAATGTTTCCTTGTTGAATAGTTGAATAGTTGTCATTTCTTATCTTTGCCTTGTTACTGAATAGCTTGAATAGTTTTCGCTTGAATAGTTGAATAGTTGTCGCTTGGAAAAAAGCTTGAATAGTTGAATAGTTGTCGCTTTCAACTGTCATTTTGCTTACTTTTACTCGCTGAATAGTTGAATAGTTGTTGCTTTGAAACGTTTGAATAGTTGAATAGTTAAATGCTTTGAACTATTCATTCCTGCTTTACCTACTGAATGCTTATCGTTTAATATTTTATGATAAAATATTTTATTGATAGTTGAATTTTTATTGAATAGTTGAATAGTTTAACACTGAATAGTCTTCAGATGGCTAGTGAGTCGCTGGGTTTGCAACCGTATCTTTTTTTTCCTCAAATTAGATTACTAGCTGCCGGTATGGAGTCTCTAATAGCGACGGTCCGTGAAAATATTTTGCAATTTTATTTTTCCGGAATGAGTAATCTTTTTATATAGAGTCAAAGATTGCTAATGTTTTAAACTCGCATTTCCCATTCAATAAAAATTATGTGGAAATCTAAATAAATTATTTTCTATATGGAGTCGGATGGAGATCAAGCCTCGCGTATTTTCATATTCACCTATATATCTCACATTATCTCCACTATTTTTCTCCAAAACCCACAAATATAATATCTTACTTTATTTTTATGTTAATTTCTTTGCTTCACAATTTTATTGTCTACTAACCTCAAATTTGATTTTATTTTGTAGGTGACTTTAAAGAGGTAATTATTAATAACTTATTCACTTTCTTTATTTTGTATGTAATGAATTTTAGCGAGTAATTTCTAATATATGCTATATATATATATATATTTTGTAGAAAGTGCTTGAATTCAAAAGGTAATTATTACTTCTTCATTTTTTATTTATTTTTGGTATATATTTTACTAATGCTTCTATTTGAATATATAATTTATTTTATTACTTTTATTGTAGGGAAATACTACAATCAAGTTTCGAAGAGGTAATTTGGTTTTTTATTTTATTTTTATGTTTGAATGTTTGATGTTTTATATAAATTAATGTTTGATGTTTATATGAATAGGTTTTTTAATATGTTTGATGTTTATATGAATTAGTGTTTGATGTTTATATGAATAAGATGTTTAATATGTTTGATTTTTAATATGTATTTATTATATGAATTATATGTTTTTGTAATATGAATTGAATCTTTGATGTCTTTATATTTGTTTGTATGAGTTGGATGAATTGGATCTTTGATTTTTTTATATTTGTTTGTATGATTTGGATGAATTTTGTTATACTCGTTGCTTTATGTTATTGCAACCCATCTGCTTTTAAAAAAATGCAAAAAGTGGCTTACTTGCATTTAAACGGACCTTAGATTTCGGCACGGTGTTCAACAGTGAGCTTGGGTTTGGTTTGTGCAAAAGGATATTTTATATAATTTTTAGAGTCGGTTTCATGTCAAGTATTATTTAGTTGTTATGGAATTTTGTTTTGGAGTCGAGTATTATTTAGTTGTTAATGAGATTTTATTTTGGACCTCGGTAGTACATTTAGTTGTTATGGAGACGGTTTGGAATCAAAGTTACCGTGGAGACGGTTTGGAGTCAGAAATGAGACTTTATTTCGAGCTCCTGGAAGATAGGAGACTTGCCTATTTAAAAGTTTTCATATGGCTCTTGAGCCTGATACATTGAATCTGCTCATCATGGAGACGGTTTGGAGTCGGGGGGAGCCGAAATTATGCGGTTTAGGTTGGAGTCGGGATGGGCAGTGCGGATTTAGAGCATAAAAGGGAGTCGGGTTTTTCCCATCTCCATCCCGACTCCAATACGTGAGTAAGAGTTGGTTTAGAGATTTCGAGCTTACTTTGTCCTGTTTTCTAATAGTGTTACTAGCCGATTCGACTCAATTTAGCAAGGTTTATGTTCAGATAAATAGTCAACTCGTTTTTGAAGTGTGGTTATTATTCATATAATGTTGAATTATTTTTCAAAAGCTTTATACAGTTTCTAAAACCGCATATATATATCTAAATTTTTGAATTTTTAAAATTATTTGATTGAAATAGACTTAAAATAAAATTATGTTTTTAAGTTACTGGTCAGAAAACAAAAATTCTACGTAAAACTGAGATACATACAACATAAAATAAAGTAAAAGGTAATGAGAGAAACTAAAATCATAAACCAATAAGTAGGCTAACCTGAAGCAATAAACAAAAGAACCGTCATATAAACGAATTTATGAGCCAAAAGTTTTGCCATTTTTGTCTGCTGATATCTATACCTCCAGTTACAAGAATATTATTAATAATACAGTTTGTTTGACAAATGAAACAGAGGAATGTTTCTACTTATAGGGAGATAAAAGGATAATCATATAGTTTTATATAATATCTGATGAGACATACTATGTGGCAAGGACAAACAATAATCAGCTGCCTGTTCTCAATTTAAGAATTTAGCTGCCGATCTCTCTATTACTCTATTACCATACTTGAATGACTCTACGTAGCTGTAAACTATGCTTATGCGGCGTTTATGCTATTAATTACGAAGTAACTATATATGCTTATTTATGCCGTTAATGTTAAAGTCACTAATAATGATGATAATAACTATGAGTATCAGGTTGAACAATCATTACATGAACTCCTCTCACAAGCGAGATTGTAGAAGATAATAAACAACACAATTTTGCAAGGAAATAAGAGCCCATTTATTTCTTGAGAAGAGATGGTTTAAGATCAAATAATTTCATCGAATCAAAATCTGACTATTAAGATAAAATTTTGAACAAGAGTAATATTTTAAATTATAACATAAAAAATTAGAAGAACTTTAAAAAAAAATAATCAAATGGCATGAACTTTGTATTTATTAGAATAAAAAAACACTAAGGTTAGTCAGAATGGACACACAATGACGAGATACGGGATCGAGTCTTGCAATAATGACAAATGCTACATATAAAAAAAGAAAACATTATCAAGAAGGTCAAAAAATATTTAATAATAAAATCAAGAATAAAAGTTATGCATGCTCAAATATTCAATTATCGGAACAAAACTACAACTTGATCCTATTTTTTCGGACCAAATTCACAATTATCTCAAATAGTCACTCTGAAAAATACGATTCAATACAATGAAATTTTATTCTTTTGAAATTATATCAACTAGTTATGAGTGCATAGTTCATCCTCTGCGAATTCATTCATGATTTATTATAATCGGTTTTTTTTTGTGTTATTAATACTAGATGTTGGGGCACAGTTCAACCTGTGCAAATTTATAGGAAACATCTATATTTTCTTTTATATAGTACTAGTAAGGGAGACGTACAATGCACTTCATGCAATTAATTTTCCAAATATGCAAGAAATTTTTTATGTTTAGACATCATTTCAAAGCGCTAAACTTGCCTCTTTGGTTTGTTTCTAATAGTATCATTTTTATAGCACAATCGGGGTTTATTTTTGTGGATAATATTTATTTTTATTTGTAGTACATTTTTCTTTCAAGTATAATTTACTAGTAATATTACTTAAATTAATCATATATATTCTTAATAAATTGTTCAACAAATATAATGGCATATTGACATATATGATGAAAACCATGACCAGTGGAAGGGGAGGTAATAAATTAATAATATATAACATATGGGGTATATATGTATACATATATACATATGTATGCCAGAAAGGGTACATTATTTATATTGCACACCGAAAAGAATAAAAACCCCCTTTGGAGAAAAATCCTTCTGATACAAAGAGATTTATCAGCAGTTGGGGAATTTAAAACATCGGTCTAGTATCTCACCTACGTATGATGGCGTCTACGGTATGGCTTGACTTGATACGGACTCGGGCGATTTGAGCTTGGAGTCTTCAATTGAATATGTGTCACGGAGAGTGCAGGACGAGGTCTTGGTCTTTGACTTGGATATGGTCCGAACCGGGGTGCTTAAGCATCCTTGATCCGATCAGAGGGTTGTGTGGACTTGATCTTTGAAGTGCTTGGACTTTGATCGCAGATATAAGGTTGAATGGTGGGACTAAGGACCCTCATTTTATATATAAATTTGACGGCAGCTTGACACTTCCTTGATATGTAGGTTGCGTGGTGTTGCCCACCAGACCCTCTTTGATATGTGGTGGTTGGATGTTGACTTTCTTTTTTAATATGTGAAATTTTGGTTGGATCTTGACCTGCTTTGATTTGATTTCTTTGGTGGGACTTTGATGTATGGTTACTTGGATATGTGTGGCGGGATGTGAGCAACTTGTCTCCGTGTATGGTTTGGATTAGTTCGGAGCCTTGGCAGTATTACTAAACTTGATGAACCTTGTTCGAGGCTCAGGTTAAGCCCCGCGAGCCTAATCTTTGGATGTAGTCATGTGTGTGTGTAGAGTAGAGGGCCGCAATAGAGGTTTTTGGAGTCTTGAGTGGGCAACTCACGAGGAGGTATGTTTCAAGCGGCTTGTCTCTCCGCCGCTTGTGGTCTTAGCTACTCGATTAGCTTTTGGGGTTGTATTTGTTGAAAATTACGCAGCATTTCACTTAATAAAACATGAACAAAAACTTGAATCAAATAAATGTATATATCACAATTATAATAAAAATATATATTGATATATGCGTATATGGATACAAAGAGTACCCCTGGCGTAAGCCGGATATTATCAACTTTCTCTCCGCGAGCCTCCCGTTTGAACTCCCTACCGGTGCACACAAAGGTTGATGCCTCGATTAGTCCAGCACGAGAGCGGTTGAATCTCGTGATTGGATTTGCTAGAATCTTGTGAGCGATTGGACAACAAAATGAGTCAAAACTTGACTCAAAATGCTAGAGAGAAAGAGGGAGGGGACGGCGGTTTTGGTTGAGGGAGAAGATGAAATGAAAAAACTTCGGTTTTACTTTTTATCTCTTATATAGTCCCACTTCTGTTGCCCCAGAATAGCTTGCCTCGTTTGAAAATAAGCTAACCCGTTAAGCCGTTAACTAACTTATTGCTAAGCGAGGTAACTAACTTAACAACTTATGTGCTTCCCTCGTTAAACCGTCAATTGAGCTAGCAGAGTTAATTGATTCGGTTTTTGTCCAATTGTATTTTACGTGCTCGGCGTAAAAGCGGCTCGGTTGGGTATCTAGATTTTTAATCCAGCTCCCAATTCAACAATCACCGACTTAATTCCATGCATGGAATGAATGCGTCATTGTGTGTGACCTTAAAGTGTAATAACCGTTACGTTAAAAATTAAAATTTTCGATCGGTGGTGGGACCCGGAGATAGTATAAATAATTTCGATGATAATATTATTTCGTAAATTTATTTGAGCCGGAGCCATTTATAATTTAGTAGTAATAGCCGGGGATTAGTCGAGGTTAAGTTAGATCGTTGATGGATTCGATAGCTCGATTCGGCGTGATTTCGGGCACAAACTCTGTCTTGATTTTTTCATGACTTAGGAGCTAAGTTATCATCTTCCATCGCCTAGTAAAAAATCACGAAATATCTTCCCCATTTCCTTCATCTTGGCGAGGCTGCTTGGAGCAAAACCTAAAAAAATTTCTTCCTTAGGAGTTAACTTTTTGTCACCATCGAGTCATGTTTCCTTTCCTCCACGTCTCATTTCAACAATATTAGAATTCAACATTTCTTGATCGGCTTGGCTTGGAAGTTAGTATTACCGTGAGCAACTTTCTAACTGATTGAATTGCTCTCATCTTTGTTAGCTTTCGGGTCTTACACCTCGATAAATTATATCCCTCATACAATAGTCACTACTTTCCGATAAGATCTTTGCTCTGGGATCGACACGTAACATTCTACTTTTCGTCTTGAATTCATGAATTTCATTTGTATTCTAATTGACATCGACCTCGCTTCGTCATTACTTGACACATGACGGCGTTTAACATGACTCACGTCCACCATGACCATTACAAAATCACGAGGAATCTTATAATTGCTCCACCAAACCTTGTACAGCGGCTTCCGCATGATTCGACGCTTTACGGGGAAAACTTGTAAATCTACTCGTAACAATTCAATTATTATCAATTAAGCATTTCTCCCAAATCCATCATCTAGAATCCTTGAGTATAAAATTTTTTTCAGTATCCACTAGAGTTATGGGTCAACGACCTCTCTCTTTCCTCTCTGTTACCAATTATTCTCAAGTCACGATACGCTCAAAACTACGAAGTCTCGCAGTATACTGCGATAAGGCTCGTTCCGTAACTATGCTCTGAATTATTGAATTTTTAACATGTTATATTCTACCAGCTATTGTTAATACTCCATTGTCCATTAGGGTTGTCAACCTTAAATGCAGTAGTCCATTAATTCAAATCAGCAGAACTAACATTAGCATTAGCGTCATTAGTTCATTCGTACTATCCCACTTTGGCAACAATTTCAATTTCACGACCCGATGCATTTAACCGTCATATTTCTCTTATAGGTGAGATCCAAGATTCATTGATATTCCGTTACTAAAGAAATTTCCACTAATTTTCGCTACTTGTTGAGTCAACCTCCTCCGAAGCGAGCGGTATTTGAATAATTTACTTTGAGAATTCAAGCACTTAACTTTATTTGTCAGCGAAAAATTTATGTCCTGACCTTTGAATCGAACGACACCGGTTATACTTTGTCTTGGAAAGCGATTATAATATCAACATTTTTACTCATCTTATCACCTTGAATGTAGAAATTCTCATTCTACGGCTTGAAGGGCAAATCCGATACCCAGCCGATTCATTTAACCTTTAACCTTCTTAACTTAGCAATTTGATTCACACTTATATAAATCCGCTCGGCTTTCATTAGGCAAAAAATTCAAATTCTCCCCAAATCAACTTTCTTCGTTATATACCAGTACAGCACCCAATATACTGCAATGTGAAGAAATCATCATTCCTTTCACCATGTCTTTTCCTTGAATAACAAGAACAACTGAAATTTGCCATTAATTCAAATCTTTGATATTCAACTATTATAACAAATTTATATCCTTAATTTCATACTTTCCATGAGTTCTTTTCGATTCTGACTCCATTATCCTCGCCTGGTAGCATATACTCCATGTAAAATTAGTTACATTCAAAAAATCTGGTTTTTAAACCCCAATCTCAATCATTGTTCTCAATTACCAAAATCCCATTGATCATCGACTTTAAATAATATGTCTAACGATTTCCTTCAAAGATGCTTATTTCTTAATTTATTCAAGCATATATCCGGTCACCAGTTTTATTAGCAGTACTACTAAGCGTCTTTTCTTTCTCCGAGAGTCCCAAAATTTTCATTTTTTTTTTCCACTTTAATCTCAGGAAACAATTCACAACTTAAGCAGCTTGGAACTTCATAATGACAATCGCTTTCAAAATAATTGATACGCTCAACACATTAAATCGACTTCGTATCCACTAATAGAGTACTCACATACTTAATTCCACAGTACAATTTTTCCAATATTTGGATGTTGAAACATATTCGATGCATCTAGATGATAGATAACCTCACACAATCACCGATCATTGACAAGCAGGAGTTTTACGGCAAAAATTTCCCATTTCATCTTATCCTCACGATTCACTTGGTATCCATCGAAAGAATAGATTTTCCATTATCAACCTATTACAACACTTACATGTTTTCTTCTTACTCGTATTCTACCCATGGACAACAAGATTCATTAACTTACTTCATCTTACTTGCATTGATCACGTCGATAAAATCCAACTAAATTAAATTCTCTTTACACTGCAACTGCTTGGGTCCGACTATCATAATTATCACGAACACTCTACCACCCGATTATTTCGGTACCGGTGACGATTTATGCAGCATCCCAGGATCAACAACATTATACATGATCAACGCTAGGTGCCACTTGCGCTCACTTAGATTTACATAAATATCTCAACCCTTTCCAGCCCAGCTCAACTCGACATTATAAATTCCTTCCCAGCGTCCTTTGACATCGACCAAATTTCAACAAATCTACTTTCGCGTCAGCGTCTCATTTTTCACACGTCTAGTCCTTGAGTCCACATCCTCATAACTAGTGTTGCTCCAGGAGTGAAGCCAAAATACACTCGACTTTAATGGGAACCGTTATCCGGATAAACATGCGTCAAGTGTGTGATTCATCAACTTTACTAACCGCCTCGAACCACATGTCATTGTAACAATCTGATCCATCGACGCTTCCCCCTACCGGTGTTCATACGTAGTTAAAGAAAATCTCGAGGTGGCATCCTCGGCGATCGGCGATTGACAAAAGAAGAAGAGAAATTCGGTCCGGCCAAGAAGACTCGAATATATCGACAACATTTCGACCATCTTACTAGGCACGTAACCCGCCTTTGAGGGACACACCACGAGGCGGAAACCTAGGCTCGTGCAAAATTTGTAGCGACCCGCCCGAGGTCGGCCGCCACGAGGTTAAGGTGGTAAACTGACACATACACGAGTCACCGTCGATGGATGACAACATGAGGCTTCATTTAACATTAATAATAAAAAATACACTTTTGTCCGTCGTGGTGAACTATGATACATCACCTGAGAGCATTATCACCAAGCGAAGAGGCACATGAAATGAAAAATCTGACCATACAATCGCCGCGTAATCTCCGCAATCTGACATATTACCGACCTCTCCCCGATATACAAGTTTGAATGCTGAAAACATAACAAGGGAAAAATTTGAGGATCGTCCTGCCGCGTCGCTTTCGCCTACAATCTTCAATCATGACTGCTCCGATGCGGCTTGAAACCTAGGCATAAAAGCCGCCGTTAGAGGGCCAAAGTCGGCTGTAGGCGAGTGAATAATACCACAGACTTGATCACATATATTCATGCCTTATATATATAACATATGCATATACATTAACCGGAGCCACAATGAATACTTGATCCAGCGGCTTCATAGAATCCTCTTATCACGATGTTACATATACACGTGAGCTTATAATCTAAATAACGCACGCATATACATTTAAGGAAAAGCATGCCAGCGCTTCACTACAAGATAGTAAAGTAAATAAAATGAGGAATCCGCTCAAATAATACACATAAGGGAATCCGCCTCGAATAATCGAGATGAGGCCTCACTCCCCGTCCGCCAGGCCAGGGCTACACCCACCGATATTGCATATTACACGGAAACCTCGAATCCATGGGGCTACCCATTACAATATGCACACCCATTGCCCAGAACTCGATCGAGAGTTTACCCACCCGACTCATGAGCCTTTTTAAAGCAATCAAAACCGCATTGGCGGCAAATACAGCGACAAGCGTGGCATACCATCTCATAGCATGAATCGTATTCACAACTATCCCGTGACATAAATCCTCATAATCACTAATATCTGCATGATATGAATCATAATCTCAATTATCTAAGCCATAGCTCATAATCATAATTATCTAAAATAAATAAATATAACATATTATATATAGAAGGTCCCAATCGTGAGATTTATTGCTACTTTCGAGGCAATAATCTTAACTCTAAAGCGATCCTCGTCTTGAGTCGACCTCAACTCTATTCAAAGAAGTTATACATTATAAGCCATTCATTAAGAATAACCTCTCTTAAATATTTAAACCACAGTATTATACGTGTCTACTTGCTTCAGTTGTATTAATCCCATTATCCAAGATTGTACGTTAGTCACATTCGATCAATCAACAATGATAAGCCAACTAATTAACCCGTTATAAATGGCGCTAGTTCAAAAGCCCAGTGCACTGACTTGGGAATAACCTAACTCCATGATATTCTCCGCTGAGAACTGAGAATACTTCTATAACATCTCAACCTTTAAAAACTCAATTCCTCAAAAGTCAACCAAAGTCAAATATTTCAAAACTCATGAAATATCCCAAAAGATTCAAGTTTTCTTACCTTGTTTCGTAGAGGAGGATGAGGGGAAGATGGAAATCAACTTTTATTATCTTGAGCCACAAAGAATTGGAAGAAAATTTTCAAGGGCGGGGAAGAGCATCATTGACCATATGGAGGGAAGAGGGAGATGAGTTTTTGTGGATGAGGATGAAGTGTTAGTGGGGTTAAGGTGGGATTCTTAGGATGGCGTAAGGCCCGTTTGATTTGCGGTTTATTTCTCCACTTTCATTGTAAATCTCAATGAAACCCGATTCCAAATATAAAGTTTTCCATGACATAAACTATTACTCACATAATACTAGTCTCGTACATATCGATTTTATTCGAGAAATCATTTTATACTATCTCGGGTCCGCCTGAGCGAGAAATATACCACCAACCGGCCGATTTGTTGATTCTCCCACTGCTATTACGAGAAATTTTTAATTTCACCCTAAAATGCTCACCAAGAAACTTATATCTTATCGGCGTAATATTGGTAAGAGATAGGTTATTCAGTTTGAGGTAAGAAAATAGAGTTTTGGTTGATTTTCTTGGTTGACTTTTGGTTGACTTTTTACATAATTCAATTTTATGTTGATTCTTAGTTTGTTATGGGTTCTATGACGTATATAAAGTGATAGTGCGTGACTTAGTGGTCGTTTGAGAATGTTATGAATTCGAGGTTGACTTTTAGGTTTCGGTTGACTTTAAGGTGGATATTTTTTATAAGACTTTAAATGTGGTAGGGAGTTTAATTGGGACCTTATTCCAGCCAGTTGTTGTGATGTTAGAGGTGGTGATTTGAAATTGACTAAAAGGGAGTTAAGTTGAAAAAGTGTGAATTATAAAGTTGAGTTATAATCGATATTTTGGGTATATATTTGTTAATTATGAACTTGAGGGGTTAATTAGAATGACTTATAAGTTGCTTTGAGGAAATCATTAAAATAATAAGGAGAAATTGTAGCGGGGAGATGGAATTAAGGTTTGTGTCCGGCAGGATGATAATTCGTTGTTTTGGCGTCATTTTTGAACCGTTTAAGTAGTTCCACTAAGAGTTGGTAGCGTGTCTTAGAGCCTTAGCCGGAGGTTTTGTAGTAGGTGCTGATATTGCTTTCGGGGATTTTTTGTTAGTCGTTGATGGTGGTAAGGGATTACATGGTCTTGAAGGTTTTTAAATTAGCTAGCGAGGTGATCTTTATCTACTTGGGTGTTACTTTCACGTACTTACTTTAAATTATTGTGAACATGTTATTGTGCTACTTGATTATGTGTGAATGATGCTTTATGTCATTGTGGTATGATTACACGAGAATGATATACATGCAATTTTGTATGATTATGTATGAAATTCATTTGTGTGAGCCATGATATGATTATGTAGTTATAAATACGTAGCGTTGAGAGAATTGCTTGAGGTAAGTAATAGCTTGAACTCCCAACTTATATTTCGATTTCATGGCCTTGTCGACCTTTGTTGTATTTAAATGGCCTTGTCGGCTTTTTTAGTATGTTGTGGCCTTGTGTCGGTGGTTGTGTTTGATTTGTTGTGAGATGTTTTAGGCGTATTGCTTGGATATTGTTTGGGGGAGTAGGTAGGTTATTGGTGGTTAGAGTTATCTATGGCTTTTGAGGGTGGCTTGAGTATCGAGGATTTGACCACATGTTGGGATGATTAGGGGTTAGGTGACTCTCGCTTCCTTATGTCGGATATGAGGCAGCGATTGGCATATACTTTGTTGTAATGCCGATTGGAGATCTATTGTCACTTTGCTATGTGCATTGTTGATGTTGGCCTTATACTTCGGTATATGTGTAGTGGGAGATCTATTGTCACTTTGCTATGTGCATTGTTGATGTTGGCCTTATACTTCGGTATATGTGCAGTGGGAGATCTATTGTCACTTTGCTATGGGCATTGTTGATGTTGGCCTTATACTACGGTATAAGTGCAGTGATTATTAGCGATTTATCTATCCCTGCAGGTAGACGGATTGAGTATATGCGCATTAGAGGTGAGGCTGCTGTTGTGGAGATATGAGAGATAGAAGGTGATGACTAGAGTTATAGTGGATTTGTTGAGTCTCTATGATTTTTTATTACGGGTGTTTATTGTTGGTATATTGAGACCTTCTATTATATCTTGACATGTTATGCACGAGACCTTCTTTGGAATCTGTGTATATGACTTTATTAGGTAGTCTGGATATATATATATATATATATATATAAGCCATTACTAAATGTTGGGCTATTATAATATTATGCATCTGGATTCAGTATGGTAAGTTCACCCACGTGTTAAGTATTGTTCACTAAGCTTCGTGGCTTACACCCACTTTTTTCGCTATTTGCGAATTTTCATTGTGCCGAGGGTTGAGGCTAGTTGAGCCGGGGAGAATTTGTTGGAGGATTGGAGAGTTTGTTCAGTGTGGCTAGGTGAGCATCGGGTGGCGAGGATCCTGACTTGATCTAATTTTGATGTGTTGTCAATTTGTTGTTTTGATTGTTGTACTTTATTTTCAAACTTTTGGCTTGTCGGCAATTATTTGGTATTCGAATCACAGTATTTATTCTCCGTTGTAGCCTTACGGCATTCTTGTATTTTTGGGATATGTTATATATATGGAGTTGGTTGGTTAGATATCACGTGGATTGGCAAATCTTATTTGTTATTATTTTGAGGAATATTAATGGAAATCGAATTTTTGGATGGCTTGGTAGTTTTTAAATGAGTAGATCCATGGGTTTAGTGACTACGGTGTTCCGGATTATAATGATTCTCACCTCGGGAGACTTCAAGGCGGTCAAATTACAACGAGGCTCGGATAATGATAGTCATATAATAATAATATAATTAACCATTATGATTATTATATCGATTATGCATGGGATGCTTGATCTAAGCGTAACCACTTGATATTATAAATGAGTTCCATTTGTGTTTACAATTACTAGTTATTAAACCTTAGTTTGAAGGTAATCTCGTTTAAATAAAATTAGTAAATGAATTGTACCTGATGTGCAGCGGGCACCAACTATAGAAATCAAAAATACTCGTTTTCGGCAGGTCTTCCCTCTATTTGGTATGTTCCGGACTATGTGAGGGGATGAGTATGAGCTTGATAGCTTTGTTGCGCGTTTCTACAACCGTTTGGGATGTTGGATGACTTAGCTCGTATAGGGTCTTAAAATTGCTTGAGAGCCTTCCCTTCCTTTAAATCTTCAAACTTGCGGATTGCATTCCATTTGAATCTTCAAACTTGGAGTTGTGTGGCATTTTTTAGGTCAAAATTAATCAATTTGTGACCGATAGTTTCTTGTTGCATTAATTGGCTAAAGCCCGAACCTAATTAGCATTGTGTAAATGCGTGTGATAGGTTCGGGTAAATTAAATGAATAAATCCATAGAACTAAATTTTATTAATTTAAATTAATTAAACTTTTCACTAAATCCAACATATATTTATATATATTTATTTGACATGCTTTCTTATAAAATTAAATCATGAAAGTTGTACACATACACTGAGGAATAAAAGCAACGAACTATTGCTTAAGTACTTGCTTTGGTGCAAAGTGAAAACCTTAAAAATAATTGTGTCATTCAATTCAACTAATTAATGGAATCAAAATTTGTTTTGCATACCTTTGAATTAATAAACTTGTACCATTTACTGGAGATAAACAAAAACGATGTGAATTAAAAGTGGGATGTATGCGGCCAAAATATCTTAGTGAAAAGAAAAGCGGCGTAATAAGCCCCAAATATAGTTTTTTGAGATTTTTACAGGGCCCTAGATAGGTTTAATAAGAATATGGATACAGATATGACACTGGTAACTTACAAGCAATCATACATTCCGTCACCTTAGTCAAAAACAAATCTAAAATCCTTAAAAAGTTGCAAAAAAATATATTATAATTGTAAGATATTTGTTTAATTGTTATACAGCATATATAGACAAGATGTCATGATAGCAGGACGGATCGTGCCCGACTCACCCAACTTAGATGCATTAATAAAAAATAAAAAAGAATCTTATCTTTTAAGATAAATACAAATATATAAGAGTACATTTGGAAAACAAATGTTAATATTGGACAACGGATGGTTGAGCGAATAAGATTTACCCGACTTGTTACGAGCACCAATCATATTATATATTGAACCTAAACTAAAAATAAAATATGGAGTCTTAATTGTCCGACTTAGTTTGTCTGGGTTTATATCCTATTTGCAGAAGCCTTTCATGAAATTAGTCTATCTTCAAAATTTTCTTACTTCCATCATCAAACAAATTCTTTTATCAACTTCATCCTAAAATTAAATTCTAGTTTGTGATACGAAGCATTTGAACCAAACAATTGTCAAGATATTTTTTCTGGTGGCTTCAAATCTGTTGGAGATCTATTTCGTATGGACAAACATCAAGTTAATGGGAGTAGTTGGTTTAAGTGATTTTTTTGGCAAGTATCAACAGGTGATTTAAAAAATTCAATAACCTACGAGCTTGGAACAATAATACATTTTTATTTGGTTTTTCAACCTAAAGAGGAGCTTCATACAAAAATTAAAATAAAATCATCATGTGATTGCGTGCAGATAATGGTATGTAATGTCCCAATTGCTATATTACATTGTAATGTTATTGGTTTGTTAAATAATTTAAATCATATTTCAAGTCATAGTTAGTGGTTTAACTCTGCTATATTGTAAACAATGGAGTTATCTTTTTCTAAGTTTTATCTTCTCTAATCTCTTTTTCTTTAATCTCCCTCTGTCTCGATCTCTTTAGTCATCTCATACTCGATCTTTTCTATTCTCTTCTACTATCTGGATAAATCGGTAGTGACCAACTCGAGTCATTATTGGTATCAGCTAGGACCTTCCGGTTTGAACAATTCCATGGCTGCCCATACGGTTAATAATTCCATTACAAACAAATTATCCACAATTTCCGCTCTTTGTCGCATAAAATAGAATAAGCGGTGTTCACCCATGAAGCCATAACTCAAGCTGTAAGAGTTGTTAAAGAGACACAAAAAGCGGCCTCAAAAGTTAGTTCTAACATCTTTATAAAAGTGTAATCTGCCATCAAATGTAAGAGTATAGTTCCAAAATTTCATCCATTAGTCTATTAGTTGTAATATTCAAGAACTTCCCACCAATCAGGTCTTCGTTTCTAGAATTTAGATCTAAAATATATAATTTAAAGTGATCCTGTTTATGTGTATATTTGATTTTTGTTCAAATTATGCATATAAAGTTACATCACCCCACCCTGAACAACCAGCACACCTCCACCCCTAAACAACCGTGGACATCTTCCTTCCTCTACAGGCTTCATCTCTTACGTTAACAGCCTCGCCCCCGAGCACTAGTTGGCTACATGGGCTCTCTTCTTTTTGCCTATCAGTAAGAAACCTCCCCAAACAGCTTCTTTCTATTAGTACTTGCTTCAATACCCTAGATGAACCCACTCTTCAATGTATAAAGAGAACCACGAAACAACATCATTTCCAAGAGTAACTATGAAACTAACTTGAGCTTCGATGGCAAATTAAAAGCAACTTTAGCCAAAGGAATGTTGAGACAAATTGATCTTGGGGAAACTACTTTATTATTCATTTTTCCCCCAAGAAAGAAGACTACCAAAAGCCCTACAAGAAGGTCCATGGTTTGTCAGTAGCTTTCACAGCCATTAGACTTTGGTCTATAAATGTCCGACCATTGAACTTTGATGATGGCTTCTTGAACCCTACGAAATCTCCGACCACTTTTCTGAGTTACGCAAATATCTCTTTTTCCACCGAACAATCCTTCTCTCTTTCTTGTCCCTCATTTTTCGATTACCTAACCCACTTGAAATGCCAACCAACTTCGGCCTTCTCTCTGACCCCCTAAATGACTTTAAAATCCAAAAATCACTTAAAAGCTTCAAACTCCTAAAAACCCTAGGCCCCGACGGAGTCCACCCGATCTTCTTCCATAAATGTTGGGATTCAATAAAAGACTCAGTTACTCAAACCATACACAAAGAATTCTTCGAACCTCAATCAATTTAATATTCATCAATGATGAAACTTGGATTCTGTCTTATTCCGAGGTGGAGGCATTAGAAAATACCAACAATATAGGCGATTAGTGTATGACACCAATCTATAAATGCACCACTTAAGATTATTGTTAACACGTGATACGACCGTACACGAATAGCATAATCGACCCCTTTCAAACCGATTTTTCGACACAGAAACGGGGTGGAGATAATGTTATCCTTGCTTGTTCAAAAGAGCACTCGATTTCTTTAACAACAAAATGGGGAAAATTGGCTTAAAGCTGGCCATTAAAATTGAACATGAAAGCCTTTGATTGATTTGCATTAGACTTCATTCATTATTGTCTAAAATTATTAGAAGCTTCATGATTGCATCTCAACATCATCATGAAGCATTAGCCATTTACCTCGGCGAACTCTCCGATCCTTAAAAGTATTGCCCACGTTCGAGCCTTGAGGAGGTTCGACAAAGACATTATATATCACACATCTTCATCCTTTCCATGGAAATTCTAATCTCATTGATAATGCGAGGACTTGGAGTCGCCCCAGGAACCACTTTACGCTTTGGCCATCTGATTTTTCGATCACTACGTTGCTTAACTTGTCGATGACTTGATTTTTGTTTTGAGTATGGCTTGGCTCAAAAGAATTCATACTATTTTGCAATTGTTATGTGAATGGCAGGGACAAAATCAACCACCCGTTAATCCCAGAATACTTCTCCAGAAAATTGAAAAGCTGAGAGACAAAAGGAATACTTTAATACCAACTCCCTCCATGCTCGATGCTTGTGATCGTTAATTAAGTGTGTTTAAATATGTGACATTTTTGCCGTATATTCTAAAATTTAATTATATTAATATTAGGATTTTTCTTAATGAAGTGTATTTTTTGGATTTGACATTTTTACCACGTATGTTAAAATTTAATTATATGAATATTAAGTACATTTTCCTTAATTAAGTGTGTTTCATTAATTTTAACATGCATAGTGTGACGTTTCTATGTCGGTTTCTTAGGTCAATTTGCCACGTTTCTACCCATGATGGTTTTGGCCAGATTTATTCCACATTGGTAGCGTTTGCAAATAATAGCTGTCGTCGTCTTTTTGCTTCTTATGATATGTTTGTGACGTTTTGATTTTAGTGTGATGCCTAATAGATGAAGTTTTGCTTTCGCCTTAGAAATGTCATATATTATCTAATACGACATTTATGTTATGTTTTTTGGCATAGCATTAGTCAAAATCTGTAGTGGTTTGCTACCCTTATTAGGGATGAAGTTTTTATTGAATTTGATAGAGGTGGGGTTGGATGCGCCCTATTATGTAACAAAATTTCCTAATAATTTTTCATTATCTTTATTCGATAAAAAAAAAAAGAGGATGCGACAGTTAACAACGCGATTTGAGTGTGATAAATTATAAAATATTGTATTAAATTGTGTGATAAGATACAAAATATAAAAAATATGACATTGAATTTCTTGAGAATCAATTTCAATACTTTGTATTTATAGACACATTAAACCTAAAACTAGTTAAATATTGTATTGAATTATGAGATAAAATACAAAATATTTTATTGGATTGCTTGACAATCAATTTCAATAGTGTGTATGTATAGACACATTACACCTATATAACCTAGTAAACCAAATAGATGTTTCCCAATATTTGAGCCATCTTGGTGGGCTCGATGCCCGGCCCCTAGCCTATTACTGCGCCCCTCACATCAAAGCCATGGTAATTTGAAAGAAAAATTGACAAGAGTTAGCAATAACTTAATAATAATAATAATATATCACGACTTACACTTACCATATACTCTTTAAGTTGGAGGGGAAAAATTTTTGAAAGAGATAATAAGTGATCCTACAATAACATCATTGTTGCAATTAACCAACTACGTCATATTATCTGGTCACTTAAACATCTAAAGCATTAACGAGATAATAAAGGTTCCCACGTTACACGGATCCCAAATCGGTTAAGTATAATAAGACTCGCCAAACAATGCAAATAGGACTCGTCCATAGCATTGCATAATTAGGTGAACCTTGATATACGTAGAATTTTTGTCTTTCTTTTTTGAACTGTCAAATAGTAAAGATCTCGACACGCGTGTCGGATGTGGATAATAAATTAAATTTTGTTTCTAACTTTCCTCACGCAATTAATCCAAATAACATTCACATTGGGTAAGTAGTTTAAATTGATGAAGATAGAGATCAAAATGTCAAACAAAAGCAAATATTCCAGGTGAGAAAGCTTCCCCAAGGCTGCTAGAGCTATCTCGGTTTGTTAGGCAGAATAAATTCGTCGAGACTCCAACTGGTTATTTCCAATTTAGCCCCATTACGTGTATAAAATTTGTCCATATGATTGTCAAACGCACCCACGACACAAATCAGAAGAGCTAAATTCGTGTGAGGCAGTGAAGACTATTGTGAATGATTTTATGATATAATAGAAATATGACTAATATATATGTATATATATATCTGATAGAACACGAAGAAATATAAAATTTTTACATCTTATTACATACTCCTTTCGCTATTTATAGTTAGATAAATTAATACTATCCACTAAACAAGGAATGGAAAAATAATAAAAGATTCTCCTACTTTTACGTTAATCCTATAAATAATATTGGCTATTATTTCCTTAAATAGAAACCACCAATTTAGCAATCTCCCACTTGAAGATTGATTGAGGATCAATCAATCTTCACACCATTATTGTTTTGTTGCCTTTCACATTGCTGATGTGTTTGTCAGGCCACTAAAAGTTCGACACCAAATAAATTTGTCCGTGTTGACTGCCTTTGTCATGTAGTCGGCCGGATTCTCTTTAGTGTGAATCTTTCTCATATCTATGGTTCCTTCTTCCACTTTTTCACGAACAAAGTGATAATGCACTCAGTATTAGCCGATCGAATGAAAAATGGATTCCTTGCAATATGCAAAGTGCTCGGCGTCCACAAAATAAGGTAATACATTCTTGTTTGTACTAAACTCCTCCAATAACCTTTGAATCAAAAGCGGCTTCCTTACGAGAAGCATTGTAGGCTACTTGATATAATGCAACACATTTGTAGATAGAGCTACAACACTTTGTAATTTTGAAATCCAGCTTACAGCTCCATTTGCAAGAGTAAACACAAAGCATGTAGTAAATTTCCTCTTATCAAGGTCACCTGCAAAATCCGGTCACGACATAACCATTGCTTATCCTCCGATCCTCCATAGCATAATGCAACATTTGAGGTTCCTTTGACGTATCTTAGAGGCTGCTTCCACGGTGATACTCCAATCTTTCGGCTTCGAGGATTAGCCATATATCTCTTGGCTGCTCCAGCTGGCATGCAATGTCTGGTCTAGTACATATTATAACGAACATTAGGCTTCCCACTGCTGATGCATACGGTACACGAGACATTTTCTTCCTTTCATCTTCATTGCTAGGACACATACTTGAGGATAACTTGAAATTCATAGGAAGAGGGGTATAAATTGGATTACAATCTTGCATGGTAGGCGGCGCAGATTTTGTGGGAAGTAATTCTTAGAACCCCCAAATCTTTTACGTTATTGTCTCGGTGGTGCATCCCTAGAATCTGTTGCTGGTCCCAGTCCTTCATTTCAAATTCTTTAGCTAGTTGTGCATGATTTTTTTACACGATCTTTGTTGGGGCACATTACCCGGCTTGTCGTCTATCTGATAATAAAAGATGTCATCTTTACCATACCTCAAATCTCCTCTCTCTTATACCCGACATCCTCGGTGCCTATTTGAGACCATATAAATTTAATTTCAACTGCTGGAAACCAAGAGTTTCTTCTTGCTCAGAGTTCTTCAAAACCCAGCCACAGTTTAGACATATAAATCTTCTCTTCAAGATCTCCATGAAGAAAAGCAGTTTTAACATGTAATTGCTCTAGATGTAGGTCAAATCTAACACCGTTGCCAAGAGACTACTAGAGCTATTGTAAGTCGACAAGCGTTGAAAACTCTCATTGAAATCGTTGAGCAACTACAATATCTTTAGCGACTAGTCTTGCGATAGCGGCTCCTTGATCATTGCTATTACGCTTGATTTTATAAATCCATTTATTACCAATAGGCTTTCTTCCTTGTATTGGCAGTACAAGATCCAGTTTGTTCTTATGAAAGGCTTTGTTTTCCTCTAATTCTTTGTCATCCACAGAGATGCATCTGAATTCTTCAGTGCTTCTTGGAAAGTTGATGGCTCTCCATCCTCCGTTAAAAGACAATATGCAACATTACTCTCCATAATATAATCAGAGTGCTAACCTGGTCTTCTTGTCAAACGACTTGATCGTCGAATTTCTGGTTCCACGGGTTTATCTTGCTCTTGTATCCCATTGCTCCCAGCTTCCGGAAACCCCGGATAATTTTGTTGTTAGATTCCTTTTCCATATATTTGTTGTAGTTGTTGGTTCTTTTTCTACTGTGCTATCATTATTATATTCCTTTTGTAGCTTGTTCTCTACAAAATAATTTTCCTGCTGATGATAACCTTGCGGGGGGTAAGATCACTTAAAAGCGATACCACCACTCGGCCGGCTTACCACAGAAGAAGCATTTTCTAGATTTTGGATCTAGCTTGATTGTTTCTTGAGCATTGTAGATTTCTACCACGGGACTTCCGGGCCATATGGAATCTAGAATAGTCGACTTTTTCTTCCCGTTCAATACCGATTGGCGTCTCGGCTTCGATTCTTCCATTGACGGTGATACATTTGTCATATAGCAGGGGCGGTATTTAATGTACGCCCCGGAATGATTTTTTTTAAGCACCGCATCCCTCAACATTTATAATAACGTTCATTACTAATTTCGGAGAAATAAAAAATTTGAGAAGTTGAATAGTTGAAAATACAACGAATCGATTAGGTTGGTAGTCTGATTCGGTATTGAGAATTTTAAAGTTTTAATGGGATGGAAATGATGATATTAGTTGGGTGGTAATATAATTTGAGTGTAGAAATGTTATTGTTTGGAAGTTGGTTGTCGGGGAGATAAGTTAAAGCAGTATCTCGTTGGTCTACAAAACAATCGGGGTTTCACGCATAAAACTATTGGGCCAGTGCTTTTGGCAAAACGACCCCGAGGCCCCGAAAGGCATCGACCTTCTCCTTCCACCACGCCCGGAATCACGAAGTAAGCTCCCCCATGGCAGAAATTTCTTTCTCCCGATTTCTCTTTCCATCTTTGCGGGCTTTGGACCTCAAATTTCTTGGAGGATTTCTCCTACATCGTCCCTCTCTCTTGATTGAGGTAAAGGTCATTTGATCTTTTTGAGTATTTTTGTGAGTTTCGATTAGGTTGAGTTTTTTGTATTTTGACTTTGTGATATTAATGATTATTCTTGAGGATGTAAACTCTGGGTTGAAACCTTTGGAAATGAGGGGTGGAGGAATATGGAATTTCTGGAAGAGAGCGATTTATATCGGGGAAGTTATCAAAGGGGTTCCAGTGTGGAATTTGAAGTTGTTGATAAGTTGAGATTGCAATTGTGTGAACTTAAGGGTATTAAAAGGTTAGTTGAGGAGGATTTTTGTGACATGTAGCATAGGATTACCATTTGACCGTGGTGTAAGATGTTGATCTTTAAAATAGTTAAGAATTGGTCTTGTATACTTAGCAGGTAGTGGGGATAAGTAATACGTTATGCATTTGTGGAATATGGACGTGAGAGGATAGGGAAGGAGTAAGTCAGCGTTGTAATAAGATGAAAATGGAAGCTTAATCTCGGTGAAGGATAAAGAGAGTGAGATTAGGTTGAAGTGGAAATTTCTTTGAAAAGGTGTAAAGTTGATCGGGCGATTCCAGAATGAAATCATAAGTCATTTAGAGGGATTGGAATATGTTTGTATATCTAGAATATTTTGGAGGAAAGTATTGAGTGGGAATTTAAGTTGGCGAAGTACTACTAAGTAAAATTAAAAAGGCGACAAGATCTCAAAGGGGCGTGTAATGTGCATGGTGGAATAATTTGGGTGATGAGTTGATAATGTATTTAGTAATCCCGGGAGCATAGGAATTTGATGATGTTGATTGTGGTTGAAGGGGTTGAATAGAAGTTTAGTAAAGGTTCGATTGGAGTATTATCGGAGGGTAGGCGGGTCGCCGTCTGATTAGAATTAGGGTGTGAAGTGTTACTTAAATTTGCATGTTGAATAAATCATAAGATTTAAGTGAGGTATAAAAGTCATAAGGCATAAATCCAACAAGTTAATGTTAGTTGTGGATTCAAGAGAGAAGTGAAATTGTTAACAGTGAAAAGTTAGGGGGTGGTAAAATGTGGATGGGTATCTAAAATAAAGGTATTATGATATTAGATAATAAGAACTATTGAAGGCGGAGGATTGGCCCAGCAACAAAGCCGAGTTTTGAGTAGGGTGAGGACGAGGGAAATTTTATAAAGTGGAGTAGATTATAATAACCACGTTCCGTACTAATATTCTTGTAATAGTATACTACTAGTTGCTCGGTGGATTATTTAGGGGAGAAATAAAAATTTCGAGTTGAATAATTGAAATACAACGTCGATTAGTTTGGTAGTCTGATTAGGTATTGAGAATTTTTAAAGTTTTAATTGGATGGAAATGATAGTAGTTGGGTGGTAATATAATTTGAGAGTGTAGAAATGTTAATGTTTGGAAGTTGGTTGGCCGAGATAAGTTAAAGCAGTATCGATTGAATTAAAAGCGATCGGGGTTTCACCAGAGATAAAACTATTGGGCGATTCTTTAACCCGTAAACCAACGAAGGCCCAAAAGAAGGCATGAGCGCCTGCTTCTTGACGAAATTTCTTTCTCCGATTTCTCTTCCATCTACTTAGCTTTGGACCTCAAATTTCCTAGCGGAGAATTTCTCCTCGTCGTCCCTCTTCGATTCAAGATGAGATCTTTTTAGGCCTTAAATTGAATTTGTTTTTCTAGCGTTAAAGTTAGGTGTTTGGATGAGTATTTCTTGATGTTTGAGGATGTTGAGTTTTGTGATTTGGGTTGACTTTGAGTTTTGAGATTAAAATGATAAAAGGAGATTTTCACTAAACTTAGATTGTGGTATTGGAAGTGATAATACTTCATTTATGGAATTGAAAATGTGTTGAGATGGATAGTTGACTTCCGTTGACTTTTGAAGAAAAATGTAAATATGTTGAAGTATGTTGTTGGAGAGTTAATATAGTTGTTTTGGAATGAATTTAGTTGTTTGAGAATTAAGTTTGGGTTTATAATATTGGAGGGAATATATGTTGAAATTAGTTTTATTAGATTTTGAGTAGTAAACGGGCTTTGGGATTTGAGGTTGTTAGAAATGGGTTTAGTTAGTTGGAAAGTTGATATTTTGGGTTGATTGAAATTGGTTGAAAATGTTAGTATTTTGGTTAAGGTGTTGACCGATTATGGGATTTAGTCGGGATAGTTGAAATTCATCATTTTAATAGTCTTTGAAAAATAATTAGCAATCTATACTTAAGTTGTTAATTTTTAACTAAAATGGGTTGAAAGGTCAGAAACTTAATTAAGATAAGGGTTAAAATTGTTGAGAGTAGTAATTGTAATTTCGAGATTGTTTTTGATTAGGCAGGCATTAGAAGGCACTTGGATCGATTAGGCAGGACGTTTCTTATTACGAACCGAGATGAGTACTTATCTGCGAGGCGCTACATTCACGTGCCTCTAAGTGCGTGAGCATGTATCGTTTCAATGAGGCCTTATTGATTATGTAAGAATAGTATCTTGTCATTTTTGTATGATTGTGTGTGATTCATTTGTGTGAGCCATGATATGATTATGTGATTGTATCTTGTGAAGATTTGAAGATGTCAGCTTGAGGGTAAGTAGCCAAAGCTTAAACTCTCAACTTAAGTTCGATTTATGTGGCCTTATCGGCACTTTTTATTGGCAATAGGCACTTGTGGTTGATTATGATTGTGAGATGTTTTTAATTTGTGTGCCTTCATATTGTTTTGAGATGAAGTAGTTAAGGTTGTTGGGAGGTGTTTGTTGGAGTTATGCGTGACTTTGAGGTGACTTGAGTATTAGGATATGACCCTATAGTTGGGATGATTAGGGGTTAGGTGACTCTCCTTCCTTGCAGGATATGTGACGCTATTGGCCTTATACTACGGTATAAGAGCCCGGTATGGTGATCACTGCTTTGTGTGCATTGTTGGTGTGGCCTTATGCCGATTATAGGAATGCGGTTTGGCCTTATACTTTGGTATAAAATGGTATGAGTCTTTATGATGACTTTGTTGTGCATTGTCGGTATGTGCCCATACTTGAGTGTATAAGTGCGGTTTTGGCCTTGCGCCCGATATATAAAGGAAGCGGTATGACTCTCACATGATCCACTTTCTTTGTTAATGCGTTGTCGGTGTGGTCTTATACTACGGTATAAATGCGGTTGGCACCTTAACCCATTTAGGCGGTGTTTATTAGCGTTGTTCCATTCATGCGGGTGAGCCAGTTGAGCATATGCACATTAGAAGTTGGTTTGAATTTGTGGAGATATGAGAGATAGATGGTTTGATGACTAGGAGGGTATAGTCGTTGTTAGTCTCTATGATTTTATTCCGGGTGATGGTGTGCACTTATTGAGACTTTGTATTATATCTTGACATGTTCTTTAAATTTTGCTATGTTGTTGTACATGATGTTTATGACGGAAGCTTATTTATTGGTTATGGATATTGGCGGTAATTTATGCCTAGATGTTACCTTGATGAAATTATATAGAATTAGGTTTTGGTTGTTTATTGATAATATTATCAGTTTTCTTGTGGATCCACCTTGGTATTAATCGTTATACGTCCTTTAAAGGTTAAAAGTTGAGTTGGTTAATGATTAAGATAACTTTTGAATGAGGACATTAGGTATAAAAGGAAATTATAAACCGGCGATTTCATGCTTAATCTATAGACTGATGTTGATGATATTTTATATATATAGTGAAGAAGTTGGATTCAAAGCGTGTTAGTATATAGGTTGTAGTCAACCAGAAGCGTTGATACCATTCGCGTTGAATAAGTTCCGTGGTAAATGAAGAATTTGGTGAATAATTCCGTACTTAAGTTATCTTGATTAAGATATCGTTGCTTTCGATTGTATTAAGATAATAAAAGCGATTTGGAGGTTCTTATGATAAATATTAGGATGTCTGTAGGAGGGTGTATGACTAAGGTGGGAGTAGCACTTTCAGGTGAACTAAAGATAATTGGTTGAGTTGTGAAATGTTGAGTTGTGGTATGTTTGAGTTGTATATTATATCAGGAATTAGCTATACTTCAGAAAGATAACAAATAGAAAGATATCTCTTGTGATTAAGGTGTACTGTGAGTAAGTTGTTGACGTGGTGTGGGTTTATCGGTGTTAGTTGGAAAGCCATTAAGGAAAGATTTATATTGTGGTGAGTAGCATATAAAATATAACTCTTGAGGTATATAGTCTCACATATGGGTAGGGGACTTAAATTATCCTTGTTTATATATGATAAAGGTGGGTTAATACGTGATATTTGTGTTCTTTCGACTTTTTAGGCGACTCCACATTTCTATGGGCGTTTATGCCTAGATTTGCGGGATGATCGAGGATGCATTGGCGGTAGGCTGTGCATTGTGATATGGTGGCTTGAAGACCTCGACGGACATACTTTTAACTTCTTTGGAGATTTATGTTGTACTTAATAATTATTGTTGTCTCGAGTTGTAAAACTGTTGCCGAATGTTGTATCTGTATCATTATTTTTCCAGTTGTTGTGGTGTTGGTTAGTTCACCCGATGGATGAGTTGTATCATTTTATTTTCGTGTTAAATGAAGTCATTTTTTTTATCGTGATCCATCGTTGGTGACTCTGATTATTCAAGTTGTTGACGGTCCCAACCTCAGGGGGGCCCACCTGGGGCGGGTCGTTACAATTTTGCTCTTGTTCTTTCTAACAAGGTTTTTGTTCATCCGTTACGCTGCTCCATTAGCGGGGAGTGTATGCCGTGGGTGCATTTTCTTTGATGCCTTACGTGTTTGCAAAATTGACAAATTATTTGTTTGTATATTCTCCTCCATTATATGTCCTTAACACTTGATCTTTGATTGAAGTTCCAAAGCGCTTTGTAAGAAAGTTTCAAATACATACGCTTTTTCTCTTGATCGGATCGCTTGACATCATACGGAATAAAGAATCGATGAAGAAGGAACCTGAAATATCTTACTCGAGCCGATTACGGTGCTTGCCATGCATCGATTTGTCTTTGCTTACTTATGACTTCAATTTCACAAAGGGAAAAGTCACCTTTTTTTGATCACAGGAAGTAGGCGTTGTTCTACAAAGAATCTTCATTCCTTGCTCAGACATATGTCCAAGTTTTCCACATAATTGAAAAACATTCTGCATTTGGATCTGAAGCATAACAAATGCTTCTCCTTCTTGCAGAGTCTCTCCCTTCAAAAGATACAACTTAGAAGCTATCTTTTCACCTTTCATAAGTATTAGTGCCTCGACTAACTTTCAATATCCCTTTACTCACAACAATTTCTGATCATGAGGTGTCTAATTTTTAATGATAATGCAATGATTCTTTTTAGAATACTTCAGCGTGTCGCAGATCTCGAATAGTGCGAATGATACCATCAATGGCTTTAGTTTTGATAAGTTCCCGATACCGACAATCTTCAAGGCATGATCATTTGTAACTATACGGATCCTTGAAGATAGGTTCGCAATCTTGAAATCGTTCCGTCGCGTATGAAATGTGGCTCCAAAGTCAATGAGCCATACATCGGCCAAAATGTCATTCTTCTTTTTATAAGTTGTCGCGACTTCGCAACATAAAGTTTCACTTGAGGTGCTTGCTATATTTCCATGTGGATTTGGGTATTATTTAAACTCAACAATCATACAACCCGAGCTGACACTTTTTGCGGGTGTAGAATTTCGGGTTTTTCTTGCTTGATTTTTGATTTACGGATTTGAAAGCCACGCTTAAAATGCGTTCCGTTGATCTATCTCTCATCACTATTAATGCCTCTGCTTGTTGCATATTGGTCATTCTATCATCTTTGTTCATCCGCCCGATTTTTCTTCGCCGAGAATAGCCATTTAAATATATAAGGAACAAGAACTTCCGAGGAATGAAATTATTTGTCAAACTAATGATGAGGCGGTATATGAATCCGGTACTTTGAAGAAGTAATATTTAAATAGATTTCATTTTAGCTATTCTGTAATCGAGTTAATTAAAATTTGAAAAAAATAAGCGTGTGTTTAAATAAAGTGAATTTCGACATTCTTAACGTGTATAATTTTCTCTTGGGAAAATTTTGTTGTGTAGAAAAATTTGGCCTGTACAATTTTGTGAGATGATCGGAATCTCTTTCGCTGCTTTTTCTGCTTTCTATGGCTGGACAATATCTCATACGCCAGTAGAGTGGATATTTGCAATCACATTCCATCTATCTGCGTTCCGTTTTTCATCTGATATGCATTAAGCCCTTTAGATTTGATTGTCGCAAGACAATTTTCTTTTCTAAGGACGGCTTTTATCTTTAATTTTCATAATGAGAAATATTTTCCATTAAATTTTTCAATCTCAAATTTTGCCCTTCATTGCTTTTATCACAATACAACCAAAGCTCTGATACCATTTGTTGTAAATGATTTTATGATAGAATAGAAATATGACTAATATATATGTATATATATATATCGATAGAAAACTTGAAAGAAATAAAATTTTCACACATGTTATTACATACTCCTTTAGATATTTATAGTTAGATAAATTAGCTACTATCCACTAAATAAGGAATGGAAAAATAATAAATATTCTCACACTTTTATTTTAATCCTATAAATAATGACTGACTATTATTTTCTTAAAAATAGAAACCACCCCTTTAGCAAAGAGACAACGGGATACGAGTGCGATGTGAGTATGTGACCATGGGCTTCCATGGCCCACATGCTTCTAATAATGCACTTTCCAGAATAACATTAGCAAGACTTTTAATTTCCTGCTTTGAAAGTGTGTATTACGGAATAGTAACAATCTTCTGGATTGCTTTATTATCATCGAGGAAAGAAGTAGCTTGATCAATGTTTCCCATATAATTATGAGAAGAAAGAATCGGACAAAAAAAAAAAAAGAGCAATAATATTTGTTCATGGTTGGTTTGGGGTGTTGAGTCACTGCGTTCCATGATAAAATATAAAACATTATGATGAATACGGCTTGAGAATCAATTACAAAAGTATGTATTTATAGACACATTAAACCCTAAACTAAAGCTAATAAATATGGCCAATACTTGGACCGTAGTAGGTATTACTTTCGATGTCACTAAATTATTACTCAACAAAGTTGTTGCCTTTTGAATCTAGACACTCTTGAAGGTTGAACATAAGAATGTTCTTTAGTTCATATACTATATAGATTAAAGAAAGAAAAAGTTGTAAAAATGTAAAATAACAATCAATTAAATCAATATCATTAGTTGGTTGTTAATTTAAAAAGATAAAAAATAATTCGAAAGTACGTTTCAAATTATAAAATTATTTATATACCGAAAGCAGCAATTATTTTGAATAATTTATTAGATTAAAAGGATAACTAATAAATGGAGGGAGTATTATTTTGAACCCATATTTTTTAATAGATATATATAGTTGATACTCAAGGATAGATTATAGGAAATATGAGAATCTTCAGAATCCTAAGACATAACTCAACGCTTATATGGCCAACATGGAAAAGAAATGAATGACCAATGAAGAAATGATTGGAGAGAAATAAAGTTTTTTTTTTTTTGAGATTAATTCTTGTAAAGTTAAGTTGTAACAACGAAAAACAGAAAAGTAAACTTTCATAATAATGTGCATTGTGTCAAGAAACAAAGATATAATCATCAGAATATACAATTCAATAAAATGAAAGTTTCTAACACAGAGTACATCAATTAATAGGATCAACATCTTATCCCCTTAGCATGCTCATCAATGCTGAGTTTCATAGTATAAAGATACCGTTTACGACCATGATTAGATTATATTCCTGTAGAACAAAAGCCATATGGACTTTTAGCTGTACGGATACAATAATTAACATGATGAGTTTTTTATTGAGAATACAATCAACATGGGAAGAACAATGCTTAATTGTTTTCTTTGAAATATTTTGCAATTTGTGGAATAGGCAGCCAAAACACCAGCAACAAGTGCTACCATTAATAAAATCACGGATCAATGCAGTAGTATCCGGATTATATTAAACCTACACACGCCAATAGGAGTCATCTCCGTCCGTCAGTAATGAAACTAGAACATGCATAATAAAATAACTTTAGTTCAGATTTAGAATAATAACTCATATTGGTCATTCGGTCTCAATAATAAAGCCTCGTATTTAACAAGAAGGTTATTCTTAGATAAATATTCAACTCATTTTGGAAGTATATATTTTTATTCATAAAAGTTTAGAATTCATTTTTTAAGCTTTTTCTAATAATTGTAGAACTAACCCCAGACATAAAATTTATCGAAATAATAATTAGAATTGATTAAGACAAATTAATCAAAATTAATTGCGGAGTCGAAACCACTAAAAATACCACATGGTTGATTAGGTGCTCCACGATTAAACCCTATATTCAAATCAAACCCTCGAGCGAGCAGGTTTCCGAATCAAGTCATTTGGAATTAATCCAGGTAAAAAATAAGGGTTTCTACGTTAATTAACCTAAAATTTGAACTTCGAAATAGGGTTCAGCGACCTCGCGTTAAATGTCGAATTAATATAAGGGCTTAAAAGAAAACCCCAATTCAATGATTAAATTCGGCCATATGGGCATTCCGAAAGCCGCCCTTGGCTCAAAATGAAAGAATCTAAAAACCAGGGGATTTAAAATAGAAGACTCCATGAGGGTATGTGATTCAAAATCAAGACTACAAAAGTTATGTGGTTGAAATCGGCACTCCAAAGAAATTAGGTATTGGTGCAAAATCCAAGGCTAAGGTCCGGGATCAATATGAAAATACTTTTGACCTAGAAAAAGAATACAAAAAGCTTCACTTGGCTATGAAGCCGGCACCTATTATTTATACTTGTCCACCAAGAAATTCCAAGTATCCATGATCGGAATCTTTCCTCAAAATTCAGCAGTCGAGATCGTGATCCACCACGAAATCAAGCAAGCCAATCGGAAAGCATTTGAGCGGCTTATATTAACTGATTTCACGAAAAAATAATCCACGCTCATTCAATTCCACTACCAAAAACACTCAAAACCCACGAGAAAATACAAAACGATCTACGAAATTTCTAAGTTCGTCTTTAAAACCACCAATAGAAGCACCATGTGAGGTAGGTACATACCTCAGTGGCCAAAACAAAAGCGCTAGAAATTAATAATTATTACTAGCAATAATTCTTCAAGTTTGAAGCAAATCGGTAGAATACGACTAAAGTTTCCACTCAAAGGCAGCTTGAGAATATCGAGGATTAAAAGCTACGTAGCCTAATTATTCAAAAGCTTGGATGAGGAATTTGATAAATTTCGAGGTTTAGTTCATCAAATCGAATATAGGGAATAAAGCTGAATGTTAGGTCCCTATAGCTGGATTCACAAGAAAAGAAGCTTTCTGTTAAGGCACTGTCTAGTGATCGATGTCATCAACAAGGTTGGGCGTTCCACTTAAATGCCGATCATCACTATCTGTTTCTTATTTCTGAGAAGGCGTAGTAAAGCTAGAAATAGCAGCTACTTCAAAGCTTAAAATCAAGTCCCAAGTGAGGCCAAATCTCACTGGGGTCAAAGTGAGGCCAAATACTAAGTCAGCGTGGGTACTTCCTTTAAATCCTACTACTGACGACAAGCTTTAAGGCGGCTGTAGTATAAATAGCTTAGCGTTGTGACACTTGCTTCCTATCACTCCATCACATTTCAGGCTCGGGTCCTATTGTAGCGACCACGCCCAGTCGGCCACGAGGTTAAGATCATCAACAACACATGCGCGAGAGTCACCGGTCGATGGATAACACAAAAAAAGATTCATTAAAATTGTAATAATAATACTCTTTTTAGTCCGTGGCGGTGATCTAACAGACGCATTCCAAAATAACACAACAATACAAACATAGATACTTTGAAATATACAACCAACGGTACTTGACTTGGTATCCCTGATACATCATAATAATAGTAGCCAATTACGCGGCCCGTATTATACAACATAGGAGTTCACAACAACATAACATGAGGAAAAGATATTAAAGACGGTAAGGGACTTACTGTTCACTTTGCCATCACTACGATCTCGACCCGCGGCGCTTTGTGTGGCTCACCGGCGGCCTCGACTGATCGCTCTAGAAACTTGGGCATGGCTTGCCCGCCCAAAGGCAGGGAGTAGGCGCGAAGCTTAGTGGATACAAATACCACAAATGGTATCCAACCACATATAATCATAATTATATATAAAAGATAATGTAAAATTAAGCAGACTATTCATAGCCATCAACACTTCCTTGCGATCAAAATTCCATTTCAAATGAACAACACGAAGCATAATAAAGGTTAGTCGACCAAAGGAATGTACAACATCAAAACCTCCATCCACAAAATCCCGCCTTCCCAATCACCCCGCGTCCGCAATATACGCGTCACGCTTTACATATATAAATCACGATCCTCCCGGCCGAGGCTCTTCGCTCCCGATATGCATATCCGCGCGAGCCTCGAGTCACCTGGGGCTACTCACGCAGCCTTATGCATATGCGCGAGCCTCCCGGTCGAGGGCTACTTACACAATGTATATATACACATATCATTCCACCCAAGAAATCCAACTTTTGCAAAAAAGATCTGCGCCAACCACGAGCAACAATACACAGCAGCATGACACAACCACATGACACGGCCGAAGGTATAATCATGACAAGCCCCACCCCGATCTCATAACATCGGTCTCATTATCAACAATCTCCACTTAACATCAATATATGTATTATAGTCACATAACATTACATATTGAATATATAATCATAGCATATATGAAAGGTTCCCATCGTGAGATTTGTACTCACCTCGAGTGAAAGCAACTTCTGATATCTACAGGTGTTCCGCGTGCTGAGTCGGGCTCGACTCCTATCGAAAGCAATTATTTACTTCCCGATTAATAACATCCTCTTACATTTATTAAATCCCAAATAAAGATCAAATGTAAACCGGCCTTTGATATAAGGATCTAGTCCAACAAAACTACCCGATTATTGATATATATCCTTAAGAATACTTAATTTCTCCACTTAAATCTCGATTATTACACAACATCTGCGTAATTCAAAATGAATACCATTAAATCATTTAAAACACCAAAACTACTAAAAACAATTTCACAAAATTTCAGCTTTTACTTGACATTCTAGTTATCAACTTAACAGCTACAGGTAGAAAAGGCGCTGCTGGCGTTCTAGCGACTAATAAAGCGACAAAACTTTAACCTTTTAAATTCTCCATTTTCGGCCATACTTACCCAAAAATAGCACTCTAATCAAATTCTAATACATCAAAAATCAATTTTTCGTACCCACTTTAACCATTTCTAACAAGCTTTTAATTTCAAAAATCCCAACTATTTCTCCAGCTTACACAAACTACTCGACATATTTCTTCCAATCCAACTAAACATCAAAACTTTAACTCCAAAACAACTATATTATAATCCCAAAACATCATATAACAACTTAAGGTGGTTTGTGAAAAAGTCAACAAAGTCAGCCCTCAACATCCAACACATTTACAACCCCAAATATCAACCGCCCAACAACTTAACCACCTAATCTAAGGCGTAGATGATACTTTAATACCATAATATAGTTTTAAACTCAGGTCCCC
>JADFUC010000298.1:0-19053 GCA_019722365.1 Lithospermum erythrorhizon
ATCAGTGTACTTCGTTCAGTTGCATTATTGTAATTATTAATTAGACAATTGAGCAATGCGAAAGTCCAATGGTTATGTTTGAGGGTTAGAATCACCTTCCCCTCTTAGAATAGTTTATTAAACTTGAATGATACAATCAATCAACTCAAACAATAAACTAACTTTCCCAGTAATCTAACCTATCCAATTTTGCATGAGTGTTTGATACGATTTGCAACCCTATTTATAGTCTGAGCTTGTTCTAATCCTACTAGGAATATGATCTAATGCTAGCAACAATTCTATCTAACAAATATGTCCAAATCCTACTCGAACTATGTTTCTAGTCTTGATAAATTCTTGAATTCAACATTCTAGATATTACAACTGTATGATTTGTGTTGTGTTCTTCATTGCCTAAGAACCCCAACAATTCTCCCCCTTCTTAGCATATGAAGAAGGAGTACGTGGAATTGCTTTAATGTTGTTGTGCGTGGTCAAGGCGAGACGGCCTTGTCACGGCGATGAGGCAGTGCTTTTGCCTTATTCAGCACCTTCGTGAGCATATCAGAACCATTCTCGAGGTGTGTATTTGTCGATAATAATTGCTTTGACTTGATATCTCCACGATCCAATGGTACTTGATCTTAATGTGTTTGGATCTTGGCGAGTGTGATGGAGTACTCAAGTATGTCGCGCTGAGAGTCGCCTTAATGGTGAACTTGTCTTGCTTGATTACCGATTCATGAATAGGTTCTTGACCATAGCAACTCTTTTCCACGTGCAATAGCAATGTATTGCCTGCAGTGGTAGACATAGCGTGCGCCGCAGCTTTGTTTGCCGAGGAAATTGCTCCTCCGGCCAAACACCGTTAAGTATCACGATGTAGACTTAAGTGAATCGTGTCACGGCAAAGGTGCGAATGCGTGTAACAATCGAGATGGTTCAGTTCCCAAAGCAAATGTCGGCTTGCGGTTCCCTTAGTATCTCGAATCCCACTTCACACCTCCCGTGCTCCTTGCACGGATTAGCGAGAAAATGCGCTTGCTAAACCAGCACCCAAATGATATGCGGCTTTGATGCAGAACCCATTCGTACATCAGCTCTCTTTGCAGAGGTGTATGGAACCTTCTCCATGTACTTGATGTCATCTTCAGTCTTCGGACTCTTTTTAGAGCTCATCTCAAGGTGTGTTCCAATTGGACAACTTACTGACTTTGCATTGTCCATATTGAACCTCTTAAGTACCTTGTAGATGTACTTTTCTTGAGACAACCAGATTTTTCCCTTGCTTCTATCCCTGATGATCTCAACTCCAAGTATATGATTTGCAGCTCCTAAGTCTTTCATCTCAAAAGCTTTGTTGAGTTCCTTCTTTAGGCTACTTGATCTTTGAAGCTGCTCGCTTCCACATGATAAGCATGTAAATGCACACATATAGCGATAGGATGATAGTGTTATGATTAGTGGAGTCTTTAGTGAACACCATGATGATCAACAAGAGTTTTCTTGAATCCATTTGCTTCCGCAAAAGACTCCAAACTTGATGTACCTTGCCTAGGTGCTTGTTTGAGTCCATACAAGGCTTTTTAGGTTTACAAACAGAGTGTTTCTTGCCTTCCCACTTCAAACCCTCGAGGGTTGTTGCGTATATATGTCCTCTTGAAGATCACCATGGAGGAAGGCATCTTGGCGCCATGTTCAATTTCTAAGTCATATCGTGACCAATCCAAGTACTAATTAGATTGAAGTCATCTTGACTCTTGGAGAATATCTCCTCAATCCCCATTCTTGTCTTTAATGTGAAATCCACTTATGACGATCCCAGGCTGTATCACAGGTACTTTTTGTACTTGGATCAATCTTCGGCTTATAGATCATCTGTTCTTGATGCTGAGATTATCTTGTTTCTTCACCGGTATAAATGTGGTTCTTGTTAGAAGTTCATCTCTTCTTCACCAAATTTGCCATCCATTTTTCCTTTTCGGTACTAATAAATGGCTTAACGATAGTAGAGTGGTTCTCCCACAAATCGAAAGTAAGACATATTCATTGGGAGAATACTTGGAGGGAACTAGTTCTAACTACGGAAGATCTCTAACTTCTGGAGTGTTTGATCTTCAATCTGTGTGTTTGTACCACTTGCGGCGGTTGGTGATTGTTCAATCTCAATTCTTCGGGACTGATTGATAATGGGTAGAAGTGTGATCATTGTCTTCATTATTGATCATAGGCTCGGTGTGGATGCAGATACTATGATCAATTTCATCTTGCCAATCAACAGATCCTCTTGTAACTACCTGGCTTTTCAAGTTTGTTTAGATCGCTTCTGAGTTTGATCTTCTTGGAATATCGCGTCTCACTTAATGATCTTTTTGTCGGCTAGATCTCGTACAACTTATAACCAAACTTCTCATCTCCCAAAACTAGAGACACGCACCTTTTTGGACTTGAAATCAGTTTTTGTTCTTTCATCTTTATGGACATGTGCATATGCAGCCAAAAAGTCGCTTAAATGTTTGTAGAGACATCCTTTCCGGACCATTAATATTACCGAGATGCTAAAATTTGAGTGTTGTAGTAGGTGATAAGTTTATAATGCAGCTAACTGCTGCAAGGCTTCGCAGTGTCTTGGAAGACTAGCATGTGATGCGTACATCTAATCTTCTCTCTGATTGTCCCTATTCATTCTACCGGCCACGCCATTGTCTTTGAGTATTTTAAGGCAATTCTTCATGTCTAATTCACTTTAGACTTACAGTATATATCAAATTCTCGATGTACTACGCGCGTTAATGCGTCCTAATGCATTTAAGTACTTTGCGGTTTCTCTTTCAACTAGTGATGAAAGGTACTTAAAGTTTAAATCAACGATCTTTTGTTTTTTTTTTAATGCAAGATCCAAACCTTCTAGAGTGAATCATCAATATATGTGACAAAATAAGAGTTACCTCCCATTGTGTACTTTCATAGGCCTTGAACATCGGTACACCAAGCTCTAAGTGCGGCCTTCCTTGAGCTTTTGTGGGTGATCTGTGTTGCTTTCCCATCCAAGCGGTGAGTGCGGTCCTTCAATTTCAGGTCATTGAAGGCGGTGGTGACTTGTTTTGTGAGAGAATACCAAGTCCTTTAGCGGCTCATATGGCCTAACTGTTGTAAACATCTACGTAAACTTCTCTTTGCATTAATTTCACACTTTTGTGCTGAGTTTAGCTTTTGTGCGATGTATCATCCTTGATTCGCCCGGCCATTGATCCCTTACGTAATCTCCATTGTCCCGTTGCAAAGATGTTATGATATCGCCCGTCTTCTAGGCTTTGCCTAAAAGATAGAGACTCATCACGAAGTCGAGAATGCGACATCCTTTCAATTCAATCAACTTTCCATTGCCAGTTTTGCAAACACACTTCCAATTGCCTTGATGGTTGAGGTGCGGTATTTCCCATCTTTGCAATTCCAAAATTGCCTTAACCGTAAGTGTGAAAGAAGTCCTTATTTGGAGTCGCATGAAAGGAAGCTCACAGTCTACAATCGATCTTAACACTCGGCATAGCGTACGTCCACTCCTCCGGCAACTACAATGAGATCCTTTCTTGATCTACAATTGCAACATTGTTTCGACTTTCTTGACCTTTCCTTGACTTGATCTTTCTTGAATGAGTAACACTGATTTCAGTGTCCTTTCTTATTGCGTGTGTATGTGTCTTCTTTCTTGTTCAAGCTTGACACCCTTAGCTTTAGGTTTTAAATTGTTAGTCTTTTTCTTGCTAAACTTCTTTCCTTCTACATAAAGAGTTTCATTGTTGTTTGACAATGTTGTGCACGATTTTACACTATCTGTACTTGGGGAAACAACTTCATTCGTAGTGGAATTACTGAGCTTGCTCATGGAGCAAAGTTCCGTCAGTGCGAAAAAAGAACTAAGGAGGACACGAAGAGTTTCCCATGAGATCGAGGCGATGAACCTAGAATCACAATGCACACCTCATCAGTCAATTCCATGGAGCTTGGTTGTGTAAATATGTGTTCTACTTGGTTTAGATCTTCGGTGAGAGCTCACAATCCAGATATCTCCAATTTGCTGAGCACTGTCCCGAAGCCTGGTAGCTGCTCTCTCGCCTGGCCTTGCAGCTTCCTCCCACGACATCCATAGCGGTAGTAACACTATCAACATGATGGATCGCTTTTGTATCTATATAATATTATATAACCTGGCGTCTTCTATCGATTCGCTCCGTTCGTACACATACGTATTGGGTGGTCACAATTCTAACTCTTGATAGATTTAACAAGTCTCTTAACATATAACCTATCCAAGCATCTTGGTTTTCCGGATGTATGTGATAGTTGTTGACGTCGGCATGACCATCATTGGCTTGTCCGAGCCTCCCGATGTTGAGTGACTGACCGATACCCGGTGTTATTTTTAGGTCTAGAACAATTCCTAGTGTGATTTCAATTATTCAGAAAGCTTAATCGAAAATCCCCAATTTGATGTCTAAGAACCTAAATTCCCAATTTCAAAATATAACAGTAACTATGATGAACCTAATTGATTAATTAGGCAATTGAAAGCGATGCAGATCTGATAGTTTATGTTTGAGGATTCGGAATCACCTTCCCCTCTTAGAATAGTTTATTAAGCTGAATCAATACGTCAATCAACTCAAAACAATAAACTAACTCTAGTAATCTAACCTATCAATTTTGCATGAGTGTTTGATACGGAACCTGTTTATAGATACAAAGCATTACAATCCCTCTTAGGAATAGCCAGTCACAATGCTAGCAACAATTCTATCTAACAAGTAATGTCCAAATCCTACTCAAACTATGTTTCTAGTCTTGATAGAATTCTTGAATTCATTTCTAGAATCATACACTTCATGTATGATTTGTGTTGTGTTCTTCATTGCCTAGAGCCCAAATTCTCCTTCTTTAGCGTATGAAGAAGAATGCGAATTGCTTTAATGTTGTTATGCATGGTCAAGCTGAGACGGCCTTGTCCTGGCCGGTAAGTGTCTTTACTTGTTCGGCGCAGCCATTGAGCATATCGAGAACCATTCTCGAGGTGTGTATTTTGTCGATAGCCAATTGTGACAAATATATACTGATCGATAGTGCTTGATCTTTAATGTGTTTGGATCTTGAGTGTAGAGTAGAATTCTTACTCAAAGTATATCGCACTTTGAGAGTCGCCTGAATGGTAAACTTGTCTTGCTTGATTCTCAATTCCTTGAATAGGTTCTTGACCCATGAAACTCTTTTCCACATTACTTGATAGCAATGTGATACCTTTCGATGGTAAACATAGCAATACCTTGCAACTTTGCTTGCCGAAGTACTCCTCAGCCAAAATATATAGAGCTTTGATGTTGATTTAAGTGAATCAACATCACACCTTCAAATGCAGTCGGTATAGGCTATTAGTGTAGGCTCACTTGGTTCCCCGAAAACAAAAATACTGTTCTTGATTCCGCACAGAAGTATCATAAGATTTCACGCATTCCCGTGTTCCTTGCACGGATTAGCTGCAGAGAATGCGCTAAAATAGCGCAAATGCACAATAATACGGCGTCTGATTGACTGCATACATCAACTCCCTCTTGAGAGGGTGTATGGAACCTTCTCCATATTGTACTTGATGTCATCTTCGGTCTTCAGGACTCTTTTTAGAACCACGTCTCGAGGTGTGAATTTGGTGGACAACTTGCGACTTTGCATTGTCCATATTGAACCTCTTAAGTACCTTATAGATGTACTTTTTCTTGAGAACCAGCGATTTTTTTTCACTTACATCACGTGATCTCAACTCCAGTATACTTGTTGCGGCTCTAAGTCTTTAAATGCTCCAAAGCTTTGTTGGAGTTCCTTAACTTTTGAGCTATGATCTTTAGGAATCTTCCACATGATAAGCATGTCATCTACATATAGCGATGAGATGATAGTGTTACATCATTAGCCGGAGTCTTTGGTGACACACGATCAACAAGAGTTTTCTTGAATCATTTGCTTCATAAAGACTCAAACTTGATGTACCCTTTACTGAGTGCTTGTTGAGTCCATTTTACAGTTTACAAATAAGTGTTTCCTTGCCTTCACTTCAAAGCCCTCGGGTTGTTGCCATATATATGCTCGCAGAAGATCACCATGGAGGAAAGGCTGTCTTAACATCCATACATTTCATTTTAAATCATATGCATGACCAATCCAAGTACTAAATGCGATTGAAATTGCTTCTTGACTCTTGGAGAGAATATCCTCAAAGTCTATTCCTTGTCTTGTGCAAATCCTTCTAACCGATCTAGCTTTGTATCTAGTGCTTTTGGCGCGGGTCCCAAATCTTGACTTATAGATCCATACGTTTTCGGTACTTTGAAGTTATCTGGGTTTTGCTTTGCAGTATAAATGTATAGTTCTTGTTAGGAGAGTTCATCTCTTCTTCCATAAATTTGTCATCCATTTTTCTTTTCCGGTACTATCAATAGCTGCTTGATAGTAGAGTAGTTCTCCCCCCATACAGAAAGTAAGACATATTCATTGGGAGGAGAATACACAGAGGAACTAGTTCCCTTTCTGGAAGATCCTCCTAACTGCAGGAGTGTTTGATGCTAATGCATTGTGTTTGTACGCTTGCGGCGGATTGGTGATTGTTCAATCTCTCCATTTTCTTCGGGGTTGATCCCATGTCATTAGAAGTGTGATCATTGTCTTCATTATTGATCATAGGCTCGGAGTAATGATTTGTAGAATCGCATGATCAATCTCTTATATCATCTGCCAGTCCAACAAGATCATCATTTGTAATTACCTAGCTTTTGAGTTTATCTAGGTCTTTTCTGATTTGATTTTCTTTGAACATCACATCTCTACTTGTGAATCTTTTGTCGGCCGAGATCATACAACTTATAGCCAAATTTTCATCACCAGCTTCGGGAACACAGCACTGTAGACTTACAGTAAGGCTTTGTTCTCATCTTTAGGAACATACTATTGCATATGCTATGCGGCCAAATGTTCTTAAGTGTTTATAGGATACATCCTTTCAGGACCATCATTTCTGGGGTGTGCTTCCATTTAGTGTATGGGTGACGGGTTGCAAATAGAGCTGCTTGCTACTAATGCTTCTTTGGTAATATTTTGAGCTAGCATGTGATAACATACATCTAATCTTCTACTGCAATTGTCTGTTCAGACTCACCATTTACCATTGTCTTTGGTGTTTTAAAGGGCAATTGCTCATGTCTAATTCCTTTAGACTTACAGTATCTATCAAATTCTCAATGTACTAAAAGCTACGTCTAATGCATTTTAAGTACTTTTGGTTCTATTTCAACTAATTGATGAAGGTACTTAAAAGTTACGTCACTTTGATCCTCTTGTTTTTATGCAAAGATCCAAACCTTCCTAGAGTGATCATCAATATATGTGACAAAATAAGAGTTACCTCCCATTATCTGAGTACATAAGCTCACAAATTGCGGCCTTCCTTTGTGAGCTTTTATTGAATTTGACTCTGTGTTGCTTTCCCATCAAGCAGTGAGTGCAGTCTTTCAAGCTTGTATCATTGAATCCAAGCAGTGACTTGTTCTGAGAGAGAATTGCAAGTCCCTTAGCACTCATATGTCCCAACCTGTTGTGCCAAACATACACGCCAAACCTGCTGCATTAATTTCACACTTTTGTACTTTGAGTTGCTTTGTGCAGGTGTGCCATCCTTGATTCCTTGACAAGCTGATGTTAGTCCCATACGTAATCATTGTCCGTACGGAGTATTATGATATCCTTCATCATCTAGCTTGCACGAAGATAGAAGACTCATCCTAAAGTCGAGAATGTGACATCCTTGATCCAATCAACTTTCCATTGCAGTTTTCACAAAACACACTTCCAATTGCTTGATGGTTGAGGTACTTGATATTTCCCATCTTTGCAATTCCAAAATTCGCCTTCTTCATAAGTGTGAAAGAAGTCCTTATTTGGAGTCACATGAAGGCTCCCCGGTCACAATCGATCTTCTTCTCAGCTGACATAGCATACATCCCACTCCTCCGGCTGACTACAATGAGATCAACTTTGTTGATCTGAGTTCTTTGTTTCGGCTTTCTTGACCTTTCCTTGACAGTCTTTCTTGAATGAGTAACACTTTCCAGTTTCGATGTCATTTTAGCACATTTAGCATTAATGGCGTGTGTCTTCTTTCTTGTTCAAGCCGGCGCGTAGCTTGGGTGTTTTGATATCTTGCTAAACTTGCTCACTACATACATAAAGTTCCAGCATTATTTGACAATGTTATTACTGATTTTACACTATCTCTTCTTAGCTCTTCATTCATGATGGAATTACAAAACTTGCTCCTTAGACAAAGTTCCATCGAGTCTTGAGAAGAACTAAGGGACACGAAGAAAGTTTCCCATGAATCGAGACGGTGAACCTAAAATCACAAAACCTACACCTGCGTCACTTTGAAGTCAATTCCATGAGCTCGGTTGTGTCTGTGTTCTACTTGGTTTAGATGCACCGGTGAGGCTCTCCGTCCGGACATCTCAATTTTCCTAATTGCTAATCGAAGCCTACCTTGTGGTATTTGCTTCTCCTCTCATCTGAAACCTGCAACTTTCTCCGGCATCCATAAGCGGTAGTAACACTATCAACATGATGGATCGCCTATATCTATATAATCTCTTATACCAACCTGGGCGTCTTATCCAATTCACTCCCATTCATACACATACGTATTAGGTGGTGAATTCCTAACTCTTTAATAGGTCTAGCAAGTCTCTTAACGTATACTTTTATCAGCGTCTTGGTTTCTAGATGTGATAGTTGTTGGCGATTAGCACGCCTTATTCGTTGGCTTATCGAGCCTCAGCGATGTTGTTTAACACATTAACTCACGATCACCGGTGTTATTTTTAGGTCACAGAAACGATTCACATGGCAATTTGATTATTGACTTGTCAGAAATCACGATTTGATGTCTAAGAACCTAATTTAATTTGAAATATAACTTGATAGCCTTGATGAGCGCACAGTGATTAATTCGACAATTGAAGCGTCACGAATCGATGGTGTATGTTTGAGGTTAGGGGAATCAACTTCGCCTGCTTAGAATAGTTTATTTAAACTTGAATCGATACAATCAATCAAACAAGCGATAGAAAGCTAACTACAGTAATCCTTTTGTCGATTTTGCGTAAAGTGTTTGATACGATTTGCAATACTGTTATAGATCTGGCTTTGTTAATCCCTCTTAGGAATAGGATCACAATACTTAGCAGCAAATTACATCCCAACGAATGTATTACGAATCCTACTCAAACTATGTTTAAATGCTTGATAGAATTATTAATTAATTCTAGATCATCACAACTTCATGTATAATTTGTGTCGTGTTCTTCCATTCTTATAAGAACCCAACAATGTTTTAGTTCTTGCTGCACTGCAACACCAGTAGCAACAGAATTTGCTGATGCAAATGATAAGAGATGCTACTAGTTGACCTTTATAATGGTTTATACTGTATGGAATGTTTAAACATGATTAATTTTGATCATTACCCTTTTTGTACTATTGTGTCCCAAAATCATTGACTGAAAAAGCAGACGTCAGCAATGTCTTGTAGCTATCGTTAAAAGAATGAGTAATTTGCTGGGAAACTAATTGTGGTCAAGGCTGTATTAAGTTAGGATGTTGTGAAGTTAAATTGTGGTCAAGGCTGTATTAAGTAAGGGTGGTGTGAAGTTAGAAAAGTTAATTCAAACAATAGCAAAAGCTAAAAAGAGAAGAGTGCTCACTTTTATCACTTAGTGGGCAAAGAACTGTCCCCATCTATTCGGCGTTGAGTTTCTTGAAATAATTTCAGCCTGAAATTGAGGGACAAATAAGAGGAGGACATCAAATGAGGGTAGGCTAGTCTGCGTGTGCTGTGCATAAACTCAATTATTCTACTTTAACACAGATATGAATATGATGACTATAATGAGGAAATACTTTTGGATGTTGCTACTGCGGCCAATAACATCGAAGAAGATGTATCAAGCAACATCGAAGAAGATGTATCAAACTTAAAATCTTCCAGTGGTCTAGATTGTTCACTCAACTTCGAAAGAAGAACTAGGCAGAGAAGCGACATGGACCAGGATATACCTGTTGAATACTTGCACTTGGAATGTCTTAGAGTTCTTAACGAACTTTCGGTTGTCTGGATGAACTACTGTATATCACTGTACCTAAGGAAGTTTTGCTGGATAATGATCTTGAACATCAAGCTTGCAACCCAGAACTCATATGATTAGATGGAGCTCTTATCTGGGAGGTTCTCAGGTAGGGGAAGACATGCTGAATTATGAGGAAACAGAGGTATTGCTTCAACCTACTACTTTTACTACTATTGAGAAATTAGGAAGTGACCTAATGGATTCCAAGGAAGTTTACTCTATGAGTTGCGTGGAAACTTTCAGTGATCTTAAGTGCTCTACTGATGATTTTATTACTTATATTGATGTTCAAAAATTATGCAAAATATCAGTATTCGGTAGTATTAATGTATCATCTTATGAGTTTAAAGTTAATGAGGTTATTTCTATTGAGAAGATCTTCATTTGAGTGGTACATTGAGATTTATGCCGTGGATAAAACTCATAGAGATGTTGAGCTTCACTGTTCTTGCCAGGCAGAATTAATGTCGTCTATGAGTATGAACTATGGAGATCTAGGTCACCTTGACACTACTTGAGTGTTCGAAAGTAACAACTCCATGTAGCTACTATATCTTACAGGATTTGGATTGAAAATTTAAGGTGGGTGGTATTTATCATGAGTTCAAATTTGAGGAAGCATTATTGGAAACAACGTGGGTGTTGCTTTCGATAAGGCTTCTCATCATCCCTGCCAAGGCCAACATACATTGATTGTTGATAACGATACTACTGAGATGAGAAAAATTGACCTCGGACTCATTTTTGGTACTCCGTTGTGAGGTCTGGAATTCGAGGAAGCTCATCAAAGTTATTACTACAGTAGCTTATATTGCCACGCCTGGTCAGCCTGTTGTATGTTTCGATCCAGCTTACATGGTTTCAGAGGGGGTGATAGTTAACATCCATTACAAAGATGTTGCACAATCTGTTTGAAAGGATATATTTGCAACAAACATGTCTGTTGAAGTTACCAGTGTAATTGATTTTCAACGTTTCTGGACAGGCTTGCACATTTGTTTCCAGCAATGTGGAGCATTCATAAATACTATTTGAAAGTTAAGATGCGAATATGTATTGGCCGTTCCAGCCATCACCTCAAGATCACTCTCAAACATGGTAGCCATGAAATTCTGGAACATACCAAGCTTGATGAGTTGTTGTTTACCATTATTTAAGAGTAGTGATGGAATGGCCAGGATGAACAAAGATCAAAATGTTATCAGACCTATGTTCGACCAAGTGTTGATCTGGCTTCTGTGAGTAGTTGATTCCCAAACTCTTAGCAGGTTCAAATGAAGGTTATTATGGATCTTCCCTTTCTCATTTTTCACAATTCGTTATTTACATAAGATTTTGAAGGTGAACATGAACCTGTTACAAGCTCTATGGGTCTTTCTCAAAGGCCTCATGTTTGATGACTTCAGAACTCTGCTATAAAGAATCATGATAAACAAACCAACACTAGGGCGGAGATGGGCCCTGGATGCAGCAAGCTCTCAAGCTAAGACAATTGGGATCCCGATATTGGTTATCAAGGGAAGATCATCTCAACAATAGTGTGCTATATTCTCGACATCAATATTGTGCTCTTCCTTTTGGACTTTTTAAGTATTTGGTGACAAGTATACTCGTAGGGAAGGAGAGTGTCCTGATCCTTGAGAACAAGAATATTAAGGGAAAGGGAGTGTCATAATAATATTGCAGGCCTAATAATCTCCATGAACTGAGCATGTGATACAAGAGCAAAGAGAATGTGATTACTGATTAACAAAACTTTTGCACTCAAGTAGTCCGCCAAAATGATGATGTTTTAGTTGCTATATAAAATATTAATATTGAATATTTTCAAAAAATATTTTTGATTTTTGAGAAGTTTTGAGAATTTTTTTGAATTAATTTTTATTGTAAGTTTATTAATTGAATGCATGTTAAATGGAAATGTCAGGCAGAGAAACCAACCAATTACGCCATCCATGTCAGACCTAGTTGGCCGAAGTGATAGCGGTATTCACGTACTTGAGGCGATGGCGTCATCAAATCATGATCAACCATTGACGATTTGTTTTATTAATTTTGCAATTCATAATAATATAATTAAAATTTATTCATGATCAAAATATCAACTAAAATAACTTAGAAGATTATATTTATTTATCATTTAATAAATACTAGGAGTAAAAAGAAATTAAACTCAATCGTACTTGCTCGTTAGGCAAGTGGAGTGCATTCTTCGTGATTTTTAGCACCCAGTGCTTGCAGGTACGGTGCACCATTTTAAAGTTTACAGGGGGTATGGTGCACCTTTAAGTTTACAAGGGAGTATAATGCTCATTTTAAAGTTTATAGGGGTATGGTGTACCCCATAATTCTTACACATTTCAGTACTACTTCCGTCCCGATTTACTTGATCAAGGAGGTAAACAATACTTTATTAAGAGTTTGATTAATATTACTAGGATACCCTAAAGGTATTTTTATCAAAAATACTTTTAATTAATCATGAAACAAAAATCTTGATTAAGGGATAAAAGTAGAAGATCGTGATAAAGTTGCATTAAATTTTTATATGATCAAGTAAAAAGAAAGAAAATTTTGGTACATAATCCAAGTAAGAATTGAGATGAAGAGAATATGAATTGTGAATTGTACTAAATTATACCCTGAATTAGACCAGATCGAATTTGTGAAGTAAAGGAGGTAATGACCAATGAGCACTAAATTGTCATAGTTTTGAACATCGTTATGAAAGGTATTTTATTTTCATTTTTCTTTCTTGAACTTAAGTTTTAAATTCTTGAAGGATTGAATCCAAATTAAAGATTAGTTTTACCCTTGGACTTAAAGCCACATTTATGTTGGAAATCAATGAAATTGATTCCTTTTATTGTACCGTTGCGACAATTGTGTATCAATTCATTTACCGGGTTGGTTTAATGGCAATTCTTGGAACTTAGTGTTCACCTTAGTAATGGTATATTACTAGTGTGAGTTCTCATGATAATTTAAGGGGAATTTATGAAGGTTGCTAGGTCTTGCGTTAATCGTTATAATAATAGTAATTGGTCAATTATTATTTATTATACAACTTACCAATATCGAGCCTAGAAGGTCACATACATACAATGCTATTCGAATAATATTTCATGAATGAAATTAAGCGAGACTTGTATATTGAAATGTATTTCTCAATATTTATATATTTATCAATATATATGTTGATGAACATCAATTGGTTAAACTTTTTACAAGGATTTAATCAATTAAGCAATTGAAATCGATGAATAACTTGATAAGTTATTCGAAGTGACTCGTTAGTATTTTAATTGACTTGTTAAGTTAATTAAAATAGAACAACTCACTAGTAACTCATTATTTAATTAGAAGTTCATAATGGTCTAATTAAGTTAACGAGTTAAACTGATTTCTTAACGAGTTGCTTAACGAGTGGAATTTTGAGACTTGGTATTTAAGGAATGGATTAGGTTTTTCATGAAATAAGAATCATGGCGTCCCCGCTCAAAGTCTTGCCCCTCTCTCTAGAGAATTGGAAGATTTCATCTTCGATTCACATTCATCACAAAATTCTAGCAAGTTCAAGCTCTCGGTTAAATTCCCTCTTAGTGTGTCTGTCCCAGAGAACATCGTCGGTGTTGAACAAGTATTGGAGAGGATCTTGAGGGAGGCTTTCATGCCGAGGCACTCGTGGGGGTAGGATTCAATCCGGCTTCCGTTGAAATGTAAGAATTCTTGTATTCATACATTTGTCATTTTTATGTTTAGATTGGTACATTATTTTGAGAATCCGGTATGTATGAATTGATATTTATCACGATTAAATTCATACTAGATTCTAACAGTGGCCTCAGAGCCTACTCTAGTTTAATGTATTTTATCTAGTTTGATTTTATGTTGACATAGTTGTTAGTTAATTTGGATTATTTCATGATTTATATATTCAATTGATGAATATATAATATGAAAAAAAATCAACCCATTTTAATATATGTTTATGGTGGAATCATCACTTCATGTATTGATTTTGATGATTTGAAGTTTATTGGTGTTTCATGAAATGAAAGGGATTAAAGAAAATTGATTAATTTGCATTTTTAATTTGAGGTAGAATTATTTTCGATTTTACGATTGAGGTTTAGAAATTTCAGAAAATTACAAAATTAAGCGTGTGTTTTACCCTTTGAGGTTTATGCCATTTTTTTTTCGAATGTTTGAATTTTTAAGTTCTCCGAAAAATTCGTTGATTACAGATTGTTTGGGTTGTCGAAAACTAGAAGTGTTTTGATATTAAACTACCCACTTGGGCGATGTGTTCAATAATGATATTGTTGATGTTCAAGAAAAATACCAGAATTTTTGAATTTTAGTGCCTCCAAATCGTTTTTTACAAAAGTTAGATTAATGCGGAAGCGAAAAGCGAAATGAATTACCAAAATCGGGCGCCGAACTTGACGGCCTCCCGAGCGCGTCGGTGCGAGTATGGGCGTTCCGGCCACGGGGCGTAGCCTATTAGCCGTCTCGGCTTAGCAGCGTGTCATTCGTGGGTGGCGGAGGCAGCGGTTTGATCGTTGAAGTTCGTCGCGTCCGTTTGAAAACCTAAATGTATTATGTAATTATTTTGGTTTTAAAAATTTATTGGTAATTATTAATTTAGGTTTTAAATGTTAAATCACTTAAATTTTTGTCATTAAGATGATTGAATATATCTTGAATGACATTAAATTTGATTTATATTTTTCCTTTCAAAAATTATTTTCATTGGTGATAATTTAAAGAAAATATATATTTCATGTTAACTTTTAAATTTTAAGTGCAGGTTAATTACTTGTAAGTAATTATTCCATAATTTAAGAGGTTGATAATTATTGTAATAATTATCATTAATCATATAATGTGAATATATTTTGAATTTAAAATTTACATTAATTGATAATTGATTGTAAATATAATAGGTAATTAATTAGTCAATTATGAACACAATTATTTCATTTCATTTAATATATGTGACATTAAGTGCATTTATTTGTTTTAATGTTTTCCCATATATATTGTTATGGAATGGAATGGAGGTGTATTGATATGACTCGTGTTTTTCGATTGAAATTACCCGTATTGTTGTATATGACCATTTGAGTCATATTATTTTATTTTATTTATTTTCTTGTTTCTCCCACAAACACATCTTTGTCTAAGTTAGGAGTTAATTATTATTGTTTGAATTGTAATTCAAGACGGGCTGATGGAAATTCCAAAAGCAAGACAAGAAATTGTAATAGGGCCAAATGTTAGTTTTTCAAGTTTTGAAAATGTAATAGGGCTAAAGGTCATATCATCGCCTCTTAGTATTGCATTACTTATTTTATTTTCATGTTGCACATATGCTTGATTATGTGCCTAGATTGCGTAGTAAAATAAAAGTAAGTAATAATAATCTCACGGTAAAATTTAAGCAACGTGTCGAGCCAATTTTAAAGTTGTGAAATCGGTTGCATTATCACGGACACCTTTGTGATGGCAGGTGTTACAGTTTTGCACTTAGATATGACAATGGATCATGTTGAAGTGATTTCCACTAACGTTGTGGGCTTTCAGATGATCATTCCAAGTAATTTTTGGTTTAATTGGTATGCTTAACCGGTTTGTCGGAGATACAAAAGTCGGGTAGCATCTTGAATAGTATGCTAACGACACAAGAGTTATGTAGTTTTACATAATTGGTTGATAACCTACTATTATAAGCTGGCAGATTCAAAATGTTGCGGTGTTGCTAGTTTGGATTTAGCGTAATAGAGTCTTGATCTTGTATATATTTGCATTGAGATTTGAAGTATTAGTATTTACTTTACAATTTATTTGTAAATGTTTGGCATGATAGTTCTGCCCGATTACATTTGTCTTTGTTACTTATTTCTTGTAAATTTTAATGGCTACATTGCTACTACTCATAAAACTTCCAGGCTCGGCACTTGAAAAGTGCAAAATTTGAATAACTCAAACCCCGACAGTGGTCTCGGGGGTGAGAATTATTCTCAAGTAAGAAGAGGCGAATACGTCTCTTGGGCACTAAGGTTCCTCTAAACCTAATGATAGTGCCTCCCATCAAAGGAAAATGGATCCCACAAAGCACAAATGCGATGATGTGTGGATGTCCGATATGCCGTCTTGGCGATATGGAACCTTAGTTCCAAATTCAATATGAAAATTGGCGGCATATGACATATATAGGCAACTTGAGGAATTATTCGAGAAAAGGAAGCTAGAGCCGAGATATGACTTACGATGCATTAACAAGTGGACAACAAAATTTGAGAGCGGACGGGCACGGCCTGCATGCTCGTTAAATGATTGGCAGTCGTCGACTTCAGCGCCTTGGGCACCGGTGTCTCTCAAGCTATTTTGGTGGATCTCATCACGAGAGTCTCTTCCAGTCAAATTCTCTTAGTTTGTGTGAACTTCAATATGCACAAGTTTGAGTTATCTCTAAATGAGCTGCATAAGATGATCACAATTCTTTGAGGCGAATACGGGTAAGACTAAAACTTCTACTCATACATTTGGTGGTCCAAAACAAGAAGAAATTCAAGAAGAAGAAGAAGTTTACTAGCAAAGCCAAGGGTTCGAGGAATCCCAAAGTTCTTTGGGCAGAACACTAAAGGGATGACAAATGTCATTATTGCGGGAACCTAGGTCAGAGAAGTGGGCACAACGAGGGAAGTTCACGGATAGGTAGGAAGAATGGTCTCACGACCACTCAACCTACAGGTATGTATGTTATTGAAGTTTGTACAACTTCTAATTCTACTTAGAGTAGGTGCTAGACACACGGTTGTGGTTCTCATATTTATTAAGTAATATCTGAGGAACTTCGAGTCAAGTAGAAGACTAGAAAGAGGGCAAATGGATCTGCGTGTGGGGAAATGAAGAAACAGAGAGGTTGCGGCCACTAGGTAGGATCCATCGGTTTAAATTTGCCCACCGGGCCTTGTTTTAACTTATCTCCGGTTTTACTATGTATACGCAATTTGCGAGGGAATATTATTCGTTTACATTTTTGAATAATGATGGGTTTCATTTTTTAATAGATCGATGAATTTAGGATCACGGAATGGGGTAGTATTTAGTACCGCCTCACTTCAAAATGGTCTATTCATTTTAGACATGATGATTTGAGTCATATAATATAAACTAAAACGAGGGAATAAGCCTAATGAAGCTTAAACCCGAGACATACTGTGGGCTGCGATTGGGTCATAATAGCGAGAACGAATCAAGAAACTCCACTCCGGTGGGATACTTGAAGGTTTCGATTATGAATCGTACGATAAGTGTGGATCTTGCCTTCTGGGAAAAATGACTAAAGCACCCTTCACTGGATTCAATGAAAGGGCATGTGATTTATTGGGATCATACACTCCGATCCTTGTGAGCGATGAGCACATCTGCAAGAGGAGGAGTTATAACTACTTCATTACATTTGCGTGATTCTGTTTAGATACGGTTTTGTGTGTATCACGATGAGACACAAACACGATTCCCTTTGAGAAATTCAAAGAGTTTTAAAATGAAGTACAAAATTAATTGAACAAGACAATAAAGATTCTCGATTACGATAGAGGTGGGAGAATATTTACAGTCTCAAGTTCAATACTCATCTTAGAGAGTGTGGTATTGTTTTACAACTCACTCGAGCGGGAAACGCCACAACATAATGGCGAGAATGCGAAAGAATCGAACCCTTCTTGATATGGTTAGGTCTATGATGAGCTATCGATCTACCGATTAATTTTACGGGGATATGCGCTTCTAAGCGCGACAACACCTTAAACGGATGTCCAACAAAAGTCGTTAGAAAACTCCCCATGTGAGCGTGGTTTGGGAAAGATTCCCAAGTTAGGTTTCGAGTTTGGGGTTGTGAAGCTTATGTTAAAGAGATTAACAAAAGGATAACTTGCGTCCAAATCGATAAATTCTATTTCATAGGATATCCAAAAGGAAGCAGGTTAGTTCTTACTTCTACAAGCATGAGAATAAAATCTTCATTGCTAAGGCAGTGTTCCTTGAAAAGGAATATCACATTCGAGAAGGACTAGAAGTAGTGGTGTTCATCTTGATGAAGCTGATTTGATGAAGTCAATAATCGATGCATCCAATGCGAAGCATCGTATACCACAAGAATTGGCACCTTCTTTCATAGAAGATCGATCCTGCTTGATCACAAGAGATGGAAGAACCAACCCTTAGGAGATCCAACAGGGATCGTCATGAACGAGCTTGGTATGGGTGAAGCCTTCATCATTAGTAGCGAGCCGAGTTCTTATAAAAAAGCAATGAATAACAAGAGACGGTGACGGATGGCAAATAGCCATGCAATGCGAGATGGATTACATGTACGAATAAGGTTTGGTCCTTGTTGGATTCTGAGAAATAGGGGTTCTCCCTATTGAATGTAAATGAGTATTTAGAAGAAACATGATAAAGGCGGAAAGCGTCGATGTTTTTCAAGCTAGACTTGTAGCGAAGGTTTCAAACAAAGTTCACGGGTGGACTGCTTGATACCGCCTGCAAAACACTCGCCGGTGGCTATGCTTAAATCCATCGGATAATCTTGGAACATTGCTGCATTTCATGATTATGAAATATGGCAAATGGATGTAAAGCTGCCTTCTGAATAGCAATTTAGGAGAGGATGTGTATATGGTGCAACCTTCTAGGCTTTACATGTCCTAAAGGACCTAAGAAGGTATGCAAGTTGCAAAGGTCCATTTATGGTCTTAAGCGGCGAACTCCGCCGGTTGGAATCGTTTTGATGAATCAATTAAAGATTTTGATTTCATCAAGAGCGAAGAAAGAATCTTGT
>JADFUC010000747.1:0-69819 GCA_019722365.1 Lithospermum erythrorhizon
GATGTTGGTTTGAACTGTTTTCCTTCTGGAAACCACGCTACACTAAATGTGCTTAACTTGGTACCAAAGTTTCTCTAAAAGCCATGTAACCGCAGCGGCTTATCATTAAACACGTGATTAGGATAATTAGCATCTTCAAAACCCGTGGAAGTTGTTTTACAAAACTTCTCATCCAACAAACCATTTAAAAAGCACTTTTTAACATCCATTTGGTGTGTAGTTTGAAATCATATCACTAATAAAGGATAATAATTTAATGGACTCCAACCTAAGAACTGATGTTCATTTAAGTCTACTCCTTCGATTTGATTATAACCTCGACAACAAGACTTAATTTTTGTTTACCAAAACAATACCGGCGGTTTCTATCAAGTTTACTAAAAACCTTATTTTGTTCAATAATGGTTCTGCACAAGGTTTTTCAACTAAATGCCAAACTTGCATCTTTCAAATTGTTCAAGTTCTTTTGCATGATAAAATCCAATTCGATCCTCTTGTTTGTTTAACATTAAGAGGTACTACTCGAGACACGTAAGCAATTCAAGAAGGCAAACATTGCTTTCTAAAGAGGATCGAGTAGTTACCCCTTGAGACTACCTAGAATGCAGGTCCGGGATGATTCCTAACGACTCATCTCCTTGTAAATCTTCAGCGTGTTCGCCCACAGATAATCATCTCACGCCTCAAGGGTTCTCGAAGATTATCGGTTTCTCCATAATTGATGCTTCCTCATTTGAACCTTGGTTTGAGGTCATCACTCTTTCGTGAATTCACATCCACATCGGCTAATTTATTTAATCATCCTCATCTACTACAACTTTCTCAACAAACGGATTGTATTCATCAAAGTTAACATGAATAGATTATTGCACGACGGATCCTCTTTATTATAGACATATATGCTTTGCATTAGTTTCCTAGTAACCCAGAAAGATTGTTTCATTAGATTTAGCAATTAATTTACTCCAATCTATCTTTGGTGTTTAGAATATAGCATTTACACCCAAAAACTTTAAAGTAATCAACAATGGTGGATCTACCATACCAAAGTTCATATGAGTTTGTCAAAGAATAGACTAAGAAATACCCAAGTTGAGTATAACAAGCGGTGTCCACTGCATGTCCTCAAAGTATTTTGGCAAAGTTGTGTTCATTCAATATAGTCCGGCCCATTTCTGAATGGTCCTATCTTTCGCTCCAATAACTCCATTTTGTCGAGGTGTTCTCGTACGAAAATTGTGTTGGATCCTATACTCCCCACAAACTCTTCGAACTCCTCATTTTCAAACTCACCTCCATGATAGCTTCTATGGCTTTGATTTGGAGCTCCTTTCTCATTCATGAGTTTTCTACAACTCTAGCAAACTCTTTAAACGATCACCCTATTAGCAAGACTAATTATCCAAGTAAACCTTGAGTAATCATCCACAATACAAAGACATATTTAGACCTCCCAAGCCTTCACCACATCCATCTCTCCAAACAAATCCATATGTAACAAATCGAGCACATGGTCTGAATGGAACAAGATTTATAGATTTAAAAGATGATTTATGCATTTTACCGAAGCCGACACGCATCACAAAGTTTATCGCTTTTTGTACGCAGACCTGCAGATAACATTTCAATGCTAGCATGACCTAAACTGCCGACAGTTATAAACTCACATCATCAAGGAACCACACTCATGCAAATATTACTAAATTTTCCAACCAAATCAAAATTTACATAGTAGACATTGCTCAACGGATAACCATGCACAAATAAAATTTAAGATTTAAGAATTGAAATGACACATTTATGTTTAGAAAACTCGACCATAATCATTTTCGCATAATGACTCACACTTAGTAAATTAAACTTAACGCCATCAACAAGCAAAAGTATTTTTTAATCTAAACAACCTTTCTTACCAATGCATCCCCTTACCTGGGACGCGCTTCGTTGTTAGCGAACTTTACATTTCCTACCACCTTGCTACCGCTTCCTCAAGAAAGTTGAGGCATCTCCCACATGTGCCTTGGAAAGAACCGCTTATCCACCATCCAAATATTGTCTTTCATGGACGAAATGCCCACCTACAACACAAAAATCACCATTCGAGGTACCCAACGCGATTTGGGTCCTCAGTTAGCAAAATGGATTTCCTCACCATCCATTTCGGCCTCGAGACTCAATATGCGTGCCCAATCTCACTAACCTTGAACGACATCTGTAAGACTCATGATTTCCTTTTCTCACAATAAGTGCAAGTGAAATGCGTCTAATAAATTTAATACCGGGCGATGAAGTAACATTAGAAGGATAAGAGTTATCACTGAATAAATTTAATTCCTTTTGTCGTCGGATAACGCCAGCATCAGAATTTCATTCTACTTGCTCGTTCTCGCGAATGCTGAGGATATTTGAGTTCTACATTTTCCAAAATTAAATTTACTAAGATTTTGTTTAGCTCCAATTTTCAAGAATTCCATCATTTTTAAGATCGAGTCGCCTTTAGCGAAGAACTTCATTTTCGAGAGAGGTAGTTTTAGCAAGCAAGCTTTTATTTGTTTTCGAAAGTTCTTTGTTTCTTTTAAGCAATTTTTCAAAACTTTCTAACAACTCATTATAGTTATTGCTTAGCTTGTCAAAATTACTACTCGAGTGCTCATCATCACTAATGCAGCTTATCATCCCGATGAGAATTAGAGCAAGAGGTACCTCCATGGAGTCTTCGTGCCACGACACACCATCGCATGCCCCCACTTCGGAGTCGGACGCTTCCGATTCATCCTTCCAAGTGGCCTTGTTGCATAATTTCTGGATTGAGACCTGTTAGCTAGACGAGGACAATCAATCTTGAGATGTCCTGGGGCTTGCTGCACTAAAACATTTTATCTCTTTTGATTTTGCTCTTCTCAGTTCTCCCTGCATTTCCCTTTCATAGTTGTCATATTTCTGAAACTTCTATGTCCATGATCATCATTATTCTTGGAATCTTAGAAAACTTTTTTGTAGTTCTAGCAAAACATGGCCATGTCTTCATCATCCCTGTCAGCTCTCAATCTTCAACAACTTTTTGTGCTTTACCGCCACAAGAGCTATTTCTTTTGTCCTCACCCCGAGCCTCGTTTGGGGCAATTATCTTCTTTCATGCCAAGGATCCAATGAGCTCGAAATGAGTAGTCTTGATATCCTTGGCTTCATTTATGGCAATATACTTTTTTGGCCAAACCTCGATTGACTTGGGTTTTTCAATAATTCTCCCATTTAATTTTCTAAGGAGAATGTCTTCCTAGAGAATCCAAGCTATTGATGTGATGGTATCAACCTTTGACGCATGTCTTTAATAGATCTAAGATACATTTCAAGGTTTGATACTCTAGTCAAAAGTCAACCCTTGTAGTCTTCACTTGGCTAGAAACAATATGGGCGGTGTTTCTAGCAAGTCCCATATCTCCTGGCCGACAGATCCTCGAATTTGTTATTACCCTCCACGCATTACGGTATCGTGGTGTTAACGTGAATGGCTTTAGAATTTAACCCACTTTCTTGAGTTCCTGCCCCTTACCACTCCATCATCCTCTTTATCCACGCCTCAATCGACTCCCCACCACGTGGCACCTAACTTTATATTTGCCTCCTCCGCCTCGTCAAGTTCCTACAGTTCAAGCCGGGAGAATTGATACTCTCTACGGGAAAGAGTGGACCCGAATAACAATCTCCATAATTTGTAATCAATGCTTTGAACGGATACTTGAAGAGGTTGCACCAATAGTCAAGGCACTCATCCATCAAGCAATGGTGGCCTTGCACTTGACCTACCTTCAACACAAAAAGTTCCCGAGCTACCTATATTCCCATTACTACCCATGATCTTTTTCTACAAGATTTTAAGTCAGAATGAATACTAAGCCCGATACCAATTGTTAGCCTAGTATAACCTAGAGGGGGGGAGGTGAATATGCTTTTGGTATAAGTTTATTATCTTTTTCTAGCTTTTTAATTTTAATAAAGCGAATTAACGAACAAATGGGAATATAAATTAACGATAGACCGACTACCCAAAGGTCGAGAATGATTAGTCAATAATTGAACAACCAAAATGATTAGCGAAAATAATAAGAATACTTGAAAGTAAGGAGCAAAGATAGAAAGATGATACACACGATTTTAACGAAGCTGCCCCTAATGGTCGACCGCCTCGCTTCCAACCTCGGGATTTTGGCAAAGATAACTAGCTCTTGAAGAATTGTTTGAATACACACAAGCAACTTCTCTCAAGACTATCAAACACCTAGCCTCCAACCAAGCGACCCAAGTTACCCGCTAAGTGATTTCAACACCTAATCTACCTGACAGAACCCAAGAATACCCTCTTAGGATTTCACTTTACTACTCTCCAACTAGGAATAAGAAACCCTATGCTACACCACACAAGTGATTTCACTTAATCACAATCGGTGATGAGAATACAATATCAGACACAATCTAGGAAACTTCCACAAAATATAATGAAGATTGAAATGCGAGATTTATTGACTTTTTGCCTTTTGAATTTGAAGGAATTTAATGCTTGAGAATTAGGGTCAAAAAGTTGAGGGTTTTAAATAGAAAGAGAGTTATATAGCATAAAAATCAAAATGGTCGCCAAGACGAGACCCATCGAGACCCGGGGTCTCGATGCAGCCCCGACGGGTCAGAGCAATGGCTATAAGCCCCTCTCGTAGACCCTATCGAGAGGCCGTGGTCTCGATCATCGGGACCCTATCGAGACCACCCTTCGGCCAGTCTCACCATCGGCCCCGATCGGTGGACCAGCCCCTCGGACAAAACTGATGGTCCGATGTTTTCTACCTTCCAAAATATGGATCAAGCTTGGCCACCTCAAATGACACAATCATTTGTACGATCTCAACAAATGAATCAATCTATACTTAGGATTAAAAACTACTGACTATCAATTTTAAAACAATTCAAGATTAAAACAGAAGGAAGTCATTTCTCTATACTTTAAAAAACAACATATACTAAAGTAGTGTATCTTCCTTACAAACTATATACCAATAAAGATCACGAGCCTTTGAATAGCTTTGGCATTTGCTTGATTCCATCCTCGGCCTCCGAACATCATAATCAACCTTTAAGCGCTTGAACTTATTAAAGAATAAACCCGATTAAACATTCACTAAAAACGGATTAGTTCGCTTAAACAACTGCTATCTTCAAAAAAAGGTTTGAATCGAATACTATTATTCAACAACTTCTTAATTCTACTGTGAGCTGCTTGACACCGGTTGTGGCTCATATTTATCACAACGCTAGAACCATGCAAAGAAGACTGAAAGTAGGAGAGCTGATCTACGTGTGGGGGAACGGCGTGAAATGGAAATTTCTAGCAATAGATCTATTAGTTTAAATTTGCCGACATTGTTTTAAATTTAAACAATATTTAGTTTGCAAGTCCGCTTATTAGCGTAAATATTATTTTCCATTTTGAATAACGGCGGTTTTATTTTCGACGATCCCTATGCATTTAGATCTCTAGAACGTATAATATATCTTATGCATCTCTAAAATGTCTATATGTTTTAGACACACCTTATCGAAAGCAAATATAATATTAATCTTAAAAGGAATAAGCCTAACCACTCAAAATCTACATTACCCATGGTATCGCTAATTAAGTCATATAAACGAGAACCGATTGCTAGAAACTTTAATTCAAAGGAATATTGAAGGTTTCGATTATGAATCATACTATAAGAGTAAATGTTGCCTACTAGGCAAAATGATCAAATCACCCTTCACTGGATAGAATGAGAGGGCAAGTGATTTATTAGGAATCATACACACTCATGTATGTGGGCCAACGAGTTAACACTGGCAAAGAAAGGAAGTTGGTAATTACTTCGTTAGATTTACTGATGATTACAGTAGATATGGTTTTGTGTATCTAATGACACACAAACATGAATCCTTTGAGAAATTTAAGGAATTTCAAAATGAAGTACAAAATCAATTGAACAAGACTATAAAGATACTTCGGTGTGATAGAGGAGGTGAATCTTTAAGTCATGACTTAAATAATCATCTTAGAGAGTGTGGTATTGTTTCACAACTCACTGGCACGAACGCCACAAAGAGTAATGGCGTGTTCGAAGGAAAAATCGAACCTTACTGACATGGTTTGATTTATGATGAGCCTGACTCACTTACCGCTTAATTTCGGGATATGCACTACAAAGTGAAACACTCACCGTAATAAATCTCTGAATCATCGAGAAACTCTCATGAATCGCGTTCGGGAAGTCTCCCAAGTTTAGTTTTCTCTGTGATTTAGGATCAGGAAGTTTTACGCTAAAAAAATTAACAAGAGATAAACTACCAATTCGATAAATGCTACTTTATTGATATCCAAAGCACTGGCTGTCACTACTACCATAAGCACAGAATAAAATATTAGTTGCTAGGATCAGAATGTTCCTTGAAAAGGAATATCTCTCCGTAGTTAATTGGGTTGGCGTGTTCATCTCGGTGAAACTCACATGATGAAGCGACTATCAATACACCTAGTGTGTAGACATGATCGACGCACCACAAGAATTAGTGTCTTCATACGGAAGACCCAATTCTGATCCGTTGTGGAGTCAGGTGTTAATCAACCCCTGTAGATCGCAACTGCCGCTGTACGCGAAGCTTCTATGATTGAAAGCGACGGCCTACTCTTAAGCGAGGAGGCAATAAGTAGCGAAGATGTTGATAAATGGTTGATAGCCATAAAATCTGAGATGGATTTTATGTACCAAAACAAGGTTTGGTCCTTGTAAGATTTATCCAATTGGGTTCTCCCCATCAAGTGTAAATGGGTATTTATGAAGAAACATGACAACGACAAAAATATCCATGTTTTCAAGGCAAGACTCATGGTGAAAGATTTCAAGCATGTTCATGGAATTGACTATGATGAAACCTATTCACCAGTGGCTATTCTTAAGTTCATCTGGATAATCTTAGCCATTGCTACATTCCATGACTACGATACGGTAAAGTTGGACGTAAAGATCAAGCTCGAATGCAAATCTTTAGTAAGATGTGTCACATGGTAAAACCTCCAGCTTTACATGTCCTAAAGGACCTAAGAATATTTTCAAGCTACAAATGTCCATTTACGGTCTCAAGCAAAGATCCCCTAGCTGAATATCCATTTTGATTTAATCAATCAAAGATTTTGGATTCATCGTAAACGTAAGAATCTTGTGTATACAAAGGCGAAATGAGTTATATAACATTTATAGTCCTCGTATGTCGATGACATACTAATAATTGGAAAACAATATGAGTTACTAAACTCGCCAAGGATCGGGTTGTGTAAATATTTCTCGATTTAAGTGACTTAGGCGGCACAATATATTCTCGAATTAAATTCACATAGACAGCTAATCAAGCTCACCGGACTTCACAAGATGCTTATATCAATAAGGCATTGCAGTGTTCGAATGGTTGATTCCAAGAAGGGCTATCTCCTACGATGGATTTCAACTCACCAAGTCATAGTGTGTCCCACCATTAGCGCCGATGAATAAACAAAGGACGTGATTCATGCCTGCTTTAGGGTTCATCACGTACGCCATGTCAGGCACACCACCCGATGTGTCATATACTGAAAGTGCTACCAGCCGATACCTCCTGATGCAGCCAACGGATTTCAAAGGAAGTGGACTCAAGTATTTCGGTAAGAACTAAAGATGTATTCCTCGTATATGTATGTAGACGAAGAGTTGGTTTTACCGGTACCGACGTTAGTTTCCAAACCCACTACCGCTCCTAATTTGGGTACGTGTTTTGTCTTAACGTGGAGAAGTATTCGCAGGTTCCAAAATGTACTACCTGCATCTGCATTCTACTACATATCTGAAAGTATCGGCAAGATCGGATGCCACAAAAAGAAGCCATTGATTAAGAAGGCCTCAGCGACCGAGCTGAGTCGAGCTTCCAGTATCAAGGACTAAAGGAATTGCTAAGTGTGACAATACTGTGTCATTTCTCAAGCTAAGGAACCCCGAGTACATCACAAATCCAAGCACGCACCAGAAGTATCACCGATTGTAGATATGCTTAATAGAAAGTGACATCAAAGTATGCAAAGTAGTAACAAAAAGATGCATGAAAGAATCTAACATCGTCTTAGAAAATGCCTAAGGGTCTTAGCTTCCATTTAGTCCTATACTTCTGGATACCTTTTCGAATATTGAGGTAGGGTGTGACTTAGTTAAAATATCCTGTCGGATTATCACAAAATCGAATTTGTTGAACATCGATTTCACCATTTTTCTAAAGATCGTGGGTAGAGAAGAACAACAATATATTTTTGTTCTATCACCTTTGATATGTCATTCATTTAACTGTGCAACACATCTACAATTATCGTCATAAAGATCGTCAGGACCAACTTTCTTTCATATGATAAGTAATATGAATCTATCGGATCATATTCCCTCAACCAAACAGTCCACGACTTTGTCTCTTTGATTTCAAGATTTCTCACAGAAGTTTATCATTTAACCAACTTTTGGGTTAAATAAATACTAGAAAAACCTGTAGGACAAAAACCTAGCGAGATAAAAATATTATATTCTCTTCAGATATTTATAATTGTCTCATTAAAAACCTTATCAAGAAAAAACTAAATGAGAAAACTCAAGAAATGAAAGAGTACAACGCATATCATATCTCCCTCTCGGAGCAAGCATCATCATTTTATATCATATCTCCCCTACGAGATCACCAGCTTTGTATTATTCAAGTAGAATATCCAAAATAACGCTACAAGCTGCTTGTCAATATTGCATGATTATGCAATCATGTATTAGCAAGATATACATTAGAATTGGATATCAAGACCAAGTTCATGTTTTCCGGATGCGATAATCAATTATCTCCCTATGAATTCATCTAATCGAGATTAAACATTTTACCATGTATCAAATATGATGGATTTATACTTCACATGCATAATTGTCATGTATCTATCTTTATAAAATATTTATTTCAAACTAAATCAGACATCTTGTTCGACAATCAGAACTCTACAGGAGTACGAATTTATATAATTACATGCCCAATTGGCTTATATATACCTTTATAAGGTATTTGATTCCAAATCTGATTATAAACATCTTGTTTAACAACTGAGAACTCTACAGGAGTTCTTGTGCTAACTTATTCATGATAATTTATTCAACTTAGAACTTTCTTGAGTTCTGTAAACTGGCAATGAACCTCTATAATATCATGAATATTTATAGATCATCACTGCAACTAATCAACAAGAAAGATATGTAAAATCTATGTCAACTTACACTAAATAATTCAAATGTCTCATACCACTCTAATAAGAAACAAATATAACATACAATCACATAAAACATAATATAAATTCAGAGCTAAACATGTATCATATACTATCAATAGATTCTTCAGATACATTTGATGTTTCAATAAAATGATCATGCAAATAAATGTCTAATATAGTTCGAACTTGCAATCCATTCTGGATGACTTTAAATACTCAAATATGTTCATATTAACTCATGTATACGTATTTCATTGCATGCTATATTATAAGTCATGACGCAAATCAAAGAGGTTATCTTTTGTCATAAATTAAACATTTATACTTCTTGATACCATCACAGTGTATGTGACACTTTATAATTCAAAGTATGCTTTCTGCACAAATCTTTTGTGATAAATCTTATTTCATTATTTACATATACCTTAATATATACCGTAGTAGTATCATATTTGATTAGACTGGTCTAAATTTCTCACTTCTATAGCGAAGTTTCATAGACTGCATTTTAGTATATATTTCACTAGTATCATATTTCATTAGACTCAAGTCTAAATTTCTCATTTATATAAGTGAGTTTTGTTTACTTGATTGTGTCTTTTTCTTCTTTGGTCATTCATAAATATATGTATATATATATCTACTCAATGTGAAGGAGATAGATTTTATCCTCATTGCTTCATTATATGTAGCTCTTAATTTATTGTCGAAATTTCACCTTGGTTCCACCATGTTCATGATAACCTAGACCTCATTATAGTCATGAATTTTGCTATGTAAATGTCTTCTGTGACATTAATTATAGATTTAGCTTTATTCAAGAGATATACTATTCAATGCACTTTCTGGGAGTAAGCATATTCTTCTAGACCATCTTTTAACGTCATATCTTCAATGATGGGAACTATTTCATTCAACGGTTCTTCAAGAACTCAATTCCAGTTTGAATGTTTAAGCAACTGGTACATTATTTTATTACTATCTTCGAGGTCATAAATTTGTTTGCAGGAACTTTTGGTTCATATTATCCTCGAATTGTTCGTGGCACTTTCGGGTTCGAAGTTCATATTTATTCATCTTGGACGCCATATAGCATATGGATATTTCATTTCAAGATAAACTATTTTTTAGTTGTATATTATTCTCTCCTCAATGTTGAAAACATGATACTTCAATGAAAATTACTTGGTCACTAATTTCAATTTCTCGTATTTCCAAGTATATACGTATATACCTTTCGGGGCATAATAATCATTTAAAAAGTCATTATTTGTGCATAGTACTGAGAATATATGATGCACGCATAACTGGAGGGTAAAATATGTAGTTTATTACCAAACCAACTATATCGGGGAGTTGTATAATAATTTGGCATAATGCGAACAAGTGTTACTACATGGCAACAACGATCAATCGGGGTATTGTACGTAAATCAACGCCTACAACAGCCAACCGAGAGTTTACACTACAGCTTTCCTTGGGCTATAAATCTTTTCAAACTTACAGTTTATTGACTCTCAATGAGTCTCCAATTAAATATTCAATTATTCTTTCGCATTGTAACTAATCCGTTATAGTCTAACCGGTTATTCCAAATATGTACTGCCAAATTTCTCAAACTTCCTGGCTTAATGTATTTTGATATGCAAACATGTTTGTTACTTCGTAATATATTAGCTCTTCCGTACATTCAATTATTTTGCTACACTTTGACAAATATTAGCTTTTCTGAGCCTTTCACTTTGTTCAATATAGGTACTACACATGTTTTGAAATTATTTAGATTCTCTAATAATTTCGAATAATATGGTGCATCTTGAATACATATTTTGACACACCATCTCAAGTTCTCTTCTAGAGCATATAGTCAATTTTGCATCGCTCGATATCAGAATAACACTCGCTTATGTTATTAGATAAGAAAAAATATTTCTATCCTTTATAATGCATGAAGCCGTTTAATTATCCGCATGACATATTTCTCCTTTATCCATGGTGTCATGGCAATCCTATCGAAATTGGAAAATCATACACCATGTAAGTTCCAGAAAGATAGGCGTGCTACAATGACGTTAAATACCAAATCTTTCCTTAACTTAACTGAAATTTCGTATTAATGTGATAATCACAATACCAACTATAGATTAGGGAATTATTATTCCTTCAAGAAATGATATTGCTCTTTCGAGTATCTAATTAATTTTTTACATTCACCCTACGCTTCTATACACTCAGTAATTTCTTATATTCAGATGTACTTCTGGACCTATAATAAATTATAGGTAGTAATTAATCAATAAATTTATCCATTTAACTGAATCTGAATTCTTCAAATTATATGAGTCTTCAGGTCTCATAAGTGAACTCATAATGACACGTATTATTTTCAAAATAACGAGGGAAATGATAGAAATTCTTTCTTAATATTCAAAAACACTAGATGGATGTCAATTCTATGTCCTTGATCTTCTAAACTAGCTTATAACTAAAATCATATTTGCACCGGATATACATAACCAAATGTTTTTCGTGTGCCATATCTAAAAATCATATTCGCACTCTGACTAATTGCATTTATAATAAGTGTAACATCATTAGTTCTTCGACATATATATAATGAATAATATATCGTATTTGTTTTATTACATAATCATTAATATAATCAAATGATTGACATCATATCTTCCAAACAAGAATATATATCAAATGTCTTTCTGGTTAAAAGGAATATATTTCAAATGTAACTGTGTATATTAACGTGGAATATCAATCACATATTAAAACGTTGAGATCTAATCAAATATCAGAATCATTAATAAATCTTCGAGATTTAGGTCCAAGTTTAGATCCTCCATCAATATTATTCACAAGTCTGCTGAACTAGTTTTCTGGACTCAAAATACATCATTGGTAAATCATATATTATATATATTGTGAATACATAAAAAATATATCAAATTAATCTAGACAACTAACGATTAGTTTCAATATATGTACTAAGACGAAAATATCATCATAACTATTAATACTGACCAAACTAATCATCTTACATTTTTATACTTTAGTTGTCAGATAGATGCAAGCTTTGTATATAAAAAATAATATTCCGCATAAATTGTGATATTAATGTTTTAGACATTATTGCTTAATTAGTCCCATGTCTGCTTCCATTGAAAAACAAAATAATGAATATACGGCCAAGATTATAATTAACCAGATGATTACTTTCAGATACGACGCCAGATTAAGTTCTGACTCCGCAGATATTAAATACTAACACCGAGCACTGCTAATGGACAAGAACGAACACTACGTGCAATTTCCAGAAGAACCATATCAACAAGATTGACCAAGATTATTAAGAGTCTAGTTATTTGTAGTCTAATTGATTGTAGTCCTGTAAAGACTCCTATTGACAATTATAGCCCACTATTTGTAGTGGATTACAATTATCATAAAGTAATGGTCACATGGAAATAGAGCAGTAGCTTAGAGAAATTAGGATGCTTTTTGAATCAACTATGGTGCTTTCTTCATTTGTATGAGCTTGCATGCATATTTATTGTAATAACCCATTCCGCATGAGTATTATTGTAATATTATTTTGGGTTAGGAAATTTAAAGTAAAATTTTTATGTTAGAGTTGTATCATAAACGGAGACGACAAACTAAAACCGAAAACCTAAATCCTGAGCAACCTCAGATATTTTGTGTGCATCTCACGAGACTTTCTATACTTCCTATCCAAGTGCCTTGTCATCATCACTCTCATCTTCTTCTTTCTTCTTGTTATGGCCGAACTCCTCTTGATTTTTTCCCTCAAAATTTTCTTCATTTTCTCTCATTCGGGCGAGCTTTGGTCCTAAAATTTCCCTCGAGAGTTTCTGTTTTATTCTCACGTGTCGAGGTAAGAAATTTCTATCTGGAGTATTTCTTGACTTTCGAGGATGTTGACTTTTTTGTTATATTGAGTTGACCCCGAAGCTTTGACATTTATAATGTTATAGAATCGACAAATTGCGCTGATTATCGTATAAAAAGGTGATAATAATCGATTTACGGGGCTGAAATTGTCGAGGATTATAGCTGACTTTGCTGACTTTTTCAATGATTTTATGGTAGAGCGGTACTCTGGACTTTTATTAGGTTGTTTCGAGGCGTAAAGTTAAGTATTTTAGCGCATTAGAATGTTCGGATATTACAAGTTTTGTAAGTCGATAAGTTTAGCCGATTTCGAGATTAAAGATGGTTAAATGTGGAGGTTAGTTGTTTATATCGAACTAGCCTTGGAACTAGTAATTGAACTCCGATCATTAATATTAAAGGTTGCGAACTCAAGTCAATAAGGCGATAAAGAACCATTTCAAGTTATTTAAAATTTGGCACAGATTATATGTATGTAAAATGTTATATTACTAGTCGTTTATAAGTAGTAATTATAATTTTGAATGTTTTTAGGCTGACGCGTGGAAAGGTCCACTCTAAGTTGTGATTGCGCGGATTTTATTAGCTAAATGAAAGTAGTATCTATTCAATGCTGATTAACTATTTGATTACTGATACGTGTATGTGTATATGTGATTTTGTGTTGAATTGTATGTTGATTATGCTATGGTCGAAGTCGTACAGGGAAGAGTTGTATTGAGTTGACGTGTCGGGTTGAGTTGATTTGTCCTGGCAGGTAAAACCCGACTTATACCGAGTCAGGCCGCTGAAGCCGCGAAGTTAAGCCGAAGTTGATGTAGCTGTTGAGTCGATACTCATTGCCGGTGCTGTTGAGTCATGAGTCGTACCGCTGCTGAAGTTGTCAAGCCGCTGAAGCCGCTTGGGCTGCCGAGGTCATGGGGTGTCATCATTGTTGTGGATAGAAAGAGGTGTATCGGCATGATGCTAATTTTCTTGAGATATACGATGTTATCGTTGATTGCCATCATTTTGGAAAACTTGCTAGTAATAATTTATGAACATATGATATGATACAATGAAATTACTAAGTGACTTTATATTACATCTTAAGTTGAATAATATCATATACCACTTCTATTTATCGTGATACAAAATTATTTCCCTTTGGTACACTATCACAGAATAGGAAGTTGATTTCATTCTTGAGATATATATTCACTAAGCTTCTCGCAGCCTACACCATTTCGCTACGGGCTGCAATTTTATCACAGTCGATGTGGTGTCGTTTTTCGACGTGTTCGAAGGTAAGAGCTTAAAGAATGGGCGAAAGCGCTGATCCTCATACTTTTTTATTTGTTGATTGTGGCCGCTATTCATATAGTTGTTACTCTTTGAGATACTTTTGTCGTTGGGTCATTGTGATTGGGTACTGGAGTTATGTTGTATATCGGTTAGTCGATATATGTGGTTAGAATACCACGATGGATCCTTTTTCTTAAAAAGTGTTGTCGTTTAGTTGTATATTTGCTTTGTTGAAGTTGTTTCAAGACGTGTTTCTTCAAAATCGAAGTCATCCATCGACGGTGACTCGTGTCTAGATTTTAACGCATTCTAACTCGTGGGCGCACGACCAAGGCGGGTCGTTACAATTTTGTATCGTGAGCATAGGTTTCTATATTCTTTGGTGGTCTATGCGTGTTACGAAGTCTATCTGGTCAGTTTTTGAGTTGTCTGCTGAGTCTTTTCTCGAGTCTAAGTCTTTTCTTTCTTCGCCAGACCGCTGGTGATGCCAACCGGTAGCTGACACGCTGCAGGTTTACCCGCGTCGCGGGACGCCCTCGTAGACCGAGGGCACCAGAGGTGTAGCTGGGAAAGCGGCCGGCGCGCCGGGGTGGAGCCGCTGGGCGAAAATGAGCCCAAGGAGCAAATGTGTGGCAGTCCAGCGAGTGGTGATGCCTGTGAGTAAGCTTTTTGACCGCTTCATGGCAGATCCCTCAAAGTTTCGAAAGTGGCTCACCATTGATGCCAATGAAGCGGCTGTGAGATTCAAGACCATTTTGAGCTTCCAAGGGTATTAAGGGCGAAGCTGGTGGTCAGGCCCCGCTAAGCTTACGTGACTTCATGGAGCGCCGCAATCATGGGTAACCTACGACTATCTCTCGATCGCTGTAGGGATGTAATTGTGACTTAGAGCTTTGTGCATTGTTCGTGAGAGAATTATTGCATGAGTACCCACATGGCTGCGTTGGAGAGGGATTTGATTTTGTTGACTCAAGCACGGACCACAGAGTACAGAGGCGATTTAGTGAGTCAGGTCGCCGCCCAGCCGCATTAACGAATCGGTGAGCGCAGAATTTTATTCCCAGACGGGTCGACATGGCATTCGCCACCACATATCTTTGATGACTTTCACTAGTTTTCATGGAGTCGGCGAACGCCGCATCGGTAGTGTAGATGGAATCGCGAGTTCTAGGCCGAGGTCGAAGAGGGCAATGACCGGGAGGTAATCGCATCGGTGGATCATCTAGTTCGAGGTTCCAGAGGAGGACCTTTCAGCCGACCTGCCCATCCCGGAGTCGCTTCTGCACCTCGCTCGGGTCCAGCCATTCTCAGCCTTCTATTTACCGTATGTCCGTTGGGATCCGTGATCTCGTGAGGCGTTACTGTGGCTCGAGCGGCATTCGGCGTTTTCGCCAAGGGGCAAACGGGCCATGTGATGCAAGATTTTCGGCAGAGAGACGCATTTGCTTTCTCATGTCGCCAGCCCGGACATATACGAGAGATTGTCCCTGCATTCCGGAGCGGCTGAAGCAAGACATCGCCAACAAGCATGCCTCATGGCGAAAGTACCAGGGAGTGAGGAGACGTATTTGGTGTCGGGAGTCGTGGTCGATTTGGAAGCATCTGTGTTATACTGGTAAGACTTTTAATAAAAAGCCGGCAGTAGGCCAAATCAATATCACACTTAAAGCAGGAGTATTGACACTGGTGGTCGTGGATCGTACTCTTTGTCATATTGATAATGCAGGGCTAGTGGTACTTTTTGATTCTGGAGCTACTCATTCCTTTATTTCCCAGAGCTTTGTTGATGTTTTACCTTTATGTCGGGAGTCTTTACTTGTTCCCTTATATTACGACACCAAATGTGGGTGTCGGTCAAAAGTTAGATATATATGTAGAGATTAATCCCAAGAGCGTGTAATCAATTGTTACAAGTGGATCTACTCCGCTTGAATTGGTAAATTTCGATATTATCTCGGGAACGGACTGCCGTATACATCATGCTAGAATTGACTGCCATCGCAAGGAGATTATGTTTGCTAGTCCGGGTAGACCTGATGTTGTGTTTGAGGGAGATAGGAAGATTTTGCCATCAAGTTTTATTTCGGCACTGGTGCCGTAGTTGATGAAGAAAGGCCAGCCGGGTATTTCCGCATGTGGTCGACTCGGGAGCAGGTATGAGAATGTGCTGTAGGACGCTGCAGGTCAGTTCTCGTGAGTATGTCGATGTTTTCCGGAGGAGTTGCCAAAGCTTACCACCGCAGCTCGAGTTTATGATTGAGTGTGTCTCAAAATGAACCGATTTCATTGCGCCCGTACGTAATGGCCCAAATAGAAGTCAGAGTTGACGACTACCGCAATAACTACTGATAAGTGGCTCACACCGAGCTAAGCCCTAGCAGAATTTCGGGCCTGGGTTTGTAAGAAAGATGGTAAGCAACAGGTTGTGTATCGACTACGTGAAGTTGAATAAAGTGACCATCAAGAACCGTTATCCGCTGTCGAGATGTATGATTTATTTGATCGCTGAAGCGTATATTTTTGAAGATTGATTTCAGATCCGGCACGCTAAAGACAAGGAGGCGACATTCGAATCAAATTTTCATCCGTACGGGGCACTATAAGCTTTTATGGTAATGCCGTTGGGTTGACTAATGCACCGGCAATTTCATGGATTTAATGAACCAAGTGCCGGGAGTTCTTGGATAAAATTTGTGATCGTTGCTTAATGATGATATTCCTCGATCTACTCTGAGTGACGCGGAAAGGTTAATTTGCATAATTTCGCGGATCAGGTCGAGACATCGAGGCAAAGCACTACGGTACACTAAGTTTAGCAAATGAATTCTAAAGGGAGTAAGTACAGCTTCGGGGCCATGTTATATCCGTAGCGTATTTGTTTGGACCCCCGTAAGGCCGATCATGTAGTAACCGGTAATGATTCCACGAGCCAATTTGTGCGAGGAGTTTCTTGGGGTTTGGCTGGCATACAGAGTTTGATTTAGATTTCTCAAGTTAAGTAATTCGATGACCGAAAGCGGAGTTCTCTATTTGGGACGAGGATCGCGAGAGGCAAGCCAAGGAGTCAAGGCGCATCGACTACCACAATCGTTTTAGCTTTTACCATCCGGTCCGAGGTTTCGTGATCTACGCGATGTCACACCGTGGCCGGGCCGCGGTGTTGATGCAGTAACGGGAGAGTGATTTCTTATGCTTCTAATGAGGAACCATGAAAGGAACCAATTCACCCATGATCCGGAGTCGCATCATTGTTTTTGGCATTAAAGCATGGAGACATTACTTGTAATGTTGATGTTAGATTCTCACCGATCACAAAAGTCCAAGAACCTACCGACACAAAGAGACCTGAATTTGAGGCAGAAGGTGGATGGAGTTCATCAAATGATTATGATGTTAATGAATGAATACCACACGGGGAAAGTTTCAACGTAGTAGCCGATTTCGAGTCGGAAGTGGGAGCCGAATGAAGCAAAGCGTAAATGAAGCTACTGAGCTGAGCTTCGAGCATCGGGCGCTATGGTGAGTTGTTGGCTTATGTGAAGGCTCTGACCAGACTTTTGACCGATCATGGAGTCGCAAAGAAGAAGATGAAAAACTACGTAAATCGCTGAGGCAGCGATTGGGCGACAGAGAGGATTTTACGCTTGACGAGCGAGCTCGGTGACGGACGGTGTTACGCCAGACTTTATCTGGATGAGTCAAGAAAGAGATTTCGACGAGGCTCATAATGTTTTTATAAAGATGCATCCCGGTAGCACAAAGATGTACTGTGGACTGAGGGTCGATTTGCTCGTACGGAATGAAGAGAAAATTGCCGAAGTTCATGGCTAAATGTTTATTGTCACAGTGAAGCGCGAGCATGACATCCCTCGTGATTGTTGCAAACTTTCCTATTCCCGAGTGGACATGTGGAGAATATTTACCATGGACTTCTTGTATTCGTCTTCTTAGTCAGCCAGGCGAATGACGGGATTCGGTGATTGTGATAGGTCAGTCGTCGCCATTTCTTACCTATCGATCTACCGACGGACCGCAGAGGCCAACAAGATGTACGTGATCGATTGCGAGATCGCATGGGTTCCGTGTCGATCATTTCGATCATGATGCTGTAGATTCACCTCAAGATTCTCGAGGGATTTATGCTGACCGAGGGAGTTGAGTACATCTTTTCCATCCCCTGTGATGGACAATCGAGAGAACAACTGCACTTGGAGGATATGCCGAGCTCGTTCGAAGTCAGTGAGTCAATTTTAATTTGAAGTTGCCTAAGACAGTTCGCGTATAACAAACGCTTTCATGCTGTGAACTGCATGGCACTATTCGAAGTGCTAGGCCGGGCGAAAAGTGTCGGACCTTACTGAACGGCCGTGGTAGTGAAAGTTTATGGTTCCGGAAGTTAGTCGAGAGTTCGTGAGAGATAAAGTTGATACAAAGAAAACCTCGGTGATGGGCAGACAAACAAAAGAAATATGCCGATCGCCGGGGGCGGACTTGTCCTTCGGGTTGGAGATCATGCTTTTTGAGGATATCGCCACGGAAGTGGAGTAACGCTGCCTGGGTGAAAGTGGAAGCTTCAGTCCCCAAGTATGCTGACCGCTTGAGATCTGCGAGAAAGGGACCCGTAGCTTACCGCTTAGTGCTATCGAGTTGACGTAATTCACAATGTGTTCCATGTGTCGTGCCTAAGGAAGTATATTCCTCGGATGAAACGATATTCTGGCTCGGTACCGCGAGCTGAAGCAGATTCACCTTGGTAGAAACAGCGAGGATTCTTGATCGAGTGGAAAAGGTATTGAGGAAACAAAGTGGTGGCTCTCGTGAAAGTAAGCCAAAGGAGGGAACCAACAGGTGTATTTAGGTGACATGAACGCGAGGCGACGATATTATGAGTCAAGCATCTCGGCAAATTTTACATGTAAGTAGGGGTAAAAGTTGTTTGCTTTTTATGTGTTTTATGACTTTGTGTTGTTTTTGTGGGTCTTTCTTGATTGTTGAAGTCAGGAAATTTCTGCTATATAAATTTTTATTAGCGGGTAGACCCACAACCTATCTCGTATTTATAGCTATTGTAATATTATTTGGGGTTAGAAATTTAAAAATGCCCATGTTAGAATATTGTTAAACTCTGAGACGAGAAACTAAACCAAAACCGAACGAGAAAAAGCCGAAAGCAACTTTGAGATATTTTGGCAAAGGACTTCACAAGACTTTCTCATACTTATCCAAGTGCCTTGTCATCATCACTCTCATCTTCTTCTTTCTTCTTGTTATGGGCTCTAATCCCCTCTTGATTTTTCTCTCAAAATTCTTTTCTTTCCATTTTCTTCCTCATTTACAGCTTTGTCCTAAAATTTCCCTGGAGAGTTTCCCCAGCCATTCTCTTACTTGTCGAGGTAAGAAAGTTCGAATCTTTTGGAGTATTTTCGGACTTTTGGTGATGACTTTTTGTTATATCGAGTCAATTTCAGCCATATATCATTTATAATGTTATAGAATCGACATCTGTGCTTGGGATTATTCTATAAAAAAGTGATAATAATCGATGCATGGGTCGAATTTAGATTATAGTTGACTTTCTTTGACTTTTCTAAATGATTTTATTATGGTAGAAGCTGCATTTCGGACTTTTATTAGGATTTTTTCGAGGCGTAGTTGGTGATTTTAGGTGATTAGAGAATGTCTGAATATTACAAGTTTTGTGTTGGATAGCTTAGCCGATTTTATTAAAGATGGTTAGAAATGTGATGGTTAGTTGTTAATATTCGAAACGTTAGTGGCCTTGAACTAGTAATCGAACCCCATCATTACTAAAGGTTGCGAACTCAAGCTGGAATAAGGCGTATAGAGGGAACTTTTGTCAGGGTTATTTTGGGGGTAACACGATACGAGATTATATGTATGTAGAATGTGTTATATTAACTAGTTGTGTTATAAGTAGTAATTATACTTGAATGTTTTAGCGTTGATCATGCGTGGAAAGGTCCACTGCTTATCAAGGCTGAGATTTTATTTAGCTAGCCGAGGTTGTATTTATCTCACGGGCGCGATTAACTATTTAATTACGGATATGTGTATGTGTATATAAGGTGGGATTTTGTGTTGAATTTATGTTGATTATGAAGTCAAGTGGGTCGAGTCGCGCCAGGTTCAGGGTCATAGCGAGTCGATAAAGGCTGAGGAGTTGTTGAGTCGTATTAGAAGAGTTGTGTTTGAGTTGATGCTGCCGTCGAAAGTTGATTTTGTCCGACCCGCTTCGCCTTAGTACGACATTTCAGCGAAATAGCTTGCACTCCAGCGTAATTTATTCGCGACGCTAGTACCGTTATTTATTCGTGATAGCGCTTATGTCGACGGGCATAAGTTTCTCCCTACGTGCCGAGGTTGATTATATGCGCATTAGTCAGAGAAACCCGACCATACCGAGTTGTGTGGTTGTTGAGTCGTGAGTTGTCGAAGGATGTAGTCATGGAGTTGATACCATTGCTGGAGTTGCCGAGTTGATACTATTGCCGAGTTGATACCGCGGTCAGTTGGTTGCTTGTTGAGTTGCCTAGTCGCTGAGGTGTGTCATGTGTCGCTATCAAGCTGCGGATGTAGCAGGGTCGATAGGCTGCGCATGTCAAGGCGCTTTTCTTTGATAATGTGTATTGCTATCGTTGACGCTTATTATTTTAAAAACTCGCAAGAATAATTTATGAGCATATGAAATGATAATGAAATTAATAAGGACTTTATATTAAGATCTTAAGTTGAATAATATCATATACCACTATTTATCGTGATGCAAATTATTTCTTGGTACACTATTGCGTGATTTAAGTTTTGATTTCATTCTTAAGATATATATTCACTAAGCTTCTGTAGCCTACACTTATTCGCTATGGGCGTAATTTTATTGCTAGGCCGGGACAGGTGGTGTTGTTCTTCACTGCTTCTTCTGTGTTTAGCCAAGAGCTTAGGTGAGCGGCGGGTAAGGCCGATCCTCACAATTTCCTTTATTTTGTTGATTGTGGTCAGCTGTCTCCAGATAGTTGTTAGTTTTGGAGATACTTGTTGTCAGAGGTTGTCAGACGGGTACTGGAGTTACGTTGTATGTCGGCCATGCAGATGTTGTATCACGACGGGATTCTTTTTCTTAAAAGTGTCATTATTAGTCAGATATCGTTGGTTTAAATAATGACAGTTTCCTTCTCAAAATCGAAATATCCATCTATCATGATTCTTGTCCGTAATTTGGGACTCCATTCTAATTGCATGCATCTAATTCGGACGGGTCGTTATACTTATACCACTCCAATGTCGGTGGTGGTGAGTTCTAGACTTTGATTCTAGACTATTCCTAAACAATATCTACTATCAACTTACTAGATAATTCGACTATGATCATTGTAGATATTTTCTAAACATAAAGATAATTTACAATTTAGTTAATGCAAGAATAGTCCCAATGTGCAGGTTGTTCAGTCCCATTGGATAGTCAGATAAGATTAGAGTGTAATCCTATGATCAATCTTATAATAGATGTGCTAAAATAGTTTTGAGGGCTTATGCCTAGAGTATGGATTAAACATTTGATCTTTTGTATGTTTTTGTGCTACTCTTTGACTATATATAAAGATTGGTGGATGATAGTGATCTTTCTTATAAATTTGATTTTTTTTCTAGTTAAAGTGAAGTGAATTGTAATATTCATATTCATTGATCTATTTGCAGGCTAACTTTAAGCTTAACACATTGAAGAGCTGATAGAAGAACTTGAAACAACTTCTCTAAGGTTCGTTACTTAGGTCTTCAAGCTTCTTGATTTTAATTCGTTTTTGCATTCTTATAGTTCGAAAGTAGTGTTTTCAATGTAGTTCGTTATTTTTTTATTGTTCCTAACCTATTATGTTGTTCTTGTTTAATGGTTACTTCTTAGTTTTTCACAGGTTTAATTGAAACAATCTGGAAAGTAAGGTAGTTGGTTTAGGCTTTTGAATTGGCTTAAGTGGTTGATTTAGGCTCTCCGTTTCTTTACTACAATTACAATTCATATATACGGCATGCTATTATATTTTGCTTCTATCTTATTAATAAAGTTTTTCGTGTGTTTTCTTTTTTTATCGATTCGAAAGGTGTTATTTGTTTTGACATGCCAAGAAATCCTTGCGGATTTTCAGAAAATATAAATTCGAGAATATCGAAGATAAATACAAATATGGTATTTGTGAGAAGAGAAGTTCTTTATTTAGGCATAGTTATTTTTGTATTACGCTCTTTAGTTATGAACATCATTTTCTAATGAGTATAGTGTTAAGCATCCAATTTTTGTATTATATCTAATGGAAATTATATATTGTATTATGATTTTATATCGCAGTAATGAAACCCCAACCATCAATAGTGTATGCATACAACAACCTACTACCAACTTCACATTCACTCACGTAGAGCATACCATCTATATATCCCTCATGTCATAATCTTCAGCATCCATCCAATCGAAATTAACAATTTTACCACCAAGATAGTCTAACATTGGCCTAAACTTGAAAGCACCCCCACATGCACTATGACTGAGAAATACTCATCATATATCTTTACAAACACAAAAAACACACAATTAATATACATGAACCAATTTAAGAACATTCCCCAATTGGAAACGTAATTAAAAAATCCAAATCAAAACCCCAAATCAAAAACCCTAAATCGAAAACCCAAATCAAAAATCCTAAATCAAAAACGCAAATCAAAAACCCAAATCAGAAACCCTAAATCAAAAACCCAAATCAAAAAACCCAAATTAAAAACCCAAATAAATAAACCCTAAAAAAATCCCAATTTTATAAAGACCATTACACACCATAAACTAGAACTAAATCCTCTTTGGATGAGCGGAGTCTTTGATTAAATAATCCCCAAGGCATTATTTCTCCTTCAGATTACAAGTAAAAGATTATACGTTTCAATGTAAGAAAATACGAACTAAATCCTCCTTGGAAGCAAATTGTCAAGCTTGCTTCCTCACGTAAGCCATAGTTCTCAAATTTTAACACTGTTTTTCAATTATTATTTTTTGCAAAATACAAAAGCGAATTACTAAATTACCACGAAGTAGCTTCAATGAAAATATTACCACCAATTTAACGTACCAATCAGCCGGAAAATCTTTTACGTAAAATCTAATTGTGACATATTTCAAAAATGGGGCGATCGTTTCAGACGCTTTCAAAGCATTTATCAACTAGCGACATCAAGCAGAAAGCTGCGTAATCATCCATACCATTTTGCCCTTGTTTTTATTATACAATCTAATAAACGTGTATTATACGCATTCATTTAAATACAATTTATATATATTATAATGACGTATTTAAATCATTTAATTCATACCGCCGTAATAGCTGCCAAAATGCCCTTGCATTAGAAGCGATAGATCTAATGCAACGTTGAAATATATCAAGCACCGCAACGCGTTGTTGTACCATCGAAACCGCCGCCAATAGGTCAAAGACGCCGGCAAGAGACCTAAACACAAGCGACGGTCGGTAACTAGTCGCTGTATCGCCTTAAGGCAACGGATTCGGCATCGCATTGCCTAAATGTAATAGTAACTAACCCATCCAACTCGGTGGAGAAGTTTCGATGTATTCTCTTTTTTTATTCTTTACAGAAACGCATTGAAATCTTCTATCGCTACTACAATTTGAAGCAGTGGAGTTGTGAGTCATAGACCAATATCATTAAGCTAACGAGTCAGGTCGCTTATATATTGGGTTACATTTATTAAGTTTCTAGTTATGTTTAGTGTGTTGGAGCTATTCTCCTCTATACATAAAATATTCTATTATAATTTATATTCAAATAATTCAATTCAAAAAAGTTATCATATTTATTTCTTTACAAAAACAAAACGATTGATGAACTTTTAATTTAGTTGTTGACTGCTATCTATTACTTGGGATTATCCCCTTTAGATGCTCTTGGACAGTGGACTTCTTTAACTTTGACAATAGCCGTGAAGCCTCTTTAAGGTCACGGAACTTAAACTCTTAATTTTGATAAAGTATTCCACTTGATTAAAATAAATTGAATAATGTGTTTAGTGCAAGCAAGTATATAGTAGGTTCTATTGCGTAGAGATGAGACGACTTCATCTGCAGATCCCAGAATCCTTGCTGTTCTCTTTTTCAAATCTACTTGAAGCCAATATAAAATATTCATAAAGATTACCAATTTGAACAAGCATTTAAGCCATTGGAATCTAGTCAGTGGCAAATAATTAATGAAGATAAACAAATTTATCAGAAACTTCTATATAACATGCGATTTGGGTAAATTCAGAGATGTAAATTATTAAACATCCTCGTGGCCATGTGAAGTAATGAATTGAAACACTTGTTGTTCTGTGTTTGGTTGATCACTTTGACCAAATAATTATGATCTGTTTTCGATTTGCCTCTTCACAATGGATATAGAGATCAAGGAAGAAAGAATATACTTCTTCCATCTCTATTTTTAATAATCATTTTCCTAAAATAAAATTCTCTTTTTAAGATTTTATTTTACCAAATTAGGTAAGAAAATTAAATCATTAAATAAATTCAAATTTTTCTTAAATTTTACGCAAAACAACGATCATTAAATGTAAATGTATAGTACTAACTATTGTGCACAATTTATGAGTCCCTCTAAAAGCACACTCAAACAGTGTTAAAAAGCAGTGAAATGACTATTTGCCCCTAAATGAAATTTCCTAGACACTACTTAGAAATAGGGGGGCAAAATAGTAATTTCATCCCTTTTTATGAACTAATTCAGTGTGTTTTTAGCAACCGTGACAACTTATTCACGTGTTTGGTGTTACTCTCTAATTTAGTTGGGTAAATGAATTTGGAGAGAGATAAAAACTATTTTCTTATAAATTTTGAAAATGTAATAGGACTAAGATAATTATTAGATTCCCTTGAATTTTATTATAGAAATCCTTGCTAGTTACAAGTAAAAATTTATCAAAACGAAATAGTGCCTCACCACTATGTTTCCAAGCTTAGCCTCCAAACGTGTTCTAGCGTCTTGATCTGTCTTGATTTGTTGTTAAGATTTTCAACTCTGGATGCCTTGCAACTTGCTTCCTTTGACTTGTATTTTGCAAGTGCTTGCAGCTTTCTCCTGATATATTGCATTTGATTTGAGCTTCACATGTGCTTGTAGCGTTCTCTATCTTGGCGAGCTTGAGTTTTTAGATGCCTTCGAACTTTCTCCATCTGTTGGATTTTGACAAAGTTTCTAGAGGTAATAAGATAATATCTTTAGTGTTTATGTATTTTCTTCAAAGATATGTTATGTATTTTCTGGATGATTGTTGCTGATGATTTTTTTAGTGTTTTCTATCTGGATGATTGTTCCCGATGATTTAAGTTCGATGAGGCTATGTTTAGGCTTTGTGGGCTCTTTTATTATCTGTTCTGATTAACTGTGACGAAGACCTATAATTAATCTTGTTTTATCTTGCAAAAAAAGTCACCTAAAGGTGCCTTGTATTGGCTCTTTAGGTGCCTGTACATTAATTTTCATTAATGGCTTTGATTCTCATTTTGCATTGCTTACTTGGTGAACAAGGTGATCAATAATGAGCCACTATCTCGTTTGCTTAATTTGGGAGCCATTTGAATTTATTTAATGACATTAATTGGCTTGATTCCCTGATTTTCTTCATAATAGGCCGTTTGAAGTTTCCAAAACCTTTCGGTTGTAACTTAGAGTGCAGCTTGTGGGCCCCATGAGAATTTTTTTGCCCTTCTGGCCTTTTTAGTATTTTTCTTGATGAACCAATCTTACGTCGACATCCCTCTACCATTTAATTAAATTCCATGTTAAATGAAATAAAATTAATTAATATTATTTAGGTAATTATTGATTAAATTTCACTAACAACAAACACTTCAAATGATTAACACATTAATATTTAAATTTGCTGACAAGTTGACAAAAAATAAAGTTATTTTACTTATAGATTATTTTAAAAACAATTTAAACAAGATTGAAGTTAAATGAAATATTTGAATTAGCAGAATCAATTTGAAATGAATTAAATGATGATAACACGGATCTCAAAGTCCACTTTATGAAGCATCTCTTGATATCCAAAGTCTACTATGATATGGCCTGACCCCATAGTTCACAATTAGATGTCCCCTTTAGGTCTCATATCATGATGTTCATCTCTGTACATGCCACCTACATATACAGTATAGTAATTTAGACGACTCGAACCTCCACATTTTATGTGATTTGAATTCAGACTCAATAATTACCGAATTGGATCGAATCCTATCTTTCGGATTTTAAATCTAAGTCGAATTGAATCGTTCAACATTTAAATACATTTGCCGATGAATCCTTGCATGGTTAATTCGACAGACTCAGTTCTTTAAATTTTTTGTTTTTGTTTATGTGTTAATATTTATTACTCATGATATATGATATTATATTGTATGTTCAGATAAATTATTAACACACATCATAAATTTAGCAATTGCTATCTCCATTTTAAATTAATTGATTTTTTTCACTTTTCGGTAAACAACTTAATTATCAATTACTTGTTACGTACACTCATGAAAAAATAATAAAAAAACTAATATTACGAAAATATTTTTAAAACCAAATTCAATGATATCAGTTTCATATTTTCGATTAGTATAAAAAATACTTATGATTAAAAAGCCTTAATTCAAACGCCGTGAAGATATGATTACTTATAAAGTCAAGTCTTTGATTCAAAATCTTACAAAGAGGGTGTTTGGCTAAGCTTATTTTTTTTAACTTATAAGTATGTCACTTATAAATTGTCAAAATTATTTTGACTTGTTTGACTAATATAATTTATAAGTTGAGAAAAAAAAATTTGAGTTGTAAAATGATAAATGACTTATAAAGCGATATCTCATTTATATTATTTTTTTTTATCTTTATGATATAAATAAATTAGTAATTTAATATTTGAAAGAATAAAAAAATAACTATAACTAAAAATTGTATTTTAATTAAAATATAATATTTATTTATTTTTTATTTTTTTCAATAAAGAGTAAAATGCTAAAAATTGGTATAACTAAAAATTATATCTTTATGACTATTAAATGAATTATAAATAAGATATAAAGTTAAATATTAAGAGGTAATTAAATAAATTACTTGGTCAAATAAACTTATAAGTTGGAGAAAAAAATTAGAAAAAAAAAAAGTTAAAATTTACAATTTTTTTATTTCAATTTATAAATTGATTTCAACTTATAAATTACACATTAAACTTGCTAGCCAAACACTTTATTTTGGCAAAATCAACTTTGATTTTGGTCAAAAATAAGCTCAGCAAAACACCCTCAAAGTTCTAATGGCAACAATATACACACAATTAAAACAAGAATACGCGAATCGCGAATTAATTATTTTACCCCTTTTGAACAAAGTCGAAGCTATTCGCCATGGCAGAATGTCGATTCATGCTTCATGTTTGCTAGAATGCTTAATTTTTCCAATGCTTATAAATAAACTACCGAATTCGCTTATAAATATATCATCAAATTGATTAAGCGACATATACAATAAAATGGGACTCATTACACGCTTATTACACAATAAGCAAATTTACTTGTGTTTGTTAGATAATAAGTACGATATTAACTTGTTTGTTTATGTAAACACAAAGAATGAATTAAATAATTAATCACATAATAGGGAAATATGAAATAATTAATTACATAAATATTAAATAATTAATTACATGTTAACGAATAAAATAAATTAATAACATAAGATAATTAAATATTTAATTACAAGAATGAATTAAATACTTGGCATATAAGAATATTAAATAATTAATTGCATAAGAATGAATTAATTACATATAGTAAATTAAATATTTAATTACATAAGAATGAATTAAATAATTAAGTATATATAAGAATATTAAATAATTAACTCGCATGTTAATGAATTAATTATATAAGATAATTAAATATTTAATTACATAAGAATGAATAAATAATTAATTACGTGAAGAAGTATCAATACCAATAAGCATAAAAACGATAATACTAAATAATCGATCCCATGATTGTTAGTAATGTCAATAGGAGTCATGGTCATAGTAAACAACCGAATTCGAGCTACGATTATTGTTAAACGTGTCAATTTGAGAACTATTATAGACAACAAAGACGACAATTATTTGTTAGGGTTCGGATTTATGAAAATTATGTATTAATTATCAAATTATTGTTAATTCCAAAATTGATTTTTGAAATTGTTATTAACTTATTAAGGCCCTAAATATTTCAAATTATTACGTTAATAAACTTTCTTTTTCAAGCTCGAATCGGTATTACGCTTTTAAATATTATGAAATTATTGAAATTATATGTATTAATCGAGATATTTAATTGTCAAATTATTGTTAATATTTCTAATTGTTGTTAATATTTCAATTATGTTCAATTTATTTCTTAATGTAATTAATTATTTAATTTCTTCTTATGGAATTACTTATTTAATTCATTCTTATGTAATTAATTATTTATTTTATTTTATTTAATTAGTTATTTATTTCATTCGTGTAGATATATTTAATTTCTATGTAACAAATTATTTAAGTCATTCTTATGTAATTAATTTATTTAAGAGTTTATGTATTCAATTTGCATCAGGTTTACATATAAAACAAACAAGCTAATACCATGGTCGTTATCGAACAAACACACACAAAATTCGCTTATCAGGTAATAAAGATTGACGACTTTCGCTTTACGTCCAAATAAACATCCTAATAAGACGCCAATTAGCAAACAAAATGAATTCAAGATTTGTTCATATGACAACCAATTATTTTATGGCTCGTTATGCAATGCCGAATTCAAGCAACATTACAAGACAATGTTTATTTATTAAAAGTTGTGAATGCAGAATGAATCATAGATTAAATCGAGAAAATGTAATGAATTGTGGTATTTAATAAGATCAATTTATGAATTATATTAGGAATTATTGACATCAAGTAAATATAATGAGCATGGTCAAATTATGATAAAATTATGAAATATGTCAAATTATGATTAAAACAATGAAATATTTAGATTATGATAAAATTATGATGAAATTATAAAATATGATAAAATTTGCGTTATGATAAAATATATTAATATTATAAAATACGGTTAATTTTAGATTATGAGAAATCGTGAAATAATGACATATCAACAATTATAAAATATGATTAAAACAATAAAATATGAGATTATGATTAAAATTATGGATTAAACAATAAAATTATGAAATATTATGAAATTATGAAATTATTATGAAATATGAAATTATGAAATTATAAAATAAGAAATATTATGAAAATATGAAATTTTTGGGATTACGAATATTTAAATTTATAAATTTTGAGAAATTATTATGAAATTTTAGGTTATAAACAATAAAATTAAGGCGAAATATTATGAAATTATGATTAAAACAATCTAAATATGAGATTACGATAAAATTATGATTTAAATTATGAAATATGATAAAATTTTAGGTTAAGATAAAATATAAGTTAATATTATTATAAAATATGGTTAATTTTAGATTACGAGATATAAAATATGGTAAAAATGGTAACATTACGTAAATATAAAATATGAAATATGGTAAATTTTAAGTAACGATATTTGGGTAAATTTGGGATTACATCGATCTGATTTTCCAAACGATTTAAAAACAAGTCGACCAAATTACACGTCAGATACCAACAAGTTTAATTCCTCTTCATGCTTATATGCTACCAACAAAGTCAATTATCTATTGCCATAACCACGTAATCATTTCAATCGCTACTTATATCAGACTACCTTCGCCAATTATGAATTGTGTAATATTAATTATACTTCAAATGTTAATAATTTTTAATTTTCATAATTTCGATTTTTATAATTTTGAATGTTGATAATTATTTATTGTTAATAATTTTGAATGTTAATAATTTCGAATTTTCGATAATTAATGAATGCCGATAATTAACGTAATAATTTCTAATTTTGATAATTTCAATAATTAATAATTAGCTGTTGTGTATTTCAAATTTGTGCTAATATTTCGATATGTTAATTGCGTTAAATACGATAACATTATTCAACCGTTTCGCCACTTGGGCCATGACAACCGCTAATTTACGCATAAGCCAGGAAGAAAGTATAATTGTCGTCGTTGCTCGTGAATTAAACAAGCTCTTAATAAATCAAATGTTTGTTTAATAATAAACGACCGACTTCAAGGTTGTTTTAAGACAAGTTTAATTCGCTTATTAGACAAAGAAATTTAAAATTCGCTTGCTTTTCCCACAAACAAATGCGAAAATTGGCTGTTCAGAATTCGCCGGCAGAAAATAGTAATTTCTGCCCTATTCATTTTACTGTTTCGGCAGGTGTATAACAGTTCAGGTCTCTAATGGAGCTATTCAATTGGAATCATGTCAAGTAGCATTTGTTTAAATTCACTCGCTCATTGAAAGACCTACTACTTAACAGTCTTATAAATACACACCACCAAAACCTTAGAATTCAGCTCAAACACCACCCTCTCCTGGCTCAAAATGGCTTCTACTAAGCTCATTTCCCTCTTTCACCTCTCAGTGCTGCTTCTAACCTCTTTGACTACTGTGAGCTTTGCACATGCCCCACACTACACACATCCAAGCCACCCCCCAGTAGGTGCACCCATGCCTGGTCACCACCACAAGGGTGGTCACAACCACCACCACCCCAAACCACCTACTCAGCCACCAATGAAGCCTCCTACTCGACCCACTAAAGCTCCAGTTCATCCTCCAGCTAAAGCTCCTACTCCACCCACTAAGGCACCCACCCCTCCCCCACCAGCTAAAGCTCCAGTTCATCCTCCAGCTAAAGCTCCTACACCACCCACTAAGGCACCCACCCCTCCCCCACCAGCTAAATCTCCAGTTCACCCTCCAGCTAAAGCTCCTACACCACCACCCAAGTACCCTCCTCCAACTCCTATTGTGAAGAAGTCAGTAGCCATTCAGGGTGTTGTTTTCTGCAAATCGTGCAAATACACTGGAGTTGATACACTCACTAAAGCCACTCCCCTTGCTAGTAAGTTCATGAAAACACCAAATGTTTTCCCAGTCTCTTGAATTGCAAAGATTAATTAAACACATTATTGTTTAGATGTAGAGGTAATTGTTAATATAGTCTATATTGCCACATATGCTGCAGTTTTATCTTTGTTAATGGTATTGTAACAATCTAGTGCTCTATATTACCACATATTGTCATATATGTTACAGTATGATGTTCTTAAATGATAAATGTTGCATATTGTCTTTATTTTAGACATCTAAAAATACTGACTAACGCGCAACATTCTGTCACTTTCGTAATTATACAACATTGGGCCTCATTTCGAGACCCATCCTAATGGTATCATCACTTTCGAGTAAACTATACCAAGGTCACACAATACGAGTATGCCATTTAAAGTGTATAGAAACATAGAGGACAAAAAGATGAATATATATACTCTATTTCAAAATACTGACTTTGATTTCACATGCTTTTTATCACAAATTAATTTTTATTCATTAATAAAAAATTGATATAATTGGATTTGTTTTTAAAAACATTTTCATAATATTATTTTTTTTGTAATTTTTTAATCTGATGTAAAATTAATCGATAATTAAAAGTATGTCTCTAAAATCAAAATTCAATTAATTTGAAATGAAAATATTAATATCTTACAAACCCAAGAGCTTGAAAAATCTTGGAAAAAGAAATGCACAAGACTTTATTTTACATGGAGAAATACGATTATTTTATTGATCTACACATATCTTGGATTGTTGGGTCAATATTCCATTTTTCGAAAAACAGAAATATTTATGATATATAACTAATTGATCTTTTTCCTATTTTGAAAAAAAATCATTACAATTGTGTGTATATTGTATAATTTGTTTTAAATAATTGTCAAAGACTTCTAACTTGTGACAAGAACATGAACATATAGGAAGTTAATTGAAAAATCAAATATAATACGTAGTTAAAAACAAATAGTAATTAATTATATTTAACAATTACATTGTCTTTCTTTTCATTTTAACATATGCATTTACATCACATTTTAGACAATATAGAATATAAGAAAATCAAAATTAGCCTAATGTTGTTTAGCTGCATGACTACTCAGTTGTTTTAGTATGAAAAAAAATTGAAATTGCTTTTGATGAACTTCAAAAAGTTACTTCCAATTTTTTCATGCCAATCTTTCAAATCAATTAATTTTTATTACTATTAGTACCCTCCATCCTAAAAGATTGCTTCATTTCGACTTTCTCGATTTTCAAGACGGCTTAAAATATAAATATCTTTAATTACATGTACAAAGAAAATTATAAAATCGATATTTCAAAATATATAATAAAACGAATCCAACAAAGATCCTATACGCCTATATTATTTTTATCCGTTAACGGTAATTCATCGTCAAAATTTATAAAGCCAGAACTCCAAAATAAATAAAATCTGAATAATCTTTCGAATTATGATTTGATTATAAAATTTGTATTGAAAAATATTTTCATCGTATTTTTATTGTAATTTTTATGTAAGACTATTCAAAATAATTAATTGAAGGTAAATTTTGACAAGAGAAAACATCAAAACGTAAATTAAATTAAATGGAATACTTAATTAGGTTGTAGTTGGACTTAAGTTGTTAAGTTGACCAATAAGTTATTTGTTCTATTTATCTTAGTACATTATCTAATATTGTGGCATGATATGTTGCAGATGCCACAGTGAAGTTAGTATGCGCCAAAGACAAATTCCATATGGTTCAAAAGGTTAAAACAGACAAGAATGGATACTTCTACATGGTACCACCAAAGCTAACCACAGCTGGAATTGGTATATGCAAAGTTCTTTTAGCCAAATCCTCTTCAGCTAAATGCAGTGTTCCAACAAATCTTCATAAAGGTCTCAAAGGAGCTCCTTTGGTCCTTCCACCCCCAACCAAAATACCTATTGTCTCAAAAAAGATTGCCCTCTTCACTGTTGGGCCTTTTGCTTATGAAGCAGCCAAGAAATGCTACTAATACAACTCGAAAAAGGAGCAATTTCGACGGGCAAAATATTACATTGTAACGATATGTTTCCCGTTGCAAAGTTGTTGCAATTGAACTTTACCAACAAGTTCATGATGTGAGGCCCATGTTAATTGCTGATTTTTCAGGAGTGGTATTATTATGTTTGGTTATTGTTTATGAAATTTATGTTCGTATTTGGTTTGAGAAGTTAATTGGTTTTGTAATAGATGTTGTGATTTAATTTCGTACGTTGTTGGTTTTGAAGTTATTGATCTTGTTCTAGTTTGTAGTAGAGGTCATGGGTTCCCAGAGAAGCTAGGTCAAGGGTTACAGTGTTACTTATGGTTTGAACTACGTAGTACTTTACCGGTAACATTAATAAATGATATGTTAAATTTCTGTGCATTTGCTATATATACCAATACTATATTTATTGCGTACATAATTTTAATCATGACAGTTTCCCAAAGTTAGGTTATTCTATCCATTATTTCTATCTACGAGTATTATGATTCGTACTTGGTCATTGATAATATTAATGGTAAAACGGTATACAACTTAATAAGAATTACAGAAAAACAAATTCTTTCATACATGTACATGTTACTCAGTGCACTATATGTAGGTGAGGGTGAGGGTGATAGAAATCTCTTCAACTAGTATGGAGTAACACCTTTGGTACATTTCTATTAAAGATCCCGTTCTCCTAAGAGGGTGATAGAGACTGTCCTCTTTGAATTCCCTCGCCTTTGGTTGCCTAAAACAAGCCGCATGACCCACGAATGTGTATTGGAGTATAGATTAGGACACATAAAAAAGCGGTCCATCTAGATGGTTTTTAAAGGCAAACACCACATCCCAACAAACCAGGGAAGTGATGCTAAAGTGGCAAACTAATGATATTGGTACAGTAACAAGAGACAAAGCATATTGCTATAAATCGATGCACACTCCACTGCAAAACTACAATTATGCACAAAGATAATACGTGTATCATAATAGGATAACTAGTACTTTTGTATATATATATTATGTAATAAGTTTCGTTCAATTGACTGTCATGTTTTTCAATTATGCTTTCGGGTTCAGGACGGTACTAAAAATTGTTAGCATTTTATTTCTACCATTTCATTGTTATCAACCTTTATACTATGCTAATGTGTTGTTTGGCACAACGGCTTCCTGACGAATTCATTGGCGGTTTGAACGAGCACGGCGATGGTTCTGTGGTCATTAGATATGGGGGCAAGAGGATCCACGTGACTGTCAAAGGCAGGGAGCTTCGCTCAGGATGGAAAGACTTTCTCAGGCAGGGATGTGTTATAACAGGAAACATTTTGCTTGTAGCCTACAACGGTGGACTAACAATATCAATTTTGAAATTCAAGAAAGGCATGGGGTCTAGGTCCGCCTGGGACTCAAATGTTGATGTCTTTAACATCGATTCCGAGTTAGTGGATGATGGAGACCTGCCTGAAGATGTCTTAAATGTGGTAAGCGAGTCATATCGCACCGGCTATTTCCCTAGCGACGTGCCCCTGTTTTTTGCTCGTGAAAGTGGCTTCTGCGTTTACGAACAAACAAGCTATATGACCATGGTATGTTAATTTCGACATCATTGTTGTACCAATCAATTAATGGAACTGTGATATTAATTCAAATCTTGATAATAATGTAAAATTACAGGCGATGCCTCCCAACCTGGCACAATACCTACGGTGTAATAGGAGGATCGTCAGAACATTCGAAAACGAATGTGTCTGTAGGTATAGTGGCCTTGCTTTTAGGTGTTCGCTGGTCCAGCCTCATACAAGACTATGACATGGAGATTGGATTCAAATGAGTTTGAAATGATAGTTGTTGCGTCAGGTGATTTGGAGGCAGTGTACGAGTGGGCTAGATCGTATTTTTGAATATGCCTTGAATCAACATTGCCGTTACCGAATAAGAAGATCGAGATTTGGAATTGGAGGTTGCAAACTCCACTTCAAGCTTCGACTATTTTGTGTCATTCTGACATAGTGACAAATGGCTCCTCTGCAATGGCTGTAGCAGGGCCTTTCATGGACCGTTAGTGATTGTTTTTCTGCTGAAATATCTGGACGAAGCCTCCTAACGGTCCCAACGTACCAAGCGGCCGTCATGTAGCAAAGATCAATAAAAGTTATGCTGGAGCGCTCTTTTTTCGGCTTATTAATACTCCACAAACATTCAATCTTTACGTAACCAAAACACTCACGTAGCAGTTCTAATTTTCCTACAGGCTATGTATCAGCTTCAATTATGACTATTTCATCCGAGCATACCATGCCCAAATCAGAACTGCTTATTTCCCATTATAAATGGGGGGTCCTAAGCGGCCTCACTGGTGGATTAGTCCTAACACATCATAGTGGCTTACCACGCAAGATCCTACAAGTATTTATCATTCGGTCCCCAACCTTACGTACTTCACATCCAAGATTCGCGATCTGTTATAACAATTTGGCTATAAGCTATGTAGGAGCTTATGTAGGAGAAGGATCGGCCATATTATCGTTTGTAGTTATGGCCTATTAGACAATCCGACTATACTATGGATTGTCAACTTTTGTCTTAGTATCGGGCATGTTAAGCGGGTTACTTTTGTTGTACTATTATACTACTGTTGTAGTATCATTTAGTTTATTTATCGACGTTTCTTATTCCCATTATATTGCTTATATCTAATTGCATGAAATAGGTTAGGATATTTTCGACTTAGCAAAGGCTGAACTCTGATTGCCAAGACATTTTCAAGTCATTAAGATTTGCGATCGGTAATTCTTCGAGATCGTGGTCTCAATGAGTATTTCGGCGCACAAACGAGTACGGTCAGAGTGGGAGTTCTATCGAGACCTCCGAGAGCTCCGACTGGGGCCTGACAAAATAAAATGGAGGCCACATCACAGAGGACAGAAACAGAGGCTATCGAGACCCACATTGACAGGCCCCGATGGTGTCTCGAATAAAGGCTAAGCTCACCGTAATAAACGGACAGATCACATTTATTCATTATCCAAAATAATTCCAATTTCTCTCTAAATTTCTTTTGTTCCAAATTAATGTAGTTGTTCTCTACTTGATTTGTATCATCTCAGATATCATTTAAGCTAAATTTAAGGTGTAGATTTGTTACCAGAATACTAAATGAAAGTATTACCCAATCGGAGTAGTTTAGATTTGATAGACTTTAACAATCATCGGTATTCTTTTTCTAGCTTGATTTCAAAGAAGAAATATATCGCATCTTTTGTAAACCCGTATAAAGATTCCTGCTGTTATTTACTTTCGTATTTCTATTATTGTCCTGCTCGTATTTACGTAGATATTAAACTCGTGAATGGGTGTCGATATAATCGCTGAGTTATATCTTCCGCCTCCCATCAATCGGACGAGTTTCTGGCTGAAGTTTCGGCCTGGGATATAAGATCTCAAATTCAAATGGCAAAATACGAAGGTGTATCGACATATGCCGGTGAGATAAATTCGATGGGGTTGATTACCACTGGAAGACGGCAATACGAGGATTATTTGTAATGGTGCTGTTTTCATAAGCCTTTAGGCTTAAGCTCGCAAATATGGAGATTGAAGAGCTGAACGAGCTGTATAGACAAGCCCGGGTATATAGACCGTTGCTTTCACTAGAAACGCTAAGGCTAATAAGCGGCGGAGACCACGCACAGCGGCTCACGATACGGGTCCAACAATAAGGTACGGTTGAGGAAGCAACTATTTCACTCGGCGACGCTAATGAATACTCCGATTGCTAGGCACTTTAATGATTTCAATAGTTTGATATATCAATTGTCTACTGTTGAGGTTAACTTCGAGGATCAATTACAAGTGTTGATACTATTGGCATCTTTTGCGATACTGGGAGCCAACGGTATCACGCGAGTAATTCAATGAAACGAGGCGTCAAAGAAATGGCGAATGTTGTTGATGACTATGATGCTCTACTTTGCCAAATCAAGGATTGCCTGATAAATTCTTTGATTCTTTTGATTCAGAGCATCGCTTTCATACTACACTCCACTCAGATATAATGTCAATTATATGGCCGGGAGATTACGGGTCGGGCTTCATCTTGCTAACGGTGAGCCGCTAAAGATGTAAGGTATGTGAGATGTGAACTTGAACCGTCGAATGGTTCTACCCGGAGATCGACTAAAGCGAGGCATGTACCGAAAGTCAGCGAAGAGTTTGACTTCGCGAGTCACCGGATGAGGGATGGTTACCGTAACTACATTCGGTGTAACCGAAGCGTAGCCGAGGCAATGACTGTGAGTTCGAGGTTCCGAAGATAGGTACTTATACCTACCGGGAGTTCTCAACGACTATAGTCGCTATTGATAGTTCTCGAAGACAATGCCGCGGCACAACCGATTGGGCCACATGAAATAGAAAGTATGAAACCGGCGAGCCAAATAACGCGATACCCGAAGCTCAAATCATGGATCATCATATCTCGTGAGTAGCCGTACTCGGGGAAGCGTAAGAAAGTCGCTTAAGCAAAACGGGCGCTGGAAGCTTCAAATCGGTGAGGTTGAAAGGTTCACATGTGTATGTTTGGGACCGCGCTCGTTGGTTCTCAAGGGAGGTTCATCGACATGTAACCTTCTTTATCAAGGATGCGAAGAAAAGTTTGGGTTTATTTCTCGAAAATAAATCAAGTTTGCGAAGCCTCAAATGGAGAGCTAGCGGTTGAGAATGAGACGGGCCGAGAGTGAAGCGCTGAGATCCGACAATGGGGGTGAATATGATAAGGATTTCAACAATATTGTGCCGAGAATGGAATTAGATGCAAGACTATTCCGGGAACACCCCAACGTAACGGACAATGAGTATGACGAATGCGACGATGACGATCGTAAGCGTAAGGCGCGAGGTTTAATCGCGGGTTTACCTCAAACGTTTCTGGGCGCATTTAACCAATACCGCCGCTTTTGATAAATGTAGACCTTCAAATTCTCCAATTTCTGCACTTCAAGAGAAGTGGAGTTCTAAGAAGGTAAATTATTCTTTCCAAAGTATTTGGCTGTTTAGCGATGTTCGAGTGTTGATGCAAATGCTGTGAAATAAGCTCGCTTAAATCTAACATTTGCTATTTTATCGTTATGGCGAATTAGACGGGATAATAAGTTCTATGACTTGAAGAACTCAAGATCATTCATGCTAATGTGTCTTCAAATGAATAGGTGTTATACAAAGACGTATTTAAAGTGTTAGAGGAGCAGGCCGTAGCGAGAAGTCACAACCGGAATACCGAGAAAGTCAAGTGCGCGCAGGAGAAGGCGATGACTCGGTTCCTCCAAATATATGTCTTAGATCATGCCCCTGCTCCTGAAGATCAACCTGCAGATCCTTTTGCTGATATGCCACCTTTAGAGGAGATGGGTTCAGATGGAGGGGATTTCGATGAGTACGACGATAACATTTCTGTCATGATCAACATGAAGAGATTGTTCCTGATAAAGGATTAAGATGTGTAGACACCGGTTCAAGAAGTAACTGCGTCGTAAAACCAACTCGTAGGTATTCTCCATCCTTTCTACCGTTAACCCATTGCAGTAGCCCAAGAAGGCGTCGGCCAGCACAACGCGACGTAAGTCGATCGAGCGGAAAGCGAAGCGGCTTAAAGAGATGGAGGAATTGTTTATCTAACATGACGCGGAGTTGGTAAGACCGCCAGAAGCGAGAAGAATATTGGGTAATAAATGCCTACCTAATCAAGGAGGAACAGATGGCGGCAACTTATAAAGCTCGTTGGTTGTCAAGTGATTCAAATGCAGGAAGGAATCGGGACCACACGAAATATTCTCACCAAGCCAAACTTGCGACAATCGTAACTGCGCATGATTGGTAAATAGAGATGATCTCGCACTCTTCATCGATGGACAAAACGCGCTTTCTACATGCTGGCTGATCTAGACGAAGAGCTATTCATGAAGCAACCTCAAGGCTTGAGGCCGAGGAAAGTTAAGATTTGGTCGCAAACTTTAAGAGCTGATAACGGCTTGAACAAGCTCCGAGGCAAGGGAATATTACCTTGATAACTTTATCAAAAGGTTGAAGTTTGTAAAGCCATGGTATCACTCACCGCCGCTACATACAAGTTTCAAAAAGATTATGTTATCTTACTTCTTTATGTCGATTTATATGTCATCAAGGGTTCTATTTCAGACAAGTGAACATGTTGGAAGAAAGAGTTGTCAAAGGATTTAAGGGCGAAGACCTAAAGTGAGGCGGGCAAATTAAGGATGAGAATAATCGAGATCGATTCTCTCGAGATCAATACGCTAAGCACAATTCAAAGGCGTAATCAACATTCAACACGCCGGATGCGAAAGCCTCTGTGGTACTCGCACGCCATTTTCAATTATCGCCCAACATTCACCGAGACCGTAAGACGATTTAAAGTATACGGATATGTGCCTATGCTTCGCAGTAGGTAGTCTTAGCGATGCTATGCACTGCACTGAGCATTGGGCATACGCCATGGAGTTGTCGTGAGATATATTAACTCGTGGAAAGAACATTGGGAGCCGTAGTTGATTTTGAGATACCTGAATGAAGCGTGAAAAATTTATGTTTGGCTAAAGCTGGGGTAATGGGGTTGGGGGCTGGATATGGTGATGCCGACACTATATGACATAGTAGAAAGTCTACTAATGGATATGTATTCACGTCAGTACCGCTTATTAGTCGAGATCGGTTGGTAAACTAATAGTAGCACTCTCTAGTTGCGAGGCGTAATATGTCGCTATGGCTAAGCCGGTGAAAGAGATGATTCTGGGTGACTTTTCTTGAAAGAACTCAATCTTGAGCATGGATATAACACTGCATCGCGATAGTCGTGAAAGGCGCATTTATCTCGCTAAAACTCGTGTTTTACGCGGTGACAAAGCACATAGACAGGTTCCATTTCATACGCTCAGATCGGGAGAACGGGGTCCTAAAGCTCGACAAGATTCTAGGAGATCGAAATTTACCGATATGTTTGCCAAAGGTTGTAAACAAGCGAGAAGCCGTTGTGTTCGACTCGCTAACCTTCGAGCTGCAGAATAAGGTGCCGCCGCGGAATTGGAGGTCTTGAAGACCGTGATTTGAAAAAGGCTTCGTTGGGAGAGACAGGGACGCGGAAGACATTTTCGTCAAGCCAAGACGCAGTATCGAGACCCTCGCATCTGCGTGTCTCAATGGTGGCCCCGGCGCACAAACGGTCGGTCGAGCCCATCGAGATTCCCCGAGGTCCCGGGCCGGGTCTCGGCGCACAAATGGAGGCTAATCGTATAAATTGCTCGTGAGGTCTCGGCGAAAGACGCCTAAGTCAAATAGACAACGTGATTAGGTCATACACTTATTCATTATCCAAAATAATTCCAATTTCTCTAAATTCCTTTTGTTCCAAATTAATAGAGTTGTTTCTACTGATTTGTGATTATTCAGATATTTTAAAGTTTCAAATCTAGTGTGTAGATTTGCTCATTGAGAATACTAAATTATAAAGTATTACTCCAATCGAGTAATAGATTTGATAGACTTGTGAACAACTACTGGCAGCTTCTTCTAGCTGATTGGGCAGCAGTTAACAGACGCACTCGGAGTAACTCAGAGCAAAGACTGGCGTTATTTACTTTCGGTATTTTCATTATTGCCTGCTCGTGATACATGTAGATATTAATTGTATTGTAGACGATATATCTGCCAGTTATATCATTCGCTTCCCATCATGAACTGCGTCGTAATATATCAACACAACCCCTTCATTTTAGATGATCAGGTATATTAGGTTCCACAATAAAAAAGGGCTGGAAAGGAATAAATCTAACAAACATTAATAGAGTATTTCTCAATGTATACATAATCGTATATGTAATACGATGTTTCAATGGGCAATTACAAGGAGTCTTTGTTGCCATCAACATGTGATTATATAAAATAAAAAAATTAACCGAACCCGAATAGTTATATAGATATTTTATTAACTTTTAAGAAAACATGTATGTTAGAATATAATTTCGAGAGCGAACAAAGAATATGATGAATATTGCAGTGAAATCGAATGTTTATAGAATAGTATGGAATCGAGTTCGAACTTAATTTTAGTATTCAATTCGAACACAAATATGAATACGAATTCGAATACTGTTGAAAAGATTTGAAATTCGATGCCGCTTTATTTAATAAATCGATAACTCAAGAATAAGTATTTCAATGAAATTGAATAGCGTAGGGAAGAGATATTAAAAAACGTAATCCATAATGTAGAACTTCGAAGCAGTTAAATCAATGTATGTTGACGCACCCACCAAAAAGCTCAGGCGAATCCCAATCTCCTTAAAACAAATTTCCTCTCTACCCGGGAGGTGCTATACAGAAAACGAAATGATTTGCTTTCCCTGCGATACGATTACAGAAAACTAACACGCCTTAAGCATCTTTAGTGTATAATGTAATCGAGAAGAATAAGAACTATCACCAAAGGAAATATTTTATCGTTGCTAGTAAAATGTATTTTCGTTTTTCATGTCTTCGATGGAGCATGTTGGCTTTATGTATGAAGCTGCAGAATGTGATCGCCCCTCCATTACTCCCATTATTAACTCGCAGTAGCTTAATGGGGATGACAATGTCAAACGAACGCCAACCTCTACTATTCAACACAAACGAAGAACGCCAAAGCTTCAAAACCTTCCTGTAAGGCAAAACAAAATAACGATTTTGGGTAAGGTAATATTTTATTTCGAATCCAAAGAAGACCCTCCTAAGACCTCGCTCTCCTGGATTAATATATATTTATATTACCGTATCAAATAATTCAGATTGCCCCGAAATGACGCATTTGTCCTCCAAGAACTACCATGAGCTGCTTTTGGCTAGTTTATTTTAAACAGTAATTTAATTATATAAATTCCACAACGCCTCACACTCTTCCTACGCAGATAAGTTTATTCCTTTAATTTTACATTCAACATATCCAACAAATAGTTACCAGACCACACAAGCATTTCAATATTATAACAATGTACTTGGAGATTATTCGATCTAATCACAAAGATATTATAGTAATTGAATACTTATCAGACTATACCAGCATTTCAATATAATAGTAATGCAATTCAGAATTATTTGATCTCATCACAAAGATATCATAACAGTTGAATATCTCTCAGACTATAGTAGCAGTTCAATATCATAGCAATGCACTTCACTATTATAGCAATGCACTTTATACAATAAAATGAACATGGCACACGAACAATGTACCTCAAGATGGGCAATAATCTCCAATCAATAACATACGATAAGCACATATCACATTTCACGATCCACAATACATTGTTGATGATGTGACATAATAGAACACGAGGTACCGATAATTGTTTCAAACATGTGAAAACATCTAATTAAAATGATTGTAGCTCTGTAGTTCCATGTAAGACGTGCATATTACTGTAGCAGGACATTGCATTTGAGTAAAACACAAGTGAGTTTTGATATAGCAGCACATTAATACGGAGAGGAGCTCAATCATTGACTAATCAAAAGGCGATTGGAATAGGGCTGACCATCTTGTGCAGTTTCAAGCGAGCAAGATGTGTCTTCACATGGAGTAGAGTATCCCTGAACAATGCCTTCTTGACAGGGCTACTTGTATGGAGCAAGAAATAATTATAATTGCATATGTAGTGTAATCCAGCAAGCATATAGAACACAATTCATAAAATGAAACACTATTAGTTATTAAGAAAGCGTTGCATGGACGGACCAGTCTTAATGGTAACACTTCCTAGTTGACGCTTGAGAGGAGATATCTTAAGGGCGCCTTCAGTGATGTTGTTAGTCTTGCTCAGAGTCAATTCAACAGGTGAAGCATTAGTGGGGGGATGGAATGATCCAATATCGGTTTCTGGAGGAACAATATCATCGAAGTATGAGACTTGCAAGAGTCTTTTCTGTGCATCAGATTGCCTGTTGTAAGTGCGACGGAGCAGCACAAGATACATTTTGTCATGGAACTCTGCCCTCACAGGTTCAAGGTCATATTCAGCACCCAGCACAGCTAATGTGAAAGAGTAAATAGAACAATTGTAAAAGAGCACAAAAGACATTAGTGTTTTGTCAAAGTCAGAATTGGAGTACCTTGACAACAAAGGTATTCAATTGCGTTGCAGTACAGTTCAAGATATGTTCGGCCACCATCTCTATCGCACCAGCAGTGACACGCTCACTGTGGTCATATTCATCCATTGAAACTCGACACCTATAAATAAAAAAGGTAATGCCAAATGCTAGAAAACAACAATGATTAGGAATGGAAACACATCAGGGAATGGTTACCTAATCGTTGACATGCCATCTTTATCACAAAGCAAGCAATGGTATTCGACGCCTGCTTCAGCATTAACCTTGGTGAAACAATTACCACACCCTATATAGTACAGGCGTTGCTCTCCTGGGGTCAGTTGAAGGAACGAACGGGTCCAAAAGTCTCCACACTACGGTACCAACAAGAACATGTTAGCTTAAAAGGACGAAACAAAATAAAGTCATTCAAATGCAACCTCATAAAGAATACTCATAAACACACCTGGACGACTGCTTGGATCTCAGCAACGGAATACCTTCTAACAACGTTGCGATGAATAAGATCTTTAGCAAATGCAATAGAGTAGTCACCAGTAGAGCAGGTAGTTCCATCTCACGGACCGTGTCACACCTATTAGGTATAATTCTATTTAAGTTATGCGAGAATTACTTGGAAATAATACACACTCAACAACATAATACAAATATAATTAAATACCATATACTCCACAACACTAATATATAATGGTAATATTTCACTGTATTATATTCTACTGAATATAGTCATCCTCAGAATTTCTAAATTTAACACTCCAAAATAAAGATATGAGCGGATCAATATTTGAAGCCAAATGGGCGTAAATACTTCATCAGTTCATAACAACTTGTCTTTAGCGCTTAATTTTTTTTCAAACTTGTCCTTCTAGCATAAGTATATTTTACATTTTCAATGCCTTTGTTTGACTACTTTTTGTTATTAAATTATCAACCAACCAATTATATAGTTTCTATTAATTGACTTTTTACATTATTAATATATTTTTTGACTACTTTTTATTTTTCTTAATCTATGCGTAAATGACTAGAAAGACAACTAAAAGGGAATGGAGGGAGTAATAATTTACTTGGAATCCAATTAATCAAAAGAAACATATTAAGATAACCTTAAAGAATGCATATGATAGTACGGTAGGGCAGTACTTACATCAGCCAATGAATCTCTTAGAAGGTATTATCTAGTTGCTTACCAATTGTGTCATTTGGATCGGGCAAGGTCTCGCCAATCATGACAATTGGAATAACACCGTCCAGAAAGTACCTTAGGTTGGGTTCTTTACCACGCAATGGGCGGACAAGCATGCACGATGGAGTACCCAATGCAGGGAGTAGTCTTTGGCATTCTGAGATGCAATGGGTGTCTTAACCATGTAGGGTGAGAGTGTTTCTAAAGATGCCTATGTCGGTTCCATACACAGACAGAAGGAATGGTGTTTCCCTACAAGTTAGAGAGGTGAAATATAGTTGGGACATACGATAAACCAACAAACTATTCATGGGCGTGAATTATAAGTCAGGATGAATGAACTGGCATGCCTGGTCATCAGTTAACATGTATCCCTTGTATCGTATAGCACGCTGGAGGCCAACAAGTGCTAGCATCTCTTCAGTTATTGTTACCTTAATAGTCCAGTTTTTCACCCCTTGCTTCACATCAGGAATCATCATCATGTTTCCAGCCATATTATGATTCAAGAGAGTCCTACATGTTAAAAAGAAAATCGATAGTTAATCTCATACAACAGTTATTCCAGTTCCATTTCACTTAAATGACCTCAAGTCATTTATTGGAGTATGATTTATTCATATTGTCATTTGTGTATTTGCATTTGTCGTTAGCAATGCATCAAGAATTCTCACATAATATTCTTTATATAACCGAAGGGTTCTAACACTGGATTGGTGTCTTCTAAGGAGCCACTTGAATAAATTCAAGTCATATATTTATTTTCATTCTTCAACTTCATAATGAAGATACTATGCATACAATAAATTATAATTATATAGTAGATGGAAATACAAATCACCTTCCCTCTGGTTATGTACAAAATAACATAATATCAACATTGTATCTCATGTTAAATTATGTCGACTTTAGTCACACAATACTAACTTATCATTACAAGGCATCTCAAAGTTTGTTTGTTAAACATAACTCTTGAGTTATCTCACAACTGAGTATAAATAAATTAATTTAAAGTAGGTGTAATAATTTTTGATATGTGAAACTATTTTATTCATCGTGCTTTAACCTCATTAAACACAATCATTACTTGTATCACTCAACTGATGAGACATCTAAGGTTAGAATGATAATTCTTTTGGTATACGAAATTGAAAGATTTCATCCATTCTGCTTCAACTCCATTAAACACAATACCTTTACTCATATCTCTTAGCAAGGGTGCCTTTAAGGTTAGAACAATAACTCATTTGTTGGACGATAGATTACTTATGTCAGTGATACTTCTAATTCAAAACAACGGTCCTCCCCATACGCCTATCAATTCTGATGGATTATGTAAATGAATTATAACCTTGATTAATTTGTATGTAAACATAGAAACTTAATCAAGACTGACAACTCTCCCCACTAAATCTAGTAAGAGTTCACTTAGTTTATCTTTGTAAGATTGAACTGAGAGTCTTGTTAACGTCACATTCCTCAAGTATCACTCAAATGTTTGTCATTTAAATTGTCAGGTCTTTTGGAAGAAAAGTAGAATAACATTTCTTCCATCAGAATAACATAATATATAAATAAAAATGTGTAGATGTCCATATTAAATATGACATCCATTTCTACTCATGTAAGGCAAAAAAAAAAAAATGTTTAAAATCTCAACGACATAGATAGATGATTTAAACTTTGTGCTCTTATAATGTAGTCACGTAACATTACACAAGGGATCACTTATCTTTCTTTGAATCGTTTCTTCCTCCTACTACTCTACTTGGCTCATATGCATGATCAAAAACCATGTGAGTCAAAATTAGTGTCCAAGACACTGGTAGTTTGGCCACAAAATATTACGATTTTAAATAATAGATTACTTGAGGCATGAGGTTATATTCTTTCTATTTCGTAAGTGTTACTTAATGTCCTTGTTTTTGTGCTTAATATTTGCAATAATGAAGTTAATCATTAACTTGAAACTATAGTTCTTCTTGCACTCAACTTTACAAGTGATGTGCAAACTAAGCCTTACATTGCTTACCAATCCCTTAAACCACAAGCTCATGTTTCATTATAACTCATGAACCAAGTTCATCATGTTAGTTAAACTAAATACCAATGACATGTCCTCAGATGTTGTTACACAACACTCAAGATCATCCAATAGTGTCCTCATCTAGTTATAAAGGAGATCAAACTATTTATTTAAGACTTGTACGGTGGCCTAGAGACCATAATGACATATTAGTCTTTATAGCATCATGACCTTTAATTGAGATAAAAATTTAATTATCCCTCAATCATGTCATGTGGCGTTTTTCACTTGAACCTAAGTTCAGGTAACTTATTATAGTATTTAACATTTGTTCGTTATTAGCTATAGCCGTTTCTCAATGGCTTAATGAAGGAAATTGCATTAATTCATGTAACATTATATCACCACAAGTCTTATGGATTTATCCTTAACTTATTTTATTTCACATTATAAAGTTATGTTCTATGCCCAACTAATAGTGAATAAATACGTAAACAGGGTGCGCTAATCATAATAGGAAACATGCATGCATAGATAGTGAAGTTCAAAAGCAATCTAACATATTTTACAAATGAATTGTAAATGTTATACCAATACTCTAAATCTCACAAAATGTACAAGGTATCCAAGATCCATTTTGTTTGGAATCCAAACGGAAACACTGCATACATTTTGAATCCCAACACAGCGGTAGGTTAACTAACCAATTATGTACCACGACATAACTCTTGTGTCACTAGCATACCTAAGATGATGCTACCTGATAGTGTATCACCGAACCCACAACGTTATTAGAAATCATCGGTTAAGCTACCAAATTTTCCAAGATGTTACTTAGAATGATCATCTGAAAGCCCACAACGTTAGTGAAAATCACTTCAACATTTATCTAATGTCATACTGGGCACCACATCTGCAACACCCGCTATTACATAAAGATGCCTAGTTGACGCGACCGTTTCTCAATTTAAAATTGGTTTGACACTCATTGCTTAAATTACAAGTGGTGAGATTAACTATCATTAGTTGTTTATTTACCATATGTATTTGAACAAATATTGTGTACATACTCAAGAAAATATATGCATGCATGAAAATAAATACAAATAATAAACACATTTATGAGATATGATATGACCTATAAAATAAAAGCTATGTCTAGCCTAATGTAACGAATTCATTAAACTTAATACCGTAGTCACCAAACCGATGGATCTAATTGGGATAGAACACATTGAATTGCTTCATCCAAAAATGTGATCACAATTAAGTTTCCTAAATCAAAATGCTTTTTCAAATTTATAATACATCACCGACATCGAAACGACCAACCCCTATATATATATATACACAACATATCCCAAAATAAAGTAACGCCAAGAAGGCTACAAGAGATGATACTGCATCAGATTCCTCGAATACAAAATGACAACAACCGACAAGGTTAAAGTTTCAAAAGGAAATACAACAATCAAAAAATAGAAGACAACACATCAAAATCTACCGTGAGGATCTCCGCCACCCGATGCTCACCTAGCCACTGAACAAAACTCTCAAATGCCTCTTACTCAACCGCCGCCCGTCAACCTGCACAAATGAAACGCCGCCCAATGCGAAAAAGGGGTGTAAGCCGCAAGCTTAGTGAAACTTAACACAGGGGTGAACTTACCATACGGAACGAGTCAATCAATAATATAATAGTCAAATATGAATAAAATACATATATCCAGGACTACCTAAAAAGGTCATACAACATAATTCCACAGAAAGTCTCAGACATAATACATGAAGATATAATAGAAGGTTTCAGCAAGCACACAATTCCAGAAAGAAATCAAGAGACTCAACAACGACTAAAACTCTAGTCATCAAACCTCCTATCTCTCATATCCCCACCTCAAGATACCATATCCTCTCTAACGCTGCATAGTGTAATAATCAGCCTTATACACTAAGTATAAGGCACACCGCTCTTATACACTAAGTATAAGGCACACCGCTTCCTTATATTACTAAGTATAAGGGACACCGCACTTATACACCGAGTATAAGGCACATATCGTCAGATATCCTCAAGTATGAAGGAGAGTCACCTAACCCCTATTCATCCTAACATAGGTCAAACTCGATACTCAAGTCACCCTCAAGTCATACATAACTCTTAACCATCACTTCAATAACCGCCTACTTACCCTAAACAATATCCACACAAATTTAAACATTCACAATCGTAAGTCAAACACAATCGCCGACAAGGCTATTGTAATCATAAGCTACGAAGGCCACATAAATCGGGAATATAAGTTTGGAGTTCAAGCTTACATTACCTCAAACACCAACGCCTACGTATCATCACATAATCATATCATGGCTCACACAAATGACACACATAATCATACAACAATAATATGTTCACACAATTTAAAACGAACTAGTTATATGTGCACAGTCTTGTCTGTACAAATTATTTTATTATTTTTATAATAAAATTATAATAAAAAAAAATTTAAAAAAAAACCTAAAAAAAATAAGATGAAAAAGTTACCATGGAAAAAATAAAGATAGGAAGACTGTGAAACAACTTTTTATTTTCTCTTGGTGATAATTACAGAAAATACGAGTAGATAATAATTAAAGTAGTAGTTTATGGAGTATATATCTTGTTAGGGCTAAGTTACAATCTCAATTTAAAAAAGCTTACTATAAAAAATTAAAATTAAAAAAATTATCAGAGGGTAAAATAGGCACACATTAATTTGGCTTCACTTCAGAATCGCCAATCCACTCCTCGCATTATATACAAGATAGATACCTAATTAGTCTAACGACATCACCCAAAGTTCTCCACATGTAGAGCAGGTTGGCTTCATCCACGTAGGGGTCTTATAAACATTCTTCCTCCTAAAAAAACCCGCTAATATACCTATATTGTTTATTACATCTATTTCCCAAATTAATTGAATTTCATTTTTCGAGACAACTCTTTAATTATCAATTATTTTATATACATTATGAAAAATTAAAAAAAAATATCATGAAAAATATTTTTAAAACAAATCTCATGATATCAATTTTATATTTTTGACAATAATAAAAAGTAATTTAACTCTTGATACGAATCTCAAAAAGTTTCAATTAATTTAAATGAAGGGAATATTGTATTATTTGGAGTTCAACTCCATTTTCTGAATTTCTGTGCTTATAATTCAGTCCCAATTAATAGTTACGTATGTATGCTCTTCCTATCCAATGAAACATTAACCTCAAATTTGAAAAAACAGTTTGTCCATGAGCTTTCATTATTTTGTATAATTGAGCAGCAGGGTAAATTTGGAATAACAAAAAAATGGCTTCACATGACGTGGGCTTCCACGTTTTTTACTTTGGTAATCGGGCAATACTTAGGATTTATATAGGTATGGGATATCGCAGTGAACACTCCATGGTGATAAAGATTTCACTGCTAATGCACACAAAACCTCCGCGAACACAATCACGATAACTCCGCCCTTTTCCACGATCAACGCCTAAAAAACACCCGTAGCATAACTCAAGACCTACTACTATACCGGCGTTCTAGAAGATACATAACCAATTCTTAGGGGAACTATCTCTAAACGGTCTAACAGGACGGATAAACTATCGAATTATAATCCCATCGGACACAACCCAATCGATCCCCCGCTAAAATTCCATCTTATTACTTAATCATTACAAATCAACTTATAAGTCATTCTAGTTAATCAAGTAGGTCCCTAATTAACAACCTATAATTCAAATATCAATTATAACCTCAACTTGGAATTACCACTTTTTCAACCTAATCACCAGAATCAATTTTAAATCACCAATTTAACATCACAACGACTCATAATAAGGTCCTAACATAACCTCCTACACATTTAAAGCCTTAGAAAAATATCACCCGTAAAAAGTCAACTCAAAACCTTAAAGTCAACCCAAACCATAACATCCTCAAACGACTTCGAAGTCATGAATAATGAATTTATATACACTATAGAACCCATAACCAACTAAGATTCATCATAAAATTGAATTATGGAAAAGTCAACTAAAAGTCAACTATGTCAAACCTGCTAAATATCTCAAAAGACTTGAACTTTTGTACCTTTTAACTCGAAGAGAATGATGTGAGAACGATATTCTGGCTAAACGATCTTGAGTTTGAGCGACACCGAAGAGAAATGAAATTTTTTTTTTAGTGGGAGGGACTTAACTCTCGCCCAAAGAGAGAAGAAAGGAAGAAGATGAACTTGATTATGACGATGCAAGATAAGTTGTTTATGATATTTAAAAACTCGAGTCCCGCTCGATTCGCCACTCCTCCGCTTATCTACTTAAATCTCCACGAACCCGATTCCAAAGATAAAATATTCCATGGCAAACTACTAAATTATAAATGTAATTCGCTAAAAATTTTACTTAAATAATATTATCATCGAAATTATTTATACTATCCCTGTCCCACCGACCTAAAAATTAATTTTTTTTCAGAACGGGTTATGCTAATCTACTCATCTAATAAAATTTCACCTCGAATTTGACAACCCAAACAACCAAAAATATAACAACACAAATCAAATATCACACAAAAATAAAAGCAATAATTAACTCCACTCGTCAACCGTGAAATCTAATCTCGACCCCACTTCTCACATCTCTACCGATAACCCGGCAATTTCCTCATCTTGTCGCCGAAATTCTAAGATTCAATCCACAAAGACCGGTCGAACTCTCATATGGGCTTAAAATTCCCCTGCTCTCTACCGACATCAAAGTCGACTCCCACTGCTTCATCCATCTCTCTCGATCCTTTGATTTCCTTTCTACTCAATAGTCAAGTCATAATCACCGATGAACTCCATCCACCTCCTCTCAAATTCAAATCTCTCTCGCTGGCCGGGTAGATACTTCAAACTCTTATGATCGGGTGAAAACTGGGCATTTAACCCCATACGTATAATGTTCTACAACTTCAATCAGCAAAGACTATCGCCATACTAGCTCAAGATCATGGGTCGGATAGTTCTTCTCGATTTCTCAACTGCCGGAAGCATAGGCAATCACCTTCCCATTCTCAGTGCATCGAACACACTTAATCCCTCACGCGAAGCATCACTATAAATCACGAGTCCTCGTGAACTGCACGGTATCGCCGACACCGGGAGCCGAAGTCGATTTCCCTTTAATACCCCCGAAACAATCCTCACAATCATCATCCCAAATAAATCTGAATCTCTTTCCGGGTCAACTGTCAATGAGCGCCGCAATCAAGGAAAAGTCCTTGATGAATCTCATGTAATAACCAGCTAACCCCAAGAAACTCCTAACCTCAAATACACTGGACGCCTCCCAATTGTTCACAACCTCCACCTTCCGTGGGATCACAAATACCCTCGTAAATAACATGACCTGTGAATTGCAGCCACCAACCGTAACTCACATTTGGAAAACTTGGCATACAACCGGTGTCACCTCTGTCCTCAACACACCGCAAATGCCTCTCTATGCTCCTCCTCCCCTCTAGAATATATCGAATATCATCAATGAATACCACCACAAACTCATCCGTATACTCCCCGAAATACCCTGCTCATCAAATCCATAAAGCCGCCTGCATTTGTCAATCCAAATGGCATCACTATAAATTCATAATGCCCATAACGATCGAGTTTGATTTCGAATATCTCCTCCCCTTTGTTCTTCAACTAATGATAACTGCATCAAGAAATCAATCTTCGAGAACACCTGGCATCCTTCAAATTGATCAAACAAATCATTAATTCGGGTAATGGTATCGGTTCTTAATGGTCACTTATTCAACCCGCCATAGTCAATGCAATGTACCCCCATCGAACATCCTCTTTTCACAAACAACACCGTGCACTCCCACGGAGATACACCTCGGTCCGATGAACCCCTTGTCCACCAACCTCGTGAATCGAAACCGCACTGCACTGGCCGGGAGCCATCCCCGTATCTAAGAGAAATTAGTGCTGCACTGAACAACCTCAATAGCAAATTCGATCTCCCTCTCTCGGGCGGCAACCCGATGTTTCCTCGTGAAAACATCCTTGAACTCTAACAACCCGCACATCCTCTACTCGCCTCTTCTATTCAAATCAACCACCCCAAGAACCCAATACACCCTTTCAATCAATCTCCTAGCCTCTGGAGGCCGAAGGCCAAAACTCGGCTGGGCAAATCTTTCTGCCTCCCTCAAAAACGGATATCCGATCTCCCGAACCCACAAAAGTAATCTCCTTCCGATGGCAATCAACAACGGCATGATGTTTACCCAACCAATCCATACCCAAGATAAGGTCAAAATCAGGAAGCTCAAATGGAAGTAAATCAACGACAACAACCGACCACATACAATCAGCTGACAAATTTCTATATACAAATCTAACCATTAACCCACCTCCCTACAGTGTCATAATCTGGCGAATGTGCAGCGACACAACATACGATAAGGCGAAATAAAACTCGAGAAACAAAAAGAATGCGTAGCCCCGTAATCAAACAACAACACTCGGCCTCAATATCATACGTAAATAATGTAAATTGGCCACCACTCGGGGTATTTCAGGCTCCTAATGAGTAACGGCGTGAATCCGCCTCGACCCGGCCAGTCGCTACCCGCACCTCCTCAAGTCCTCCACCTCCATATCCTCGCCTCCACGGGCCGAATCGACCACGAATTTATAAGAACTCGCCTCGACAGTCGGGAATCATGTCAAGTACTAAGACTCCTCCTCTCGAAGCTGGGGACACTTTTCAAATGTCCCGCCGCCGGCATCGACATAACATAAGACCACCTCTCCCGGTAATCCCGCTGCCTGCGGACCTTACCTCGACCACAACTAAGAATAAATGATACCTCTCTCGATCCCCAAGACTACTCGACCCCGCCGGATCTCGCAGCGCCCACCGCATGCATGAGCGTGGCATAACCGGGCAAACTGTCGAGCACCGAAATTCCCGCCTGTGAAGACTCACGGGTCCGCCCTCCTATGAACTTCTAGAGCTAGAAGGCCTACCGGAATAGCCGTGCCGACCGATCCACTCGCCTTTGGCTCGCTAACCCATTTCCAGCATCTTCAGGCTGCATTCCTCACAGCATGGAAACTAGTAAACTCCATCAGTGAGATCTGGTGACGTATCTCCCACGTCAATCCATCCCTGAATCTAGTGATCCTCTTTGCCTCTACCGGATAACATTAGAAGTAGCCGGTACGTATCACCGAATCAGTTTCACGCCTCCATCGACCTCGAACCCTGTGTCAACGAAATCGCCTCTCCAAGGCCGCCATGTAACTTTAAGCAATACCTCCCGGAAGAAAGCTCAACAAATCGCTCCCAGATTACGAACCTCCCTCTCGCAATGAGACGCACCTCGTGCCCTCCGACCACCTGCACCTCGTGAGTCTATGGGCAAAGAAACTTCACTCTCCTCTCGCCCACAATCCCATCGGCTCAAAATCAACTTCATATCCCTGATGAACTCAATAGCCTCGCTCGCGAATCCCCTTGCAAACTTCGAGGACTTTCAGAACCGATCAAACAACTTGCTCGAATTCGACCCCGTTGCTCGACCACCCGAGCATTCACAGCCTCCTTTACGAGGTCTACCTCACCTCCTCAACATAATTTAAGATCGCACCTCCGACCTCGATGGTCCACGCCTGCACTCATCGACAGCCTATACTCCCTACCAGCCTCGGCCTGGGCCTACCCCGGCACCTCTCGCCACTGCCTCGAACTCGGTGTCATCCTCACCGCCTACTCTTAACAAAAGAAAAGACTCACACTTTTACAAAAGACACCACTCACAACGACTCAAGGAAAAAAATAAGTCGACACACAACCAATGTGACACCCAAGTAATCCAAACCTAAGCTCGACACCAAAATTGTAACGAGACTCCGCCCCTGTGTCGGCAGCCTCGAAAGTAGAGCTGTATTAAAACCGAAACACCGAGTCACCAAACCGATGGATCTAATTCTCAGATTAACACAATTGCTTCATCCAAATGTGATCACAATTAAGTTTCCCAAATCAAAACAAGCTAAATTTATAATACATCACCATATCAAACGACTAACCCTATATATATACACAAATATATCCCAAATAAAGTAATGCCGGCAAGGCTACAAGAGATGACATAATGCATCAGATCCTCGAATACAAAATGACAACAACCGGCTAAAGTTTCAAAAGGAAAATACAATAATCAAAACAGCTTGACAACACATCAAAATCGGGGATCATGGCGATCCTCACACCCGACGCTCACCTTAGCCACTGAACAAAAACTCTCAAACGCCTTCGCTCAACTCCGCCTCGTCAACCTAGTACAAATGAAATGCCGCCCACGCGGTAAGTGCGAAGCCGCAGCTTAGTGAAACTTAACATAAGTGGGTGAACTTACCATACGGAACGAGTCAATCAATAATATAATAGTCAAATATGAATAAATACATATATCCAAGACTACCTTAAAAGGTCATACAACATGATTCCACAGAAGTCTCGCATATAATATGAAGATATATTAGAAGGTTTCAAAGAAGCACACAATTCCGCAAAGAAATCAATAGGACTCAACAACGTACTAAAACTCTAGTCATCAAACCTCCGCCCTCATATCCCCACCAAAGATACCATCCTCTAATGCGCATATGCTCAATCCGTCTAATTGCCAGAATGGACTAATCAATAATCACCCCGCACTTATACAAAGATAAGGCCAAAAACCCAGCTTATACACAAAGTATAAGGCACACCGCACTTATACGCAAAGTATAAGGCACATCGCACTCAAACAATAAGACAAGGCACACCGCTCTTATACACTAAGCATAAGGCACACCTCTTATAGAGTAAGTATAAGGCACACCGCACTTATACACCGAGTATAAGGCACATATCGTCGCATACATCTCAAGGAAGGAGAGTCACCTAACCCCTAATCATCCTAACATAGCCAAACTCGACATCAAGTCACCCAAGTCATACATAACTCTAACCATCACCTCCTCTCAATAACCAGCCTACTCTAATTCAAACAATATCCAAGCACACAAATAAAATATCTCACAATCGTAAGTCAAACACAATCGCCGACAAGGCCATTAAAATCATAAGTGCCGACAAGGCCACAGAATCGAATATAAGTTGGGAGTTCAAGCTTACATTACCCTTGCTAAATCTTCAACGCCACGTATCATCATCACATAATCATATCATGGCTCACAAATGAATCACATAATCATACAACAATAATATGTTCATTACACAATTTAAAATGAATACGTAGCAACACCCGAGATAAGTACTCACCGCTAGCTACCACAAACCTCCGCGAACACAATCACGGTAACTCCGCTCTTTCCACGATCAACGCCTCTAAAACACCCAAAGTATAATCAAGACCTACTACTATACCGGGCGCTCTAGATGATACATAACCAATTCTTTGGGAAACTATCTCTAAACATTCTAACACGACGGACAACTATCGAATTATAATCCCATCGGACAACCCAATCGATCCTCGCTAAAATTCCATCTTATTACTTAATCATTACAAATCAACTTATAAGTCATTTTAGCTTAATCACAGGTCCCTAATTAACAACCTATATCTCAAATATCAATTATAACTCAACTTGAATTAACACTTTTTCAACCTAACTGCCTCGTGAATCAATTTTAAATCACCAATTTAACATCACAACGACTATAATAAGGTCCTAACATAACCTCCTACACATTTAAAGTCTTAGAAAATATCACCCGTAAAAAGTCAACCGAAAACCTAAAAGTCAACCCAGCCATAACATCCTCAAACGATCTCTAAATCATGAATTAATCACTTATATACATCACAGAACCCATAACCAACTAAGATTCATCATAAAATTGAATTATGGAAAAGTCAACTAAAAGTCAACTATGTCAAAACCCAAGAAATATCTCAAAAGACTTGAACTTTCATACCTTAACTCGAAGAGAATGATGGGGAGAAAGATATTCTACAAACGATCTTGAGTTTGAGCGACACCGAAGAGAGAAATGAAATTTTTTTTATGAGGGACTTAATCTCGCCCAAGAGAGAAGAAAATGTAAGATTTAACTCGATTACGATTTACGTGGAAGATAAGTGTTTATAGATATTTAAAACTCGAGTCCCGTCGGATTCGTTAATTTCATCGTGCATTTCTAAATCTACCTAACCCGATTCCAAAGATAAAATTTTCATGGCAAAACTACTAAATTATAAATGTAATTCGGCTAAAAATTTTACGAAATAATATTATCATCGAAATTATTTATACTATCCCCGGGTCCCACCGACCTAAAATTAATCTTTTTTTTTTTCAGAACGGGTTATTACACCTAACACTTAATCTGCTGCCAGCCTCAAGATCTCTTCATCACCGAAACTTTCAAGTTCTCCAAGTGTTGTGTATGGTGAAGTTCCATCTTCAATGCCTTCATGAAAATACATAAAATCTACTATTCTAGCTTAGACAACACACATGCTTGTTGGTATACATAAAATAAATATAAAAACATATGACACAGTAGGTCGGTTAAAATGTATAAACGGTACGCATCACGTATTGCCCCAAAATACAAGACTAGGGTCATATCTATACCTCTTTTCCATTTCCACAATAATATATATACATTCGAAATAAATTAAATAAATCACATTGTATGAATTTAAACACATATATATATATATATATATATATATATATATATATATATATTAAGCGGAAACAAATAATCATACCTACTATATATTCCATGCAAAATATATATCTACCCCATATATAATGCATAAGGTTAAAATTGCCACATAATTTATGTCATACTTAGTAAACTACCAAAAATATCCTCATCCAAATTGGCGCTTGAAAGTGGATATGGATATAGATCAGAGAACGTGATTTAACTGCATGATTATGAGGGATGATCCCACATTTTGGTTTCCTAAATTTTAGTAGAACGTACAAATGACACTATTGTCTTCCCATTCATAACAGTTTATCATTTGTATTCTCCTTCCCATCTCTTGTGGTTCTTTCTTAATTCAGTTACTCTATCTTCCACTTCACATTTATGGGTTCATATTAGAAGGAGAAGTTGTAATATCTTCCACTTCTTATTGTGATTTCATGAAGGGAATTAAATTATAGAATTAGTTTGCACAAAATATGTAAACCACAAAATAATGAGTACACTAACACCAACTCTATTCAAATTTTAATTTTTTATGTACCTATAGTGATTAATTTTTCATGTATCGAAGTTTTGAATCTTCTTGTCAATACGTTCATTTAGGCCGGCATTTTTCAGTCTGCATTTCTTTTCATTCTATCATCGCTCTATTACAAGGCGAGCAAGATTCTGATTTAAGAGGTTGCTAAGGTTTGAATTAAACGGACTTTATTTGAAGGCATTGAAGATTGAGTTGATCAAATTGTTGATATAAAAACATCAATAACCTTTTATTAGGTACTCATTTTCAAGCATATCAAACTGTAAATTAAAATAACATATCAATATATTATGTCTAAATGCATCATGTTCATATAACTTATTCTTTGTAATTGAAGGAGAAGTAAATGCCTAGGTGCATCATTTTTCAAAATGATGTATTATAAGGAATCTACCTGCTCAGCTTGGTCAATGTGGAGGTTGTAGTCAAGTGGAATTAAAAAGTAGTTTGATGTTGTTATAATGCGAGTATCTCTCTATTAGAGTATGCATACAACTAAATAATTTTCATTAACAAGCTAAGACCAAATATAATGATGAATGCAGTGCCATTACATGAAGTATTTCAAGTGTGCAATATGCATGTATGATTGACTTATATTCTCTTAGATAAATTATGTTTCAGTTACACTTATAATTTTTTCTTTAGAAGACATCATGTATGGTGGGCAGATATTTTCATTTGTAGTTAATTGACTCTGTTACGTACCTTGTTTGTTGGAGTATCTTTTATTAATTAGGTTACTAAAATTTAAAAGTGAGGTTTAAAAGATAAAGAGTAATTTTAAAGTCTGAGAATCTAAGACCAGTATGGTCCAAACATCTATGGCGAAGGCTAGACCAGACATCAATTCTCAGATTCCTATACGAGAAAGAAACATATTATATCAGCAATTGCGGAGGCAACGCATGTCTTCATCTGAAAGATCTCTTTTGATACAAAGTGCAACACAAGTTCAGAGGATAACATTGTGGAAAATGAATCCAGCTCAAGGTAATACAATATTATAACATAGTCCGTTACATATCGATGAACCAACAATTGTTGAAATTATATCTTCTAACTTTTTAATTTCATGACTTATTTCATCTTCAATATTACATCCTAACAAAATTAATAATGGCTATTCAAAAGATGAAGTGAGCAATATATCTGAAGGGGTGCAAGTATAAAGGAACAACAAGAAGATGCAACTAGAAGATCGGTTTTGATATAATATTCAATTTTCTTAATATTCAATTTCTTTAAAACCATTTAGATTATTTTCTAATACGATTTGGCGATGATAACTTGCAGAGAATGAGACCCATCATATACTTGTGAGGAATCATCCACCACATATAAACATTTTTTTTTATGATGCATTTGATAAGAAGATAAGTACTGTTTTAATATTTCTAGATTCGACCTAATGACACATCTTTTTACTATGCGGTGGACGCCTTCTTTCGCATTATGTTGTTGATAATATTGCAGGTACTTGTTTATAATTTGTTAAGTTCTTATTGCTTTTAGTTATTAAGACTTTTAGTTTTGATTTATCAAATATTTTATATAATGATTGTAAAACCGAGGTATGCCTCGATGACTACTTATACTCTTTTCATTTGACTAACAAGTAACCACCAAGATTTCTTGCGGTGACGGTTAGAGGTTAAATAAACAAAAGACAACACAAACAAAGAGTACTTGACCAAACAAAATAATAATTCGCACATGCAACGACTGTGCACCGATATCTAGTATAATTATATATGACTTATGTTCAATAATTATTACAATAATTATTTATATATAATAATATAAGGGTTAATGGCAGCGGCAATCAACTATGTTTACAATATGTTTCCAATCGATCACACAATGTTTCAAACCGTCAGTCGATCGCTTTATCTTTAAAAATATTCGATCGATCGCCCATTCCATCCTTGAGGAACACGCGGCTTTAGTAAGGGCATTTTTTCATCTTTTACTCGTCAAGCAGGCGTTATTTACTGACTTTCAAAGATAAGTGATCGGCCTGTTTTATAAATCAATCAAATATTAATTAAGCATGGGTGATCGACTGGTAACATTAGGTAAATATAGCGGAGGTAATTTAGTCAGTTCAATATTTAAATGTTATTAATGACGTATCTTTCTCTTATAACATTCGCGCCCCTCGCTTTCTCCCTTAATTACAATCTTTCTCCCAATTTCTTCCTGAGTGGTAATCTTAATCACAATTTTCATCTTTCAGATTGACCATCTCATTTGAACATTGAGCTCGAAGCCAAAATAAGAAAAAATAGTACGCGTGAAATTTACCCGAACTAACTAGAAGGACCGTACATATCGAAATTGGGAAGAAAGTCATTGGCCGGAATCTTAATTCAAACAATGACTCAGTGACGAGAGACCGGCCAGCTGTGTTGAGTGCGTGAAACTGCCAATTGAGCATTGCTTGTCTAGGATCGAGATGGCAAGAATGACCTTTCAATTATAATCCACCACAATTTACATCATTCTCTTTTCTGCCCCATTTCGCTTTTCTCTGTATCTCTCATGTGACTCCGTGACAAGAGGCGATCTTGAGGTCAAACCAGCATGACTTCATTTTAAGTATTCTGAAATGGGAGAAATAAAATAAGTATAAAAAATTTAGGAAGCCAATTTGGTTATGCATTGATATGAAAAAATTATTTCATAAATTAAAATCCGAGGAAATAACCAAGTGAGGGGATAAGTGTAATAACCGATTATCTATTCATTAATTAATAAATTAAAATGTGGAGTTATTAATTAAAATTAGCAGTAAATGACCCACTTTGTATTTCATGGATTATAAATGTTGATGTTTGGGCGTTAATAGTCGAGATAAGTTAAATCGAGACACAAGCTTAAGTGTGATCGGATTTTCACCACCTAAACTCATTTTTCCACTTCACACGATGGAAAACTCTATGGATATATGAGTATAAATACGAAACCCACATAGATCGAGAGTCTTTAAATTGCCTACTACGTTATTTAAAAAATACACGAATATAATATATAAATAGCAGTACTTCTGATGCGGCGGAGTAGATTCCGCTGATAAATCCACACGACGAGAATTCTGCTTGATGAATTTGAAACTTCCCTCATTTCCTTGTTGTAATATGATCTATGATATCTACAGTTGATCGCGGAAGTTGAATCGTGAAGCAGTTTATGCTAGCAAAGCGAGGTTAGACAAAGCAAAATCCCAAAGGAATTTTCTTGGGAGAAAAATCGACTAAAGGCGGGCGAACTTTAGGATTTTTGGGATAGAAGTATTATTCTTATGTCATGAAAAACCTAAAGCACAACATATGGCTAGGTTAAAACAGGCCGATAAGCAGCCCGTTAAAAATTATTAGCTTGACTCGTTAACTCACATTAATTCGTTAAGACACTAATGAGTTGCTAATGAAGTTGCTAATGAGTTGAACTATTTAATTGAAAACCCAATTAAATAGTAATGAGTGATATCGATAATCTTCGAGTTATTGATAAATACTAAAATACTCGAACGATTAAATAGCTATTTAATTGATTACATTGTTAATCGATATTCTCAGCAAAATGTAGGACCACTTGTAATTGAGAAAAACATTTCTGATTATCACAGGATCTCTTTAGTCGCCCATGAAATATAATTAGCGTCACAGTATATGTGTGACCTTGAGCTCGGATAATAGTAAGTTGTATAATAATAATTGACCGATTCTTATTATTATAACGATTAATGAGTAAGATCATGATAAACTCATAGCACGTAAATTATCATGAGAACCCATTATAGTAATATCTGATTACTAAGTTGAGCGCTAAGTTCGATAATCACATTTAACCCGAGTGGTAAATGAATTGATACATGATGTCATAGCCGGGTATAATAAATGAAATCAATTCATTGATTTCAAGCATACCGCTTTCCAGCGTACCAAACAAGATAAAACCAAAAATTCCATCTCCGCCACACAATGAAGTCGCTTGAACCCCACTCATACACAGTTTTCTTTCTTGATTTCTCCTGCATCTTTATGACTTTGGTCCTCTGGCAGAGTTTCCCTACGTGATTCTCTTGGGTTAAAGGTAAAAAGGTCGAATCTTTTTGAGTATTTCATGAGTTTCCAATAAGTTGACTTTTTGTATTTCGATTTATATTTCTATAAACGATTCTTAGGCCTTAAATTAGTTGTTTTTGAGTTAAAGTTAGGAATTTGGATGAGTATTTCTTGATGTTTTGAGGATGTTGACTTTTTGTGAATTGGTTTGACTTCGGGTTTTGAGGTTTAATATGGTATATAATTATTATCTAAGCTTAGATTATAGTATAGGAGGTGATATAATCGATTTTTGGGGTAGAAATATGTTGGTGTAGTTGTGTTGACTTTCGAGTTGACTTCGGGTTGACTTTTTCAAAAACGTTTTTAATGGTATAAGTATGTTCTCGGACCTTTATTATAGTTGTTTTTGAGGTAAATTACGATTTAAGTTGTTGGATGGTCTGTGTTGAAATTAGTTTTATTAGATTTGAGTAGTAAATGGGTTTTGAGGTTAAAGGTTGTTAGAAATGGGTGTAGTTAGTTGGAAAAGTTGATATTTTGGGTTGATTAAAATTATTTAGAGAGTTAGAAATGACATTAGAGAGAGGGCCGAAATGGTTAAGATGTGGGTTGGTTGAAATTTTTTTGTTTAGTTTATCGTTTAAAAGCTTATTGTCTTTAAAGTGGTCAATTGGTACTAAAATTTGTTAAAGAAGGAATTTAATAAAAAGAAGTTTGTAATGTCGTACTTTCGGTGTTTGATTAGACTCGGGCGATGGGAAAGACTTGCGGATCGATTGATTTCTCGGTATTGAGTAGTGCTTGGCAAAGGTGAGGATTTATCGCTCGTGTGATAATATTGGCTAAGTTTGTGTGAAGTGCTTGATAAATAGATATATGATTACATAATTGTCTTATGAATTAATATGATAGTGTGAATTGTGAAATTGTGAAATGTTGAGTTGTATGATGGATATATAATATATATTATGGTTGTATGTTTGTATGAGTTTGCCATCTGGTTGTAGTGGAAAGTATATTGAGTTATAGAGATTATTATGAATTATTGTGATATTTAAATTGAGTTGTGTATGGTTATGTGTTGTCATAATTGGTATGTTGGGTGTGTGATGTTGGTTGTTGGTCATATTTGGTTTCATATAGAGGGTCGTCGCGGCCATACTTTAAGATGTGATCATGTTTGAGTCGAATGTAGAGGGCGTGCAATGCGGACGGGGATATTATATGATATTATGGGTGATCGGAAGGGTGAGCTGCTTGGGAAAAAGGATGCTATATTATATTACATGGGTGAGCACACCGGAAAAGAGCGATGACATTATATAAATGTGGGTACAATTATTGTTGTGCGTTAATGCTGCGTTGTATTGACATTGGTGGGGATGTCATTATGTTGAAATGTTGTTAATGTTATGGTTTTATTTTCGGGAGTTTTGGTATTTTATGATTGTGGTATAATCATTGTGTTTGAGAATTTATGATCTTTTTCTTTGTGATTATGTGATATCTTTGTCTCAGAAATTATATGTTGTGATAGTTTATTACTATTATGATGATATTAGCCAATTCATATACATATATATAACTTCTATCATTTATACTATATCTTTTGTTGTGTACCTCGTTCGGTGTGGATAAGTTACACTTGGTGTCGTTTCATTAGTATCGAGTTTCTAACGTCAGATTGTGGAGGTGCAATGTGAGATCTTTGTTGAGTTAAATGAGTGCTCGTTGCTTGTTTTTAGGTGAGAAGGCAGGTGGCTAGGATCTCAGCCGGTTATGTTCTCTACTAATTTATCTTTGGTATTACTCGAAACTACGTATTTTGTTTTTGATGTTGAAAACTCATGAGCTGGTACATGGTATATCTTGGGCTTTGTAATGTTATGACAATTTGCATTTTGGACTTGAATTAGGTACTTTTGATGGTTAAATTTTTATGGAAACATTGTGAATATTAGACTATTCCATTTTTATTAAGCTATCGGGTTTATTGATTGTCATCTGAGTTATTTTAGGTGTCGGCCGTCATATGGTGACTCGGATATACATGTTGATACTGACTACAATCTTGAGGAGGCGTCTGACTCGGGCGGTCGTTCTGATTATGGTGAGGCAGGGTTCCGTTTTAAATGTTTTTGTGGTGTGTGTGCTACGTCTGAAGTTTTGTTAAATTTTTTGGTTTGGAGTGCTCCAGCGTGTTTAAGTGTGCTGCTCTTTTGTAAGCTGGTTTGAGATGCCTTAGGAAGCTGAGTTGTGCGAGATCTAATTGCGAAGATCAGTAGGGGTAGAGGGTGCTTCTAGAGTAGAGGCTGAGTCCCCAGGTTGGTGGGGGTGTCTTTGGAAGGGCCCGTGGTAGACTCCCTAGAGCTGAGGGGTCATGAGGCAGAGCTCGTGAAGCTAGAGGGAAGGGGCGTGGTGATGAGCGAGTGGGCATGACCCCGGGTCCCCGGGGAAGTGTGAATTTCCCAGAAAGGAAGTATGAATCTTGGAGAGGCAATGGGAGTGGCGTGGCGGTACTGAAGCTGTGTGGCCCTCAGAGGCAGTCGAGACTAAATTGCTAGATAGTTTCTGAGTGAGGGACCGGCAGATTTCACGGTGCCGCGCGGCCGCGCGGAGGTTGCGATTGAATTCTGGAGGGATTAGAGATTAGGTTTTGAGGCAGATGGAGTTTGGGGGATGAGTTAATAGTGAAGTTTATTGTACCGGTTGTGGGAGGAGCTAGGAGTTGGTGGAACCATTACTTCCCGCAATTTGGTTTAGGGGAGAGATGCGATCAACAGATTCGGTCGTGGAACTCTTTAAACAAAACTTCTGTTTGGAAACTCATATGAATGCGATGAAGAGAGACTTGATACAGGTCTGTGAGAGAGAAACCGAGTTGATAAGTATGAAAAGAGGTTTAGCGACTTGTGCCAACGATTCCCGAGTGTACCCTTTCGCTCTGAGGAAGGGATTAGGGTTTTCAAGTCTTTGAGGCCTCTGGTCGTGAGACTACCTTTGTTTACTGATAGTTTTCACTAGTTGAGGTCAACATTCTGAGTGGAGAGGACATAGCGAGAATCTTGAGGTGAAAAAAGAGGAGATTTGATGTGGCTGGGCTGAGGGCCACTCTGACGGGGATTTCGAGAGGAACTTTGTGGCCTTGCTTGGGGGCAGAGCCATTTAAATTACCTCTTGTTAGAGCCGGATCGCGGGGAAATTTTTTCGGCGTCGTGTGCCTCCCTAAGATGAATGGTTATCGTGGTGAGCCCATTTAAATTCAGAGGCGGATGTTCATATTGATGTTACCGTTGTGGGCCCAGTGGGCATAAAGAGAGAAATTGTCGGTACGAAAAGTAATGTTTCCGTCTCGGCGGCAAGGCATTTAGCGAATGTGTGTCACTTAGCGTAGATGCAGTAGAAGCGACCAACTTCGGTTCGACACGGTTTGGGAGAAGGTGGATCTCGGGGTAGTAGAGGTGGAATTTGTTTGGGGGGCGATAAGTCGGGGCGAGGTAGTGGTAGGCAGATGAGTGGGGCAGAACAGGTATGAGTGGAGTTGGCGGCGGCAAAGAGGCTCAATGCGGTCATGCAGCCAGCGAGGAAGCACGGGATATTCAGAATGGTGATTTGTACCACCCCATCTTTATATGGCTTTGATGCTCGAAATGCTTGTTTGATTAAGGCCTGCTTGGCTCTTTTAGATCTCGAAAACTTTGCTAGAATGCCACGCTTTGGGATTATGAATATCTAACAATACTTTAATAATGATAACACCGTTGGGGAGTCGGTTGAAATGTGGAGGTTTATAGAAATTGCCGCTTAAGTGTTGATAACCATGTGTATTAAGTAGATTTATTACCACTTTGAGTTAGTGGATTTTTGAGCTTAATTTTGAGATGGATTAATTTGGGAAAACACCATGCTACAAAAATTCTCACCGTAAAAATTGTGTTTACTAGTGCGATAGGGCGAGATGCGAGTTGTTGGGAATAGGAGAGTTTTACCATCTTGTTTGATTTCGGTGTTAGAAGCTCGTAAGTTGTTGAACAAAGGATGTATTGGATACTTGGGTTATGTAATGGACTTGGAGAAAGATGAGCCTAAGTATGGAAATGTCCGGATTGTGAGAGAATTTGAGGATGTGTTTCGAAAGATTTTCGGATTACCTCTGAGAGAGATTGAATTTTCGATTTAGGTATTCTGGGAACTCAGTATCCATTGCACGTCTGAGGCTCCGGAGAGTTGAAGGAGTTGAACGCGATTCGAGGGGAGTTGTTGGAGAAAGGGATTTATAAAGCCGAGGATTATTACCAAGTAAGGGTGCTCGAGTATTGTTAAATCGAAGGATGGAGCGATGAGGTTTGTATTGATTGCAAACTGATTGAACAAAGTGACTATTAAGTGGTACCCGTTGCCAGGATCGATAACCTTTTTCGATCAAGCGCAGGGATCTGAGTCTTCTCGAAAAATTGATTTGAGGTCTGGATATCACCAATTGAGGATTAAGGAAGATGATATATCAAAATCGGCCTTTCGAACAAGATACGGGCATTATGAGTTCTTGGTGATGCCGTTTGGTTTGACAAATGCACCAGCAACTTTTATGGACCTGATGAACCGTGTTTTTCGTGAGTTCTTGGATAAGTTTGTGGTTGTATTTATTGATGACATCTTAATCTATTCAAGGAGTGAGTTGGAACATGACGAACATTTGAGGAAAGTATTGGAAACCTTACGGGTAAATAAGTTGTATGCAAAGTTTTCAAAGTGCGAATTTTGGTTGGGGAAGGTACAATTCTTAGGTCATGTCATCTCAGGCGAAGGTATTAGTGTGGACCCACAAAAGGTGGAAGCGGTGATGAATTGGGAGAGACCCACAAGTGTAACTGAAGTGAGAAGTTTCTTGGGCTTAGCCGGGTATTATCGAAGATTCATACAAGACTTTTCGTTGATCGCTACCCCGATGACCAAGTTGACAAGAAAGGGTGTACCATTTGTGTGGAGTGAAGAGTGTGATATTTGCTTGATAGAAATTTGAAAAAGAAGATTGACTCTGACACAGTGTTGTACCGTCGAGGAAATAGAAGGGTATGTGGTGTACAACGATGCTTCACGCATTAAGGTTTAGGCTGTGTTTTGATCTGAAAATGGGAAGGTGATCGCGTATCTTTCTGTCGGCAATTGAAGGATCGCAGAAGAATTATCTGCCATGATTTTTTGAGTTGGAAGCAATTGTTTTTGCCTTGAAAATATGGAACACTACTTGAATGGGGTTAAATGTCAGGATATTTCACCGTCACAAAAGTTTGAAGTATATTACCACGCTTGAGGATGCGAGATTTGAGACAACGAAGGTGGACAAAGTTTCAGTGACTACGATGTGGCCAGTACCGTCCGAGGGAAAGAAATATAGAAAGATGCGGATGCTTTAAGCGAAAAGGAAAGTGAAGAGGAACCAAAGAGTGAGTTAAAGCGATTGGGTAAATTTTGAGTTGGAGGAATAGATGCTGTGCCACATATGAAAGTGAGGCAAATTTACACGGATAAAATCGAGGAAATGCAAAGAAAGATGAAAGGTCTGGCATGATTGAGGAAGTGAAAGAGGTAAACACGGTTTTTACTGGTAAGTGGCGATGGTGTTGCTAAATTAGGAGAAACTGAATTGTTCGTACTTGACTTTGAGACTTAAGAAGGGAAATCTTTTGATGAAGGCTCATGATGCTTATTATAATGTGCATCCAGTACGAAAATGTGCAATTTAAAGGGATTGGTGCCAGAGGTGAAGAAAGAAATTGTTGATTTAAGCGAAGTGCTTAATTTGCTAGCTAGTCGAAGATTGACCATAAACCATCCAGCGGGGTTGTTGCGCCCGCTACCGATATCACGAATGGACATGGGGAGAAGATCACCGTAGGTTGCCTATTAGGGCTTGAGAAAACTCAGAAAGAAATGATGGGATTTGGGTAATTGTGGATAGGCTATCTAAGGCTGACTCATTTTACACCTATTAAGTCAGCCAGAATAAACCGGAGGATTGGCGAGGATGTATGTGGACAGGTGGTGAGACTAAATTGAGTGCCGTAAAGTATTGTTTCGGATAGGGATCACGAGAGTTCACTTGAGGTTTTTGGAAAGTTTCCAGGCTTAGGGACAAAGATCAATTTGGTACTACGTTTCGTCCTCAAGCGGATGGGCTATCAGGAAAAGCGATTAATGTTGGAAGGCATCTTCACGAGCTTGTGTGTTGAGTTTCTCACGGTAGTTGGGATGAAGAGTTTCAAAAATGGGTTTGGTTATAACAATAGTTTTCAAAAGTAGCGTTGGGATGAAGGCACCATTGAGCCTTGTATGGTCGGCCGATTGTAGAACTCCGATATGTTGGAATGAAGTGGGAAAGGAAGATCATGGTTCTGGGTTGGTGGAAAGTTCGATAGAGAGTAAAGGTGATACAACGACATCGAGAGCGACGCAGGGATGAACAAAAAAGTATGTCGTCGGCGTCGGATAGATTTGTCTTTTGAAGTGGGTGGCAGTATTCTTGAAGAAGATATCTCCCGTGGAAATGTGTAATGAGGTTCGGGAGAAGAGGGAAGTTGAGTCCATGAGTATATTGGCCCGTTTGAAATTTTTGACAAAGTGGGAGCGATAGCCTACCGGTTAAATTGCCGAGAGAGTTGGAAGGATTCACGGCGTTTTTCGTGTTTTACTTGAGGAAGTACGTCTTGGGATGAGTCGCGTGTTTTAGAGTTTCAGCGGATGACTTGGGTGAAGGAGCCCAGACATATGAGGAAGGACGGTGAGAATTCTTGATCGAGAAGAGAAGGTGTTGAGGAACCAAGAAGTGAAATTGGTAAAGTTTTGTGGAGGAATCATCGAGTAGGAAGCCATGTGTAAGGCCTTGAGGATGATATGAGGCCGATATCCGCAACTTTTACTTTATAAGGTTGGATTCTTATGGTTGTTTGATTTTATCTTTCAGTAGCTATCGAGGTTGAGCAATTTCGGGGCCGAAATTTTATTAGGTGGGTAGAATGTAATAACCGGTATCGATTCATTAATTAATAAATTAAAATATGGAGTTATTAATTTAATTAACGTAAAATTGGACCCATTCACATATTTCATGGATTATAAATATTGATGTTTGGGCGTTCGTAGTCGAGATAAGTTAAATTGAGACCTCGCTTAGAATTAAAGCGATCGGTTTCACCACTACAAACTCATTTTCCGCCGCCCGCTTCCCATGTACCAAGCCAGACTTAAAAAACCAAAATCGTCTCCCACTCCCGCGTGAAGTCGCGATTACTCCTTCCCCACTTAAATTAGTTGACTTTTTGTATTTCGATTTATATTGCTATAAGCGATTCTTAGGCCTT
>JADFUC010002186.1:0-51928 GCA_019722365.1 Lithospermum erythrorhizon
AAAAGTTACGTATTGCTATACACTCAAGAATAAATAGCCCATTCATTAGTATAACAAACTCACAAACTATCAAAAAAGGAATATACTAAACTAAGACTCTATTTATAAGTACAAGTATGAGCCTACTCATTCAAATCCTTCGATGTGGTATGCATTATACTAAAATTTAAGCCTATTTCAAAAAATCTTCATCTAGGCTTCAACTTTTAGAACCACATATCCTCAACTTCAAATAGTAATCTAAATGCAATTTCTTCCTTCCGCAATATGTGCCCTTAGGGCACTCAAATACGAGAGACGTTGATGCCTCAAACAACGATCAACTTGATCCTCAGAACTACCTTTGTTAACATATCCGCCGATACCAACCCTCATTACATTGATATCCCCCTTCTTAAACTTATTCTCAAACATAATTAAATCCTTTTACTCCAACATGCTTCATGGAATCAAGGTGCACCGGATTCTTGTTAAACAAATAGCGTACTATCACACAAAATATAGCGACTTGCCTCTGAACTATACCAAAATCCCCCATTAGATTTTTAAGCCATACAACTTTCTCTTTACCACTCTCGAAGAATGCCATGTGTACTCCGCCTCATTAGTAGACAAAACAACTATGGATTGTAACGCTTGAACGCTAACTAACCGGGTCCTCTTTGGCGAGTGTAAAACGTGAACTGCCGATCGCCGCTATCCAAATCTCCAAAGATAATCGTAGTCTCAGATACCCAATAATATGTTGACCCATAGTCTCCATTCTCTCATACTTTAACTGAACATGCAGTGTTTCTCGTAAGTATCTCAGGATCCATTTTACCGCTTGCCAATGTCCTTTTTCAAGACTATGCATATAATCTAATTTCATCATGCTCATAACATGTAAGCCAAGTTCTACCTTGTGCAAACCATCACATACATTAATGATCCCACTGCATTTTCATACGGAACCTTGGACATTTCTTCAGTCTCTTCTTCGGTCGTAGGTGATAATAAAGCACTAAGATTCACGTGAGGAGCCAATAGCGTGTTCACCATTTTTGACTTCTCATTGAAGTCAAACATACTAACCAGTTTCTCTAAGTATCGAGACTGTGTTAGCCACACCACACCTTTAACCTGATCCCGCTTTATTTTCATGCCAAGTATTTTTCGAGCTTCACCAAGATCTTTCATGTTGAAAGATTTTCTCAACCTGACCAATATGTTTTATTTGTAAATTCATGTAGATATTCGACTGAAAATGCCTGTTGAATAATTCTACTGTACATTTAATCATTCAAAATATACAAGTTCAATATATATCAATTGTTAGACAATTAATATTTAGATTTCATTTATTCATTGTGTCCGCTTCGTACTTATATATATTAATGCCATAGTCGGTTAATATTGTTTATCATATTACTCTTTGTCGATCCGTCCCAAGAGGCCACCACAAACAAGAACCTAACTATGTAATAATCGTATTATACTCTTGGAGATACTCTACGTTGAGTATTGGGGATAATCGCTGGCCGCTAATTTATTCAAGAAGAAAGGTACACTCTAGTAATTCATTGTTTATTATTTTTGTAAAATTCAGAAGATCCTCGAGATCTCGTATCCGAGCAAGTTTTTAATTGTTTAGATACGGTTTAACTTCACACACTACTAGGAATGTGACTATTAACATATCATCAACATATAGCAGAAGATAAATGTTAATACCTTCATGACACTTGCCAAAATATACACAATGATCATATGAACCCCTGTTGAAATCTTGCTCCACCATAAATTGATCGAATATCTTGTACCATTGACTCGGCGACTGCTTTAATCCGTATAAAGACTTCTTCAATTTGCAAACTCAATTCTCTTTTCCAACAGTTTTGAACTCCTCAGGTTGAGTCATATAAATCTCTTCTTCTAAGGTACCATGTTAGAATGTTGTTTTTACATCGAGTTGAGCTAACTCGAGGTTCTATTGTGCTACCAAGGTCAGAATAATTCCACCGCAAAAATGTGTGTGTGTGATATGTTTGATATGATTTGATTGGTACTATCATACCATCAAGATGCATCTTTTTTCTCGAAAGTCATCTCATAGCACTCCTGCCGCAAGCCACACTGGGGCGGGTAATTTAGGACGGGCGACCCAATCGAGCTGAGCACGCGTGGAGCGGACAAACGTGTCGAAAGACTACCGGTGGCTCAGGATGCCACCCATCACCTAATAACGCATCATCCGTGCGCTGGGTCGGGCATTACAACGGCATCGAGCAAAGTTCGTCCGGAATCATGAACTAAGTGCTATACAAGACAAAGCGCTGGACACCTCTTCGAGGCCATACGAGCTACCTCTAGAATCTCGGCCACCTGACGGTACGGTCTTGATGTAGGCTGCGGCTCAACGAACGCCGAGTATTTAAGTTCGGGGAGGTCAGAATACCCTAATCGCAAAAATATGCGCTACATGAGATATGTTTGATACTTTATTTGACGAGATACTCATATCATCAAGACAAGATCTTCTTTCGGAAGATCAACTCATAAGAACTCCAAGGTTAATCGTGCTTGACCTGGGCAATTCTAGGATGGGTGACCCACTGGGAAGTTTCAAATGAGCACTAGCAGTGACAAAACGCGCCCAGCACTCTTCCGCATTGCGGGAGGCCGCCCATCACCCATTAACGCACCGAATTCGACGCTGCCGGGTCAGCGCGAAAGTGCCAACAAAACATGAATGGACGATCAAGTTTCATGACAGAGAGAAATTTCATTGTATTTCGCCACTAATCTTACTCAGAACGGACTTTGACTTCACCGAGATACCATCTTTTCTTAGCAAACCCATTTACATCCAACAACTTTCTTATTTATAGGGAGCTCCACCAAGTCCCAAGTCTGGTTCGTAGATAAAGAATCCATCTCTTCTTGCATGGCCCCTACCTAACGCTGCCACTCCGAACTATGACCTAACTTCTAAGTAAGATAATGGAATATCTTCACTTACAACTGGAAGTGCATACGCTGCAATATCGTTGAATTTTACCGATTTTTTAAAGTCTCTTTTGCTCAGGAGGCACAAAGCCTCATCATCATGAGCCCCATCATTACTAGAAACTACAACATTTTCAACTGTAATCGAGTCCTCTTGAACATCTGAACCAACTTGCTCCAATCGGCTCGAGTACCCCTCTTCAAGCCTCCACCCAAACCTCATTTGTAATTGTTCGTTGTCCGAAAGCATACTATCTCATCAAATGTAAACATCCCTACTTATTTCATCTTTTTAAACTAAACCACACCGAGCATCCTTTCACACCACTAGCAAATCCAAGAAGATGGCTTCTTGGCTCTGGTCTAATTAGGGACTTCGTCAATGCACAATAACTCGGATACGCAAATATATGTAACGGTAATGGGCCAAGAGCGCGAACACCCGACCAAACCTCCAAAGCGAGTCTCGCCATCGTCGTAGGCCGACGGAAGCCCGGCTGACGACGACAAGCCGCACGCCAACGCCTTCGCCTCTAATATCGCTTTCCCAACTCGTAGCTGAAAGCATACAACCTAACATTTTTAACAACGGGCGACATTTATTCTTTCGCCACTCCATTTCACGAGGAGTATGTCTTACCGAAAATGTCTTACAATGCCATCATTTTACACACATCTAACAAAGGATCCGTTTTATTCGCCAATATCCTGACCTTAAACACTTCCAATTTTTGATTAGCTCGAGTCTATTAATTTCTTCCACCTCGAAAAGATATCAACGATCTCATACTTATTTTCATTGTGTAAACCCATACACTTCTTTTGAAAAATCATCAACAAAGGTTACGAAGCAAGATTTTACCCTCAAAAGTTAAGCATTTCGAGACGGTCCCCACACATCACTACGCATCGTAGCCTGGGTTGTTCCTTTAGCGATGAACAACCTCGTCAAACTTGTCTCGAGTCTTCTTGTCTTTGATTCAATACTCACAAAACTCAAGTTTACTTCCTTTGGCGCCTTTCAATAGCCCCTTCGATTAATCCTTTGAAACGCTTTTCACCACAAGCTTATTTATGCTTATGTAATGATATTCATTGCTGCTACGACATTGAAATAGAACCGTGTAACCGATGGCCTTCTTCAAGATAATAAAGGTTTTCCCCGTGACCAAGAATCTTGTCGCCCTTTCTCACCTTGACAAAACCACCTTCAAGTACAACTTTACAGCCCTTGGCTTCTAAAGTTCCTAATGAAATCAAGTTCTTCTTCAAATCTGGAATGTAACGAACATTCTCCATCAATCTGATAGTACCGTCATTCATGGCTGCACGGGGCTTTTCTCCAAATTAAGGCCTTTGTATCGCTGTTGTGGCCCATTAAGACAACTAACCATCAAACTCAAGAAAGCCTAAAATAACGCCATAGACTACGTGATTCAGAGAACCCGAATCCATGTTCCATTCATTGCAATCCTCAGAAGCTTCTGAGCCTACCAAGACAAACTTTGTCCCTTACTCCTTTCTTCTTCCGCCTATATTCACATTAGCTTCTTTTTGTTCTTCAACCTCGATACCCGATTTCCAATGTCCTTTCTCGTAACAAAAAGAACATTGATCTTTTACAATTTTCTTCTTTTGTAAATTCTGCCGAGATGATTTTATGCTAGATTTATTCTTTCCTTCATTAACTCTCAACGCTTCGTATTACTCCGTCTTTGTGTTCCACAACTTCCATCTTCCGATTTTTGTTGTTCGCAAGTGCATTTGACACGTCTTCAAATTTGATCTTATCCTTACCATACAATAAAGTAATCGATAAAGCGTGATCATACTTTGTTCGGTGTGGGCTCAACAACAACAAGGCTTTGTCTTCATCCCTCACTCAACATCTAAATTTTCAACAAGTCTTTGTACACCGATCTTATCAGAATTGCCGAGATGATCGCTCATGGCGAGCTTGCTCGAATTCAAACCAGAATAGTTTCTTCTTCATGTACAAACGATTTTCAATGCTCTTCGTCATGTACTTGTCTGCAAGCTTCTTCTAGAGTTTTTGAGCGTCCATCTCCTTCATGACCGAGTACTTGATGTCCTTCTCCAAATACAATCGTATTGTCCCACATGCCGACCTATTTTTCTTCTTCCATTCTTCATCCGTTGTTGTTGCAGGTTTCTTCTCCAGTACGACGTCTAGCTCTTGTTGATTGAGCACATCCACAACCTCGCACTGCCACATTCCGAAGTTGTTAGTTCCATTGAACTTCTCCACTTCGAACTTCATCATTCCTCCCATCTTCCCAATCGTAATCGGGCTCTGATACCAATTTGTTGTGCGGAAGCTACAACAAATGGTTAGAAACACGAAGACAATAAAAAAACTAAACAATAATAGACAATGGGCACAAATGATAAAGAAATTGACACAAGAATTTAACGTGGTTTCTTAGGATTACAAGATTAGTCCATGGAGGAAAGAGAAATATTATTACTTAATAGTTGAGGAATTACAATTTTGAATACACTCAAGAATAACAAGAGCTCTTTCACTATATAGTCAAACTAAGCTGCTTGGTGCGAAATCTGTTAAGCGAAGACCACGTTTATTGGTCCAAGTATGAGCCAACTCATTAGTCCTTGATGTGGTATCGTTATTTTAAAATTTAAGCTTATTTCAATAATAACGATATAACGGGATAATTATCAAGTAACTCAATAAGCTATCTAACTATAAGCTCGAATAACTTGATACTCGTTCGTGGACGATTAGTTTACTTCATGAAATGGGGGTCGTTTGTTGGACTGGTTCTTCCTCAATAATTCCAAGTACTTGCTAGTAACAATAAATAAGGTAGCTGAATTTCACAATGCCAAATTGCGATTTGTAGACTAGAAAGTGAAGTGTGGTCCTAGATATTCTACAATTTCTCTTTGTATAGAAATAAATTTTAAGTAGATAGATTATGAAATCCTTGGAACCTTCACTGCCTTTTCTGTCTTTTGACTTCCGAGGAAGTGGACAACTAAAAGAAACGAGGGAGTATCAAAAAATTTGCATTGGAATCCTAAAAATCAAAATGTATGTAATTAAAATTTAATATACTCCCTCGTTTATTGTTACATACACGATAACATTAAAATTTAGTGCAGAGTGTGCGCACACACCTTTCTTAGTAATGATCAATTTCTTTCTTAGTAAAAATCAAAATGTATGTAAATCAAAAGTTTGCGTGGAGTATTAATCATGACAAAGAACACATGATAACATTAATCATTACTAAGAAAGAAATTGAGTTATACCATCTCCAATAATACTTTTCAAAAACTAAAAACATTATTTTACATCATATTATTTTATCACACATCATTCTAAATATCTTCAAAGGCTTTACATCATAAATGGTAATTTTTAGATAATATTTAAACACCTGCTTTTCGTCTAAATCACTAACATATCTGCATGTAAATATTCATCACTCTCTACTTTTGCATTTCACATATAATAATCAATTAACCGGCATTTCAAAAGAAATTTGGGAGGAAAAGTGCGGAAGCTCTACGTTGATCCATTTGCTAAAGCGAGTTGCAAGCGATCTGAAAATTAGTTGCCTCAAATTGTTGCCCAAACTGCATATATGGATAATTATATGGGTATGACATACCAAAATTTTGTGGCATCATATATGGCATTTGAGCATTATTTGGCATTCCGATATTTTGAAAATTTTGTGGGCGTTGAATATTAGGATTTTAAGGTTGATTAAGAAACATAACATTATGTGAGAAATTAAAATTTTGATTAGGATCCATTTCAGTAGGTTAAAATTTAAGTAAATATATTTATAGAAAAGAAATGGAAAAAAGACCATTAATATTGAAAAAAGTATGAAATTTTTATGTTGAAATGTATTGATGTTGGTGGCTATTTACTATTAAATACCCCCAAGCTATTTTTGTACCCAAACTTCCAAACGGTTGCACAACCAGCGAGCAATGTCATCAAGCGGCTGTTGCCTTACGCCCCAAGCATTTTTAGAAAAAAAATGAATTTTTTAAAACTTTCTCAAAAAATGATATAGAGAAAAGGTAGCTATTAGGTTGCAAAAGTAGCTTTTCTCTCTAAAAGTAGCAAATGAAGATGGTCTTATAAGCTGAGTGAGTCGTTGGATTCATTAACTTCACCGCCAAGGTAGATGGGGACAGTGAAGAGATGAAAGGTGTATGCGCACACTCTGCACTAAATTTTTCCACTTTTATTACATCATTCATACCTGAAAAAGTGAACCCGCCGAGCAAACAATCAAGTGTCCAACCAATAGTTACTGACACTTGATCGCCTGATTCAACAAAAACACAACAAATAAATAACGGCTATAAAGTAAATAATTACGAGATTAGTAAACGGTTCGGTGCGAGTGACACGATCTCCTTAGCGGATTCTCTACTTTATTTAGTAAGATTTGTTTCCTGTCATATGTCTGGAGCATCCACTATCAAAATACCATCCTTCCCATGCAGTTGCTTTCAGAGAAGTAAACACTACATTGCTCAGTACTGGTTCTTTCTTAACCCATTGCATCTTGGATAAGTAATACTTGCTTCGACCTCTACCATATATTTTGTAACAGTATGGAGCTATATGGCCTCTTTTTCCACAATGATAACACCTCTAGTCATACTTCTTTCTTCCCTTTTTCTCTGGCTGAGTAGTGATCACAGTTCTCTTTTCAAAATTAGGAGATTGCAAATTCTGTTGATGACTTGAGACAACCCAAGTTGTAGTAGCTGGACCCTTTCGTCTGGCCTCTCTTTCAGTACATCCAATTCCAGATTCCTTTTCCCTTTCTCCAGAATCTCTTCAAGAATTTCAGTGCTAGAATTCATCATCTTGATACCTCTTGTCATAGTTTGAATTCTTCCTCTGTTAATCTCAAACTTTTGATCTTCAATCATCTTGGTAAGTCCCATATTTACCACGATCAACTGTTTTTTTCACCTTCCACAGAAAAATATATTTGAGTTAATTTAATCCACTTTTGAAAAAGAATTTTGTAATTGGCTATCAATTCTTCCTCAGTCAGATCCCCTTCGTCATCACTGATGTTGTCAGGCTGAATGTGACTCACTGGTGGATTTACACTTTCTTCATTATGAACTTGTGCAGTGAAGGCAACAAATGTATTTTGTAAAATTTCTTCCTTCACCGTCGCCGAGTCTTCATCGGAATGAGTGGTGTAATAACTCTTGGTCTGTTTCTTGATATAATTTGGACATTGAACTTGAATATGTCCAAAACCCTCACATTCTCTACACTGTATCCCCTTTCCTTGATTCTGCTGATACTGTTGCTGTTGTGGGCCAGTCACGTTGCCTCCTTCTATAGATTTGTTATTCTTCTTCCAGTTGTCAAACCGTCTGTCATTGCCACTTGAATTCTCTTCATTTGTATACGGTTTCTTATTGAATCTTTTCATAGTTTTGTTGAAGTTTTTGTATTGAGACTGTGGTTTCCTTAAGATCTTCCCTCGTCTCCTCTTCCCCATTGCGTGAGGGCAATTCCTTTCTTCTTGACTGGCTCAGTGGAGTCAATCTTCATTTCATAAGTTGTGAGATTTCCAATCAGATCATCAAGCCTCATGTTGCTAAGATCTTGTGCCTCTTCAATAGCAGTAACTTTGCTCTCAAACCGTGGTGGAATGGTCCTTAGAACCTTTCGTACTTGCTTCTCATTTGATATGGGTTCTCCAAGTGCAAAAGCCTCATTTGCCATGTCATTAATCCTGGTGCTATAGGCAGTAATAGTTTCATCCTCTTCCATCTTAGCAGTTTCCCATCTGGTTGTTAGTTGTTGAAGCCTTGACATCCTAACCTTGGCAGTTCCTTCATAAGCTGTTTGCAATATTTCCCATGCTTCCTTAGCAACAGTGCAGTTACTAATCATCTTGAACACATTAGGGTCAACAGCCGTGAAAATGGCATTCAGGGCCTTGTCATTTCCAAGAGCTAACTCATCCTGCCGATCCTTTCTCTGACGGTCTTCCGCAACTCTTCCTCCTCCCTCTTCATCGGCCTTTGTGGGAGGTGTCCATCTAGAAATTACAGACTTCCATGTCTTGCAATCAGCGATTTTAAAAGCCGGTCATTCTAGCGCTCGGTATGGATAATTCTTTTCATCCAATTATAGGGGTTTTGTGATCGATACTCCTTCCTTATTAGCTTCTATTTTTTTTTATGTATTTATGAGTTCCTCGATCTCACTACGTATGTGAGTGCTCGTACCAATTGAAAAAAGTAGAACCGTCGAAGCAACGATCGAAGTGTCGACCAACGATTCTGACATTTGATAGCATAGTTAAATAAAACACAACAAATAAATAAACGGTTATAAAGTAAATAACTCCGAAGATTGTGCTTGATTCGGTGCCGAGAGTTGTACTTACGTCTAGAGCGTTTGCCCGGGGAGAACTTCCTTATAATATAGGTAATTAAAAGTGGGTCTTACACAAATGCTCCACATTCTATGTACTAACTTCAATCTGGTTTTTCAAGACTGGGATCCACCTATCTTTCCTTAACTGCTCTTGCTCTCCAGGTGTTTGAGCCTGTCCATTCAATGGCTCTCATGATTGGTACAGCGAGTGTTATAACAATGTTGTTAGTTAGAGGTATTAGGAACTTCTTTAACTGGTGACACACTAAACCTGAATAAAAACTTTGTCTAGTACGAATGCTTTGTTTGTAAAATTGTTTCGGTGACTTTCATTCTTGAAATCAACGCCTTTATATAGTGTAGGTCTTCTAGGGTTTCGGTCTTCAATATGGTAAAGTGTTTGATTTGAGATCCACCTCCTTCCATAAACATACGAGTCCCATTATGACTCGGCCTTCATGCTCGCATAAACGTCTGAGAATATCTTTGAATCTTGATAAATCATATCGTTAAGAAGGTTCTTTGCGAGTGAGGCGTCAAGCCACTTCTTGTTTTGACACTTGGTCGTAGATATTATACAACAACGATGTTATTTTAAGCTGTTATGGCAATAACGTCTTGAAAAAAGCTTGATCCAACCAACTACTGCGTCAACAACGCCCAACTTTTTATAAATTTTTTTTCCTGTTCAACCATATCCACTTTATCAAATTCAAGAGTGCGACACTCACATTGTTATTTACAACGCTCCACGTTATAATTAATACTTCCTCGATCCATTTTAATTATCATTTGACTTTTTTAAAAATTAAACTTTGACCATCAATTATTAAATTATTTATTCTAAAATATAGTATATAATTTGATTCATCTTTTAAAATACTTTCATAATATTGAATTTTTTAATAATATAAATAAAGTAATTGAAGATGAATTTATACCATTATGAAAAATTCGATTAAAATGAATTGAATGGAGTATCAAGAAGAAAAGTGGTTTTGAGAATTGTGGAAATATAGGTCATTTTCTAAAATGTTGAGAACATTTTTTAAGTTGAAAAACTGATTTTTTGATATTTTTTACTCTTTTTTCTTTTTCCTATTTTAAATATAAAATAAACATGTTGCAGTCATCTGGACTGGTACAAGTGCTCTTATCATCAATGCAGCAAACCAACTTGTGTACAGCTACACATATATAATTATATGAGTAGACCCCATTAGATATTTAGATCATTACTCTAGTTTCGTATGGTTGAATTATTCGATCTAGTGAGAAAGCGAAGTCCATATGATGGTAGTATAATTTATTGGTTTATAAATGAAATAATTTTTGGGAGTAGGAAACATAAGTGAAACAAGCAACCAATGTGAGAGAGTAATCAGCATTTAGCGATACTTCAGTGACACTGAGGGTGAGAACAACCCACACTTTGGTTTTAGGTAGTGCGTGCATATAATTTTCAGTTTAAATAATGATTGTTTAAATGGAAATATTTTATTAAAGGAATAGTAAAAAATTATTTATGTAATTATAAAAGCCATTGGAAATGTAAAAATTTATATTGAGATTATAAAAAGATATATTAAATAAATAGTATTGTTGTAAAAATAAATTTTTCTAAATAATAATGTATTTTTAAAGACGGAGAATTATTTCTCTCTTATTCTCTAGCTAGATTCAAATCTTTAATATAAATAGTGTGAATTCAGAATTTCATTGTGAATATATGACTTGTTAATAAAATTTGGTTAGCTAGCCTTGTATTTTTTAAAGAGGTTTTTAATATGTAGTATCTTTTTCCGTTGTTTTTCTAGCACACTTTTCGTAAAAAAGGCTAAATTACCTTTTAAATACTAGCACATTTCTTAAATGCTTACTTGATTCAAGCTAACCGCACCCTCTTGCATCACCCATGCGCTTCCCTTACTCTCGCTACCCCCACCAAAAGCTGCTTCTTTAAATCGCTACCCTATCTGACTCGAGCCATGAAACTTTAATCCTCTCCTTCCCTCTCCGATATGAAAACCCACAATTGAAGAAAGAAGATGAAAAGGTCCTAGTAGTCTTTTACGAAAAAATGTGCTAGAAAAAAAAATTATACTATAAATTAAAATCTCTTTAAAAAATGTGTTAGTTAACCAAATTTCTCTAATTTATCCTGTACATATTATGGGATGAGTGCTGACTTATAATGCTGGTTTTGATTTTTTTCGCCTGCATCATTTATTTACCTAATTCACTAGCTAATGGCTATATTGCATGGTACATTTTTTGTAACTACATATATCCTGGCTTCAACCCCTAAAATTTAAAAAAGTATGATTTATTTTCTAGGTTCAACTCCTAAAATTTAAAAAAGTGTGAATATCCTTTCATACTTTTTGTATTAAACCATTTTTTTTTACCCTTCTTATTTTATACTCTTCTATATATAATAGCATTCTAATATTTGATAATGTTACTGTGAGATGGGATTTCCATAAGATATTAAAATATCGAAAGATATTAGAATAAAATGGTGATAATTCATTTCTATAATAGTTATAGTAATTACTACTTACATGATACAATCTACGAAATAATTATAGTAACAATACTAATTTAGTATTAAATAATTAGTATAATATGATGAAAATAGTACTGTATTACTGATTCTTAGTTAGAAATTTGTCGGGATTACCATAACTATGGTGAAAATAATTATTACTTATTTCTAAATTAGAAATTTGTCGGAATATTTTGAATTTAAAAGTTTTATCATATAATTACACACAGTTCGATCTCCACTTAAAACTTAATTTCTGTGCTGAGGTGGTCCATCTCATTATTTTGAAGTTCCGTCCGGTAGCATTACACATTGTTAATTTACTCGTGGTATATTAGAGGATATGAGGTTGCTAGTCAAGCCAAATTGTGTTGCTAAACACTTGCTTCCTTGTTATTGCAATATTTTATGGTTCCTTTCAGAATTTAAAAGAAAGAAACCACATAAAGGTAACAACATAAAATCCTTTCTTCAATTTATTAAAGGGTAATTCTCATTAAACAAACATGTTTTTATGTTTTTGCGTGAGAAATTGTCAATTTGCTAATAAAAATAGGAATCAATTGTGGTTAAATGGCAAAATTATGTCATTTATTCATTGAATCAAAACATTATTCAAAATATATCTTCAAAATACATCATCTCCCTCGATTACTAATTTATTTGGCTTGACGAAGATGTATCCAAAGTGTACTATTCGCCATTAGAAGATATTTGAAATAATATTACCGGTTTCCCATCTGCATGATAACCAACCGGATGAAGTGCTATTGCATCATTATGTTGTAGTGGTCTTCTGATGTTATGTAAATCCTTTCATTTACACGATATTCTCTATTTCTTAAGCAGACTTATGGTGTGGAAATTACCGGCTTGTAGTGTCGGTTTTAAAACCCGTTAAATTTTTATTTGGGCCTATTGATGTCGGTGTGGCGTCACAGTGGTGTGAGGAAATTTGTTAATTTAAAAATCAAAATTAATTGTTATACCGACACAGAACCAGAAGCGATGGCTGTTATATATAAAAAAATCGATTTTTTAGTCCACATGAGCCACCCCAACCCATCCCACACGGTCCCGCCCCGTCATTTGTTTGACGCAGCTGCCATCCCGCCCCATACGGCTAACACGGCCCCTTGCCCGCGGAAAAAGGTACTAACTTTCCTTCTTCTTTCGTTTAATTTTTTAATTATTTATTTTTATAATTACTTCTATTTTATTGATTGAAGTAATATATGTTTAATAAAGTTGAATTAGAATTGATAATATATGTTTTAATAAAGAATGAATTGAATTAATAATATATTTTTTATTGGGGAATTGATAATATAATTAATAAAGTTGAATTGGGAATTGAATGTTGGATTTATTGGTTTAATTTATTTTTAATTGAATTGAATTGAATTAAATGTTAGATTGGATTGAATGTTAGATTGATTAGTGTCTGTTGGATTGAATTGGAATAATTTAATTTGGTTTTAATTTGTTTTAATTTGGTATTTGTTTCCAGTGTGGTGAATGTTGGATTTATTAGGTTTAAAATGTTCGATTGAATTGAATTAATTGAATTGGATTTATTCGGTTTAATTGCATTGAATTAGGGTGAATATTTAGATTGAATTGAGTGGTGAATTAAATTTGATTAAGTTTGAATTTGATTTGATTTGAATTATATTTGAGATTAAATCGAATTGAATTTGGGTGAATTGATAAAATATTAGTTTGATGTTTTTGAAGTAGATCGAAATATTTGTTTGAATTAGATTTGAGTTTTGAATGTTGTTTGAATTGGACCGAATTGGATTTGATTCGAATTGAATTGATTTGTTTTAATTTTGATAGAATTTGAATTTTCAAAATGCGGAGTTTTTATGGCTCATTAGTGGCTTCGAGCGAAGAATTAATACGGCCGAGGAAGCGGGGAGGAGGCCGATCGTGAAGAGGCCTAGGGATAGTCATCCGACCCCACTTGTCATAGAGCCATCCACCGCCCCCCTAAAGTATGAAGCCCGGCTAAACTCTTGGACCCTAGGGCGATAAACTGCGACCACGTGCGTCCATATCGGCAACCGCGTCGACTCGTCCGGCCCGTATCTGCTGAAACGCATACAGGGCGATAGTCGGCACTGTCGTCTGCGTCTTTGATGGCGGAGATACAGCTGACGATTCGGGGTCGAGTGACGACGACCTTATGGACAGAGTCCCGGAGAGTAGCGGTCGGGTACGTGGACCCGATAGGCCCACGTCATCTCGCTCTGCCGGGACCAGGAGGATCGTTGCTACATGCTTCGAGGGAGCGTAAGTGCATTTTTATTTATTGAGTTTGTCATATTAATATTTATATTTATCATCTGTATCTAATTAAATACATTTTGTTTGTAGGCTTTGGGGTAGGGGTGAAAAGATTCTTCGACAGCGAAATAGGAGCAGATTAGAAGATTTGTGGCAGCTTCTAGGATGTGGATCGAGGCGTGAAGGGATGGTATATGGAATGCTTTTTTGGTAAGTATTTAAAATATAAATTTTTTGTGATTTTCGAATTGTGAAATTAGACTAACTTAATTTTGTATTTATTTCAGGATCGATATGAGATTCGAGGAGGCGTTTCATATGCCGAGGCGACTTGGGGAGGCAAACAAGAAGGGGTGGAGGGATCTTCTTACGAAGGGGAAGCACAATCTGTTGGGAGGCGCGGGTAGGCGATCCATGTACTTCTCCTTGGGACTCCGTGCTATTTGGATCCCGAGGACCCGTGTGTGGGAGAATGCGTCAGTGTGGGATGATCGGGTCTCCCGGAAAAGTGAGAACCGCATGACTCCAGCGAGGCGTGGAGCTCCTTGGCTTATTCCACAGGGAGTAAAGGGCTTCACGAGAGGCTCCAGTGGGTAGTTTGATTTGGTTGTATTCAATTTTATTTTTCAATGTGTGGCGATTATTAACTATGTATTTTGAATTCCATTTCGGTGTTGAGGGTAGGAAGCGTCAGCCGCCGTTGAACATTCGTCTCGATACGAACAAGAAGGACAAGGCGGGCGGCAGAACCGATGGGGAATACAACCCGGTAGGCTGGCTTTTTGTAAGTTTAAATTTGTATTAATTAAATTTAAGCGTTTTTTTAATCTGTTTTTTAAGCGTTACTTATATTTCATTTTTTATGTTTGTATAACGCACGAGGATGAGTGCGGTCTTGTTCCTTGAGAAGCGGCGGACTTGGATCCGTAAAGGCTCCCGTGGGACAAAACCTTGTGGATCTGGACTTCGGCTGTGAGTCGGGTTTGGAGAAAGGCCGGATGCTTGGAGCCGGTTATACCCGGAAGTTGAGATGTTGATGGATTACGGGTCAGCGGCACCCGGCTCCGGCCCTGGAGGTCTGTCGGTTGTCGGAGTCGAGGCGAAACTGGCTCGAGGCTTGGTCTTGGAAATGAGGGGAAGAGATTCTTGGTCTCGAAATTAGGTGGCCCCAGCCAGGCGATGTTCGGGGTTACATGGGAATTTCTTTGTGATGATGGGCGCATTCGTCCTCCCGTCCCACGTCGATGGCGACTGCATGCGAGCTGTTGGCGTCCATTCGACGTCTGCTTAGCGAGGCTTGCGACTCCGGAGTTACTGACACCATCGACACATCCGCCGCTGACCCCCCGCTGGACCCCCATTGGCGAGCAGCCCCGTAGGACCCCCCGGCAATTAGTGATTTATGAGGTCCCCCGAGGATTAGGCGTTGGATTTATGGATATTGATTTATGGAGATAGTTTTATTGGTTTTATTGGTTTATGGATATTTTTATAGTTTGATTTGTATTTATATTTTCATTTGAATTATTTGTGTGTTTATATTTTGATGTTTATGCTTGTTATGTTTGTAGTTTGATTTGTTTATGTTATTTGGTTGTGTTTTATAGGTTGTATAAAGCAGTGATGTTAAAAGCAGGTTGAAGTTTTGGCATCCCAATTACGTAAAATAGATTTCGGTGTGGTGGCCGGTCGTGTCGGTATAGTGTCGGGGAAAGTGTCGGGGAAAGTGTCGGGGTTTAGGGTGCTCGGGGTGGTGTCGGTGTCGAGGGTTTGGATGAGCAGTGTCGATCGGGGTGTCGGTGCCCAATTATTAGGTATAGACATGGGTCAGGAATTCAATCGGTGATCAATAATAAAATCATTTTCTTCTTTTAATTTAGTTTTAAGTAATGTAATAGAATTATTATGACTTATAATCATTAAATATATTATTAAAAATTATAAAAAAATATTCGTAAAGATTCGGTACATGATCATATAGTCGAGTATAACTCGACTATTTGTACACATCATATCTGATATGACTATCGGCGTGAATATTTTTATGCTTATAGTATATTAGTTAATATAATTTGGAATAGAATATATTTATTATCGTTGAATAATTAGGTTAATATGAAAAAATAAGAAAAAGCAATTATCGTGGTTTATTATTAGTATAATATCCCGGTAGGGTTGCAGGCACGGACCACGGCCTACATAGTTAATATATAAAATTAAATGCATATGTCGGATTAAGAGAACAAACCCAATCCACTCACCGCTTCCCACGTCCCTTCCCCCCACCGCCCCCTCCCCCTCTGAACTCCAGATCCTAGGTATGTTTTGATATTTTTATGTTCAATTATATTCAATTATGTGTATATATGTTGTTTATTTTTTGGGTTTAATTCATTTCAATTGCAAATTTAGGGTTCATACAATAATTATTTATGTTCAATTATAGCTGAGTATGTTCAATTATATTCAATTATACTGCAATTATCCAGTATTTATTCCAATTAGCATGTTAGTATGTCGAGTATGTCCAAGTATTTATGCTTAATTATGTCCAAGTATTTATTTTTTTTTTTTCATTTAATTAGTTTTTATTCCAAATTTGAGGTTTACTTAATACAATTACTTATGCTCAATTATATTGAATTAATTATGTCCAATTTCAATATATTTAGGGAAAATAATAGAAGATCGTTCTTGGATGTATAATACGTTATGGTCAGATGGTTATGTGAATCCTGCGTATACACAAAGGTTTAGTAACTTTTTGGTTCTTGTGAGAAAACCATGCTATCGAGATTAGGTAGAATGATAAGATGTCCGTGTAGGAGGTACAAAAAGCGGCAAGTGTATGACATTAGTCGAGTGGAGGCAGCGTTTGTTGTCTAATGGCTTTGTGGAAAGATGTACATGCAGGGTACCACGGCGAAGATTATCATGTTAAATCCGCGATGTTTTGCGATGTAGCGAAGCCTCTTTCTAGAGTTGGATTTGAGGGGAACCGATATATGCATATGGTTGAGGATGGTTTAAACTTACGTAATGTGGACACACAATTTGAATTTGGTGGGTACACTAATAAAGACATGACGAGATTAGAGAAGATCCAAATGCAACAGCGAGAACATACTATGACTTGATGGAAATAAACCAACCGTTGTGGGATAGTTTACTTGCTTGAATTCACAAAGTTATCAATGACAACCACAGGTTGGTTAGTCTTAGAAATCCCAGATCACGAGATATACAGCAATATTTCCAAAGGTGGATTTCTTTAATCGGCGTTCTTTGTCCTAATGAGGGAGAAGACATTCCAAATGATTTCTATGAAGCGAAAAGTATTGAGTCACATTGTACTAAACAAAAAATTCATCGTGTGTGAATAATTGTATGTTGTTCTACAAAGAGGATGAAGCAGTTGGTGGCATGTCATTTTTTGTGGAGAAAGCAGTGCAGAGGAAAGAAGGGAAAACAGCGTAAGCCGATTGCAAAAGGTTTTGATATACTTATGCCATTGGCCCTGAGCTACAACGTCGTATATGTCAGAAAAACGACTCGAGGACATGACATGGCACATAGGAGTGCGTGCAGGATGATGGTTGGATGGCGCACCCGAGGATAGGCGGCGTCGTACTGATGCAACATATCCGATTTTGGGCGAGCAGAAATGTTCGCATCGGTTTGTGTTAATACGAGATGGTTTTGCACCTTTTGGGAAGTTTGGGCGTCAATATTCACATTGGCGATTATTATGTTATTGATGTACAATTTTCCACTGGATTGTGCTGGAAGGAGCCATGATCTGTTCTTATCACGATTATACAGGACACAAATCGAGGGAGAGATATAGATATTTTCTTGACCCTTGTTGATGAGTTGAAGGAGCTGTGGCATCTTTGAGGTGTCGAGACATTCGATGCGTCTAGGGAAGCGGGAATTTCAACATGGGGTTGCTTTGATGTGGGCGATTAGTGATTTTCACATACGGAATGTTATGCAGTTTGGAAGCTAGCATGTGGTAGATTAGCTTGTCCGTATTGTATGGAGCATACTAAAGCTTTTCGACTACAAGCGGGTCGGAAATTTTCATGGTTTGATTGTCACCGTCCTTTTCTTCCTGTCGGACATCGGTTTAGGATGCAAAGAAATGCGTTTGTCAAGGGGCGCGCGCCTTAAATTAGCGAGAGAGACTTCTTGGAGGTAGGTATATAATCTCGAATCTTTATTGGATCCACGGCGCGTGTTTGTGTAGAGCCGAACATCGCGGAACCTGAAGCTGAGAGGTATAATGTTGTGCACAACTAGTGCAAAGAAGGAGTATGCAGGATTTGAGTTATTGGTCTACAAACAAGATCGAGACCTGACATGACTTACATTGCATACAGAGAAAAGAACAATAGGTAGGAATCTGTACACCTTTGTATTGGATGTTCAGCGGGAAAAGCGAAAGATAATGAGCGGGCAAGGATTGACCTTGAAACTCGTATTCCACGACTAATTGCATATGCATGAGATTAGGTAAGGAGGAAAAGAGAAACCAAAGGCTTTGTATACACTAACCCGCAGCCTTGGCAGAGAAGAGTTTAGGAGTTGGATTATACGCCTGAAATTATCCGATGAATGCGGCGAAACATTTCGAGATGTGCTCGAAATGTAAAATATTGGTGAAAAGTCACGATGTGCATATTATTGTGCAGAAATTACTTCCTGTCGGACTTCGTCATGTACTGCCCGATAAGATATGGGAAACCGTAACAGAGTGGTGTTTTTTCCTTCGCGACATTTCATCAACAACTCTTAATGTGGGGCGTGGGCTACGCCGCGTATGTGTTGAGATAATTTGCAAGATGGAGACAATATTCTCACCGGCATTCTTTGATGTGAGCACCTACCAATATATTTGCTATGAAAGCGCTTAATGGAGTCTGTGCGGTATAGATGGATGTACCCGTTTGAGTCATTGAGTATTTGACTTTATTAATATATGTTGATTCTTTGGTTTTATCTATCTAATTATATAACTAACCTTGTACATGTTTCTTGAATTCTTTGGGATTAAAAATGGTAAGACAAAAACGCGTCGAAGAATTCGATATCTGGCGTATTTAGTGAAAGAGGTTTCAAACTTACGTTCAATATGCCGAGAAGGTAAACGGACTTAAATCGTCTGGGAGGCCACGATGTACCAAATGCCCCGGAAGGCAGCGGCTACTTTGCAGTGTTCGTTACGGGCCGAGGCGTTTGAAGTGAAACACCGACATTTCATGACCCTTGAAACAATACACCTGACGCATATGTATATTTGTGCAACACACCCGAAATCTGGGGAATACATTCAGTAAGTATATATTTAATGTTCAATAACAAATGAATTTGTAAATTATTATAATAGTTAACTAAACAAATAACTTATATCACGAATTTGATTGAAGAGTTCGGCCTCATTTGGCGGAGGAACAAAATAAATCACTGACGTGGGATTAAATTTTAGTAAATGGTTTCCGCAGTCATATACGGAATAATATGGAAGCGCTTGCAAACCTCGGGACACTTGCAAGTGGGCCGACTCTTGAAATCCAAGCGATGCAAAGGGGCTATTACGTCAATGGGTACTACTTTGACATGATGGCGGGGTGATCGTAACAAACACATTAATAGCGGAGTGTGTGTTAAAGGTTCACCGCTTCGTGATGATGACCATGTTGATTATTATGGGGTCATAGAAGAGATTTGGGAATTGTCGTGCGGTACTTCGTGATAAGGTTTACTCTTTGAAGTGTTGGTTTGACACAAGCGATGGATGCAAATACATCCGAGCGAATGGTTCAAATCAAACACAAGAGCGAGAGCCTCCAAGGATGACCCTTTATCTAGCATCACGGGCACAACAAGTATACTATCTCCGCTTCTGTCTGGCAGTAGAGAGAGCATAAACGGTGGTGTGTTGCAATGAGAAAAGCGAATGCTAGAAGCTTAGTTGATTGGACTCGTATGCAAAATGTTGATGTGTCGACTTTAAATACGAGAAGATATATTCAAGAGGAGCAACAACCGCCGCTTTTGTTCTTGTGCTTGGATCCATCGAGCGATGTTGATATGAATTCTTGAAGGATATTCAATTTGTTACCGAAGATGATTACAGACACGTCGATAATGATGCCCGAGAAGTGCGTCGGACTACCCGGATAATGATTTAGACTTCGGAGGAAGGCTATTTCGGAACAATACTAGTGGTGAAGCCTTGGAGAAAGAATGGGGTCCATGTTTTTATTTGCAATTTTTTCGTGTAAAACTTCTAAATATTTCATTTCACTTGAGTTGCAAAATTTTGAAGAAATACAATTACTTTTCAGCGGATTATTTGTATGGTTTTCTTGGATTTGAAAATGAAAGCCTATCAATATTCCATTTCGTCTTATTCCTTCCATAAAATGATTAAGTGTTTGTGTTTAGAACAAATATATGATAATGGTGTGCAGTAGTACGTTGCTCGTTCCTTGATATTATTAGGGCTATTGAATGTTCGTGTGATCGTGAAAATAACATAACCAATTGTGGCATTTATACAAAAGAATTGTGTCGGTTATGGTATATTATAATTACATAATTCGAGATGGTGTTGAGCTATGAGTGTCGGGTAGTGTCGGTATCCAAATTTTCGTATTATTCTAGCTAAAAAATAAAGTGCGAGAATTTTAAGTATTTCACACACATGGCGTCGATGCGGTTCCTCATCTCATCCTCACGCTCCCCAAGTCGCCTCTCTTACCATGATTCCTCCGCAGGGACATTCACTAAGGCCAGCTGTCTTTACTCCTCAAAACCTTCTCTTTTAAATTCAAAATCTCACCGGTCTTTCCTCAGCTTGTGAGGTCCTCATCAAGCTCCACAGTGAAGCTAAGAATATGCGACTTCGTCGGGGATATACTTCCTCAAGCGAGGATACATACTGGAACTGCATTATAGATTCTATCTAAACTTCGGGGCCCGGCGCCAACGATCGCCAGGCCAACTCTCCCGAGTCTCAAAGAAAACAAGTAGGCACCTGACCACCACAGATACCCAGTGTCTGAAACCTAAACTCACGATACCAAAATTGTGAACACTTGGTCGGCCTTATTTGAGTGAGAGTCATTAAAATCGAACACGAGAGTCACCAATAGATGGATATTTCAGTTTAAATACAATTCGTTTCATCCAAAAATGTGATCCGCAATTAAGTTTCCCAAATCAAAAGCAGTTTTTAAAATTTATAATCCATTCGGTGATATCGAAGCTTGACAAACCCATATATATACACAACATATCCCAAAATAAAGTAATGCCCGACAGGCTACAACGGAGATGATACGTCTTGTATCACGAATACAAAATGACAACGTGAAATAGGGCTAAAGTTTCAAAAGAAAAATACAACAATAAAGCGATTGACAACACGTCAAAATCGGTTGTGAGGATCCTCTGCGCCACCCGATGCTCGCCCTCGGAACAAACTCTCAGGCAGCCTCTTGGCTTGTGCCGCTTGTCAACTGGCACAAATGAAATGCCGCCCGTCACGAAAGGGTTGTAGCGAGAAGCTTAGTGAAACTTAATACGGGGGTGAACTTACCCATGCAAGACTTGAGTCAATCAATATATAATAGTCAAATATGAATAAAATACATATATCCGAGGACTACCTAAAAGGTCATACACAACATAATTCGAGGGAAACTCAAACATAATACATGAAGATATAATAGAAGGTTTCAGCCAACATACACAATTCGAGAGAAAGAAATCGATAGACTTCAGCAGCGACTAAAACTCTAGTCATCGAGCCTCATCTCTCATATCCCCCACCCCGGTATACCATCCTCTAATGCCCTTATACTCAATCCGTCTACGCGAGGAATGGACTGTCGATAATCACCCAGCTTATACCGCGGTATAGGCCAAAATACACTCATACACTAAGTACAAGGCACACGCTCTTATACACTAAGTATAAGGCACGCGCCTTATACACGGTATAAGGCACCGCGCTTATACACGGTATAAGGCACACCGCGCCTGCGGTATAAAGCACACAGCTTATACACTCGGTATCGAATACGCGCTTATACACTAAGTATAAGACACACGCTTATACCTTATTATAGGCCAATAGTGTCACGTATCCTCCAGGAAGGAGAGTACTTCAATCCTGGTAATCCCAATTTGTAGGGTCACCGGCGATACTCAAAGGCCTCAAACTCATGCATAACCCCGAAACAACCACTCTGCTTCCAAAAGCGATTATTACGGCCTGCAGCTAAAAACATCCTGATAAGTAAATCAATCACAATCGCCGACAAAGCCACAAACATATCAAAGTGCCGACAAGGCCACAAGCGATACAATAGTGCCGACAAGGCCACATAATAATAGTGCGTCAAGGCCTGAGTGAAATATAAGTTGGGAGTTCAAGGCATTTACTTACCTCTGCTATCAATCTTGATATTCAACGCCCACGAAACACGATCACATAACACAACAATTACGTAATAATAGATTCTCATAATCATAACACAACATGTATATCACAAATGAGGTAAGTACATAAAGTAACACCCGTGAGATAAGTACTTTCTGTACTCAAAGTGGCCTTTTCCCACGATCAGCGCCTAAACAACACCAGAAGTATAATCGAGACCTATTACTATACCGGCATTACGGAAGATACATAACCAACTCTTGGAGAACTATCTCTAGCAGTCTAACTGACGGATAAACTATCGAATTATAATCCCGTCGGACACAACTTGATGATTCCCTTCATTCATGTTATCCTTTCTAGGTACAAATGGAGCTTATAAGTTATTCTAACTAATCATCAAGTCCATAATTAACAAATCTATACTCCGAAATATCAATTATAACTCAACTTGGAATTTACACTTTTTCGACATAACACCCCTTTGTCGATTTTTAAATCACCAATTGAACATCGCAGCAACTATAATAAGGTCCTAATATAACCTCCTACACATTTAAGTCTTATAAAAATATCACATAAAAAAGTCAGCTTGAAAACCTAAAAAGTCAACTCGACCTGCATTCACTCCAACGATCTCTAAATCACGAATTCATAAACATATAAATCACGAACCCATAACCAACTAAAATTTATCATAAAATTAATTATACTATCCCGGGTCACTTGGGCAGAAAAATTAAATTTTTTTTTTCGTAGCAGGTTGTCTGACCCCTTCCATATAAACACTTCTAATCTCATAATCCGTATATTTTTTTTTTACATTTTAACTTTCACGTTTCATCTCATTATAATTTACTTATTGTTTTTGTTTAATTTTATAATAATTGCTACTAACTTTCTTTAATTGTTTCTTTTGTAGGGATATTTGAGAGTAATTATTTTTGTTAGATATCTAATTATTTATGATCTACTAACCTTGTTATAATGTTTCATTTAGTAAGGAAAATTATTTCGGAGTAATTATTCGTTACATTTATGTCTATCTAATTATTTTGTTAATTTTGTTATATTCGATTTTTTATGTCTATCTAATTTTTTATCTTGATAATAATGTTGTTACATTTAAGTTTTATTGTAAGGAAAATTATCCAAAGAAAAATTGGTAATTTTATCATTTTTGGATATTGTTTGTGCATTATTTTTTGTTTGATGTTTATGTTGTTGTTGATATTTTGTTTGATGTTTGTATTATTTTGATGTTTTTGTATGTTGTTTCCCTATTTTTTTGGGTATTTTGGCCAATTTTTGCGGCTTTGGTTTCTACAAATGTTTAACGTCAGTATAATTTTTCGAAAATTTACCAAATGGCGTCGGTCGGGTGTCGGGTAGCGTCGGGTTTAGTGCATATATGTGGTGTCGGTTTTGTGTCGATCTTCAACATATTGTCGGTATTATAAATTATGTGGTGTCGGTAGGGTGTCGGTAATAAAATAAATCAAAAATAAAATTAATTAAATAAAATTAATGGAGTGCGGTGTCGGTTATAAAATAATCAAAAATAATTAAATAAAGTGTCGATTCAGTGTCGGTAATAAAATAAATCAAAAATAAATTAAAATGTTTGATGAATTGTCGATTGTGGTGTCGGTAGCCCGAACCCAAGCAGACTTGAAATGTCTCTATGTACTCGGTTTTCGTGTCGGTATGAAATTTAGTGTAAGCGATTAGGCTCGGTGCGTGCTCACCGACTTTAGGCAAACTACTAAATACTATGGTGTCGGTAGGGTGTGGGTTTCGAGCTTGGCTACCAACTACCACATTTTCTAGTAGTGCTAAAAAGGTCTTTTTTTTTTTTACTATATAAGGCTTCATAAATGTGGAATTATTTGCGTTTATCTTTTGAGTTCGACATAGATACTTCCATTTATTAAATTTGTCCACCTCAACCACGTTCGGAAAAGAATTTTGTTTGTTTAATCTAACTACGTTCTTACTCAGCTCGGATTTAGTGAGTTTTTTTGTCACGTACCAGCTTTCCAAATCTTCTGCATCAGGAACGCGAAGATAACTACTAGATGCCATTCTCGAAACCTGCATTAATACACAAAACAAATTATATAATTTAAGGGTAAAAGTAAGGTAAAAAAAATTGTGTGAAATCGTAATAACATTCACCGGGCATAAGTGATAAAATAAATAATTGATATAGAATTGAGAGAGAGAAATAAGTATTGTATTGAATTAAATTGATGAAATATATAGACGAGACTAACTCTATATCTATATATATAATTTAAAATATTTTGAGCTAAAGGCACTAACCATCGAACTTTTACTCGGGTTTCCATTCTATCACTCAATTTTAACGTGTTATTATTCGCTGGCTTAGATAATTAGCAGAATTTGATCCCAAGGTCAAAATGGTACATTGAAACACTAACTCCGAAGGGGTATTTTAGTCAAATAATGCTTGTCTCCTCCGTGCAACTACCCCACCTCCCCTTCGCGCCCCGCTACCTCCCATCCTCCTCCCGTTTCCTCCCTTTACGCCTCTCCCCCAGATCGCCCTCTTCCCCCGCCACCACCTACCGATCCAAACACCATAACTACCCCACTCCCCGCTTCCATGCTTCCTACCTTCATTCTTAACTTCCCCTTTGTGACCCTCTTTCCTACCCACCGTCAAGCCCACCTCCTTTGCTCCATGGAAATCCATGACCTCTCTTCTGACCCCTCACTCATCGAAAACCACGACCCACTCACGAAAATGTTTATGTTATGCTCTTCCGCCATAACCGGCGAAGACTTGGAGGCGAGAAAAAAGTAATGCCGAGATGTAACCATTGGTCCGTAGAAGAAACAAGAAACTATAATACTGGAGATTTAGATTCCCTGAATGAACCTCGACTTGAGTCGGGGAGGAGAAGACTATCTTGGGACCCCGTTCTTTTCGTGATCAAAACCTTGCTCTTGACCCGGCGCTCTCATGATCTACATCACATGCTTGGCCTTTGGGGGTGTCTTAACGGGTTTAGGCACCGAGAATGAATTAAATGCGAGAGTTGATAAACCCAGCCAGCGGAGGCTCTGCTGTGTAGATCCTCCACAGTTATTCCATTGGACCTTCCACGATTGGGGTAGGGAAATAGGAGGTGGAGTGGAGGAAGGAAGTGTGAGGAAGGAGAAAGAAAGGGTTGTTGACTCAATACCCATACGGAGTTAGTGTTTAATAGCCATTTTGGCGTCGGGACCAAATTTGCCAATTGTGGAAGTTGGGTGATGGGTGAACGTTAAAAATTGAGTGATGGAAACCGAGTAAAAGTTCGGTGATGGTTAGCGCCTTTAGCCCAAATATTTTTGATAATAATACTAATATATATATATTTATACTCAAGTTATTACTATAACTAATATAGAAATAATAATAATTCACAATAATAATATATTTCAATGTCTTCTGAAATTTTCTAGATTCATCTCAATATCTTTTAGAATCTTCTAGATTCATCTCAATAATTATCCTGGTAAAGAGGTTGAATTGTTTCCGAAGATTCACATTCCATGTTATATGTGAATTATTTATAAAATGGGTCACATCATCAATTTATTAAAAACTTTGAAATGATTGTTTTGTCATACCAGTATCTCTGATCCTCATTTGAAGTGTTATTGAATAAGAATTAAGTAATCTGAGAACTTAAAAAGTAAGAATACAGAGATTTTTATCTGGTCTCCCTAACAACTTGTTAGGACTACTCCACGGGCTCCAAACCACAAAATCTTCACTATAATCGGAGGTTACAATTACAGATCTTGAGCTAACTTAGCTCTCAGATGTGTAGATCACTACACCCAGACGAATAGAATCACAACGCACACTATTCCTAGAATAGAATTACAAGACTTAACTGAAATAGTTGAAGTAATGCTACTAAGAGTCTTACAAAGTCTCAAGCTATTTGGTACATGAAATAACCTATATACATATGTCATATATATAGGCCAAGACACTAGAAAAATTCTTCTAGTCTTCCGATGTAGTATATATTCAAGTTAATTTCAACAAATCTCCACATTGACTTGAATCCTCCACAGATGTCAGATAAACAGGAAACTTCCCCAAAATCGGAATACTTTTTCGAGCCATGCGCCAATGTATAAGATGTACTCAATCTACCGAGATGCGCTAGAAGTACTCGATTTAGCAGATGTCGAATGAACACCAGGGAAAGAATGAGCAATGCTAAGCTACCTCCACCTCACATATTTCCTATCACGGGCAAATGTACAAACCCAAATAGCAGTACAAACGTCGTTGAACACCTGATAGGCTTCTTCACCATGCATCGATATCCCAAAACTAACCATATCAACACCACATGAAGAACAAAATGGGTACTAGTGAATACCAAAGCATGCCTGTCTTCTATCCAACTAAAAGCGAGCAGTCCAATGCATCGCCCCTCCCTCGAGCTTGTGCTCCAGCAACAAATGACCCTTGAGAATCGGAGCTGTCGTGCAACAGCAACAATTGCCCAACTTATTATCATAGTCGTATTACCACATATTAAAGGTACACCTCAACGTAACTCTCTAAGGACATCCTCGAGCTACTCGTGATGTTCCATGAAACCCTTAGAAACCCTTTGAAGTATACTACCGCTAAAATGAGCAATGCCCTCCATACGACTAAGCTCTGACTCGAAATTCACCTTGCTTTGACATCACACAAAACTGACCAGAAAATACAAAACAACGCCATACTTTGTATCCAATACAACTAGTAAAGGTTGTGATACGTTGGAGAAGTAGTTCTTGATGATCGATGTATCCGAGGAAATTTGGTTAGATTTAGATGCAGGTATGTGTCCCAAAGAAAGGAGGCGGGTGTAATAAAGGAGTCTCGAGTGGTACGTCGCCATTTCCGACGGTGGGATACATTCCGAAGAGGACATGGCTTAAATTGCTAAAGAGTCACACATCCGACGATTTATGGTCTCACGGACCTCACGAGACATGCTCACAGGTATATGTCCTAAGAAGGAGTGATCTTTGACATGAATAGATTGGAAGGTGACATTGTGTTTTATGGCCTAGTGTTTTTCGGTCTACAAGATGGTTGGGATTGACTCGGGTAGGAGTAGGACACATGATGGTGGAGGTTGTACATTGAGCGAGGTTAGACATGTGTTTCACTTGACAAGAAATCTGTTATCTTTTGAGTCATTTTGAGACCAAGATGAAGTTTGAAGCGAGAAGAAGGTGAAGGGGTTGTTATCTGTTATAGGTTCGGATGTATACGAGTCTTTGTGGGCGGAAAGTATATCATGAAGGTCCAATCTAAGACTATGTGACAACATACTACTATGGATAGCATAACTAACCTGCTTCCAGTCGTAGATTTGAGCAATTCCTCTTGTGATAATGTCAACTTTCATATCTTTTTACCTTATCTTCGGATTCAAAATGCGAAGGTCGGCGATGACTTTGATACCGGTTGTTATAACGAGGAAAGCTAACCGGTGAGAATTAAGTAATAAGAACTTAGAAAGTAAGAACGCAGAAATTTTTAAGTGGTCTCCCTAACAACTTGTTAGGACTACTCCACAGGATCCAAGTCACAAAATCTTCACTATAATCGAAGGTTACAATTACAGATCTTGAGCTAACGGGCTAGAATCATCATACTATTCTAGAATAGAATTACAAGACTTAACTAAAATGATTCGCAACTAATTCTACTAAGAGTCTTACAAAGGCTCAAACTATTTGGTACATAAAATAATCTATACACATATGCCATATATATAGGCTAAGACATGTAATAACCCAATATACGTTTTAAAAAAAAAAAAAAAAAAATTAATTTTTTCGATTTGGCCCGGTAGGACCCGGGGATAGTATAAATAATTTCGATGATAATATTAATTCGTAAAATTTTGAGCCGAATTACATTTATAATTTAGTAGTTTTGCCATGGAAAATTTTATCTTTGGAATCGGGTTCGTTGAGATTTAAATACGATAGCCTTGAAATTGAGAAGCCGAGCAGGACTCGAGTTTTCTTAAATATCTACTTGATGCTTATCTTCCACTGTCGTCATAATCAACTTCATCTTCTTCTTTTTCCTCTAAGTGGCGAAATTTACCCCTCCCCTTAAAAAATTTCATTTCCATTTCTCTCTTCGATTGTCGCTCAAACTCGAATCGGTTGTAGAATATCTTTCTCTAGTGTTCTCTTCGAGTTAAAGGTAAGAAATTTCAGAATCTTTGAGATATTTCTTGATTTTGAGAATAGTTGACTCCATATTTTATAGCTTGAATCTTAGTTGGTTATGGAGTTAATGACGTATATAAGTAATTAATTCATGATTTAGAGGTTGTTTGGGGATGTTATGGTTGGGTTGACTTTTTAGGTTTTAGTTGACTTTTTCGGGTGATATTTTTCTAAGACTTTAAATGTGTAGGGAGTTAGATTGGGGCCTTATTGTAGCTATTGTGATATTAAATTGGTGATTTAAAATTGATTAAAAGCCGGTGGGAGTTGAAAAAAGTGTTAATTCCAAGTTGAGTTATAATTGATATTTCGGAGTATAGGTTGTTAATTATGGACCTGCTGATTAACTAGAATGACTTATAAGTTGATTTGTAATGATTAAGTAATAAGATGGAATTTAGCGGGGGATCGATTAGGTTGTGTCCGATGAGATTATAATTCGATAGTTTATCTGTCATGTTAGGCATTTGTTTAGAGATAGTTCCTAGAGTTGGTTATGTATCTTCTAGAAACGCCCGGTATAGTAGTAGGTCTTGATTATACTTTACGAGGTGTTTGTTTAAGCGTTGATCGTCAGAAAGAGCGATTACCGTGATTGTGTTCGCGGAGGTTTGTGGTAGCTAAGCGGTGATACTTATCTCCTGGGTGTTACCTTCGTATTCATTTTTTAATTGTGTGATACGTGTGAGCGTGATATGATTATGTGAGAATAACGCCATGTGATTGTTGTATGATTATATGTGATTTTATTTATTGTGAGCCACGATATGAATATGTGATTATATTACGTGGCGTTGAACTGTTTGAGTGTATAATAGCTTGAACTCCCGACTTATATTCGATTTACATGGCCTTGTCGGCGGTGTGTTTGACTTATGATTGTGAGATGTTTTAGGCGTGATATTATTTGGGAGTAGAGTGGATGGTTATTGAGGTGATGGTTAGAGTTATATGACTTGGGGTGACTGAGTATCGAGTTTGGCTATGTTGGGATGATTAGGGTTAGGTGACTGCCGGCCTCGCTGCGAGGATATGCGGCGATATTGGCCTTATACTTAGTATATAGGCGGTGTGCCTTATACTTGATCATAAGTGCGATTGTGCCTTATACTTAGTGTGTAAAATGCGATGTGCCTTATACTTTGTATAAGTGCATTGTGCCTTATACTTTGTGTATAAGTCGGTTTTGGCCTTATCTTTGCGGTATAAGTGCGGAGGTGATGAAATAGATGAAGTCCGTTTCTAGCGGGTAGGCGGATTGAAGCGTATGCGCATTAGAGGGATTGGTATCTCTTGGGTGGGGATATATAGAGAGATATGAAGGTTTGATAGGGGTTTGAATCGTTGTTGGTCTATTGATTTCTTTACCGGAATTGTGCTTCTTTGGAAAACCTTCTATTATATCTTAAATTATTATATGCGAGACTTACGTGGAATTAGCAGCTATGACCTTTTAGGTAGTCACGGATATATGTATTTTATTTTATATTTAGCTATTATATTATTGATTGACTCTGATTTCCGTATGGTAAGTTCACCCTTGTGTTAAGTTTCACTAAGCCGCTGACACACCACCCCAGCATTGGGCGGCATTTCATTTGTGCGGGTTGGCGGTTGAGCCAAGAGGCATTTGAGAGTTTTTGTTCCGGAGTGGCTGGGGGTGGCATCGAGGCAGAAAGATCCTCTGTTGTCTTGTCAACTGTTTTGTTGTTGTCTCCCTGCTTACGAAAACTGCTGCTGCTCGGCTGATATCGTTAATGATCGAGGCTGATACTTACTCTCTTGTAGCCTTGCCGTGTCTTATTTCTTTGGGATATGTCGTATATATATGGAGTTGGTTGGTTAGTGTAAATGCGATGGATTGTAAGTTTTTAAAAGCTGTGATTATTTTGGAAATATTATATGTAATCTTATTTTTGAGCGAAGCAGTAGTTTTAAGCTGAGTAGATCCATCGATTTCTGTTCTATGTTCGAATTATAATGACTCTCACCTCGAAAGGCGGCCCCGACTTCGATAAAATCTACAAGATTTGATGAAAATTCTCTGTCTTCCGATGTGGTATATATTCAAGTCAATTTCAACAAGAAGTTTGATGTTTGCTTAACTTCAAGATATATTATTGATATACATGCATGCAAGTGAATTCTAATCAGTCTATATATATATGAATCTGTGAAATTGTTGAAAATTAAAAGTGAACTAGGACAATGAAATTGTAATAGAGAAATTGAGACAGTACATATTATCTAAAGTGCTTCCAGATTATACAACTCAATAACCCATACCCGTATATAATGGTTACACAATTAGACAAGAGATGTAGAAGGGGATTATAGGAGAGATACACATCAAAATTTTGGTAGCAACTGTTTAGATAGTATACAATTATGGGGGGAGAATGATTTCCTAGTATCAGAAGAAAAACTAGCGGTAGTTATACATTAATTTACACATAATTGATAGCAACAAGAAAAATTAGAGATCTCTTCTGCACAAGGGGCAAGAACTGTGTTTCACGAGCCATTCGTCGATGCAAGGTAGGTGAAACATGTGATGACAGTCAGGTAAGCTTCTAACAATTTCTTCAATCAGGAAATCCTGCGGATATCAAAAATCGATTCGTTGAGGTGAGGATATTCATTTAATTGATTCAGAATTATCAGAAAGAAGGTCCTGAGTTCGAAACTCACATCATCGCTAATTGATAAAGAAATGAATTTTCATAATGAAAAAGGTACAAGCAAAAAAGAATGTTTTTCGTACCTGTAAGCATACTGAACAAGACAGTCTCTCCCCTGACTCATCCAAATTGTTATCAATTGAAATGGTGACAGTAGGAAGCTTTTCCACTGAATCACCTGGCAAACCTTTAGATCCACCTGTGTCGAAAATATTCTGTACCTCTTCAAATGTAGCATCAATATCGCCCATCTAACCAATAACGAACATGGTTTCAATACAAAACAGAATCTAACTATATTAACTTTGGAGCTTTTGGTACAATTAGGTACCTGGCTTTGAACTGCACTCAGCATAGCAGGACCAATCCGCTCGCGCACAAGTCTGCCACTTAACAGACTTGCAATGACATCAATCTGCATCAATTAAAAGACACTAAAGCTCAATTTGGTGACTTGAACAAATGCTGATTCGGACGTTTAGAGATAATCAAGATATGGAGTCATCAGAATTATGCAGAAGTGTTGCATTACTCACCAGGTAAAGAATGCAACCAATACCAGAGTCATCTGATTGCCACAGCAGTAGAGATGATTCAAAGACCTCTATAGAAAATACAGCACCAGAAATTGCTCCAATTGCAGCTCCTCTGACAAAACCACTCTCAGTTTCTTGCCCAATGAAAGCCCCAGTCATTGCTCCTAACAATATCCCAACTGCAACCATTAAACAAGATCTATAAACCCTCAACTTTCAACCACCATATTAATAAAAACTTAACTACACTATGACAGAAACATTATTTGTATCATTAGCAAAATAGTCCAAACGCATGCTTCTCTAAACACAAAATATCAAATTCTTCTATGCAATTTAAGAAATAGTCAAAAACCAAAAGTTTATGCATTTTCTTGGAACATTAGCAAAAAGCAAAATCAAATTTCTTTTTCCTATTCATAAATTAAACTATAGCTTTCTTGATGTGTTAGGACTTAGATAGACACCATTTAGCAAAATAACATGCAAATAATCAATACCATTATCATTAATTGAATAAAATAAAATAATAATGAAAAGATTAGATCAAGCAACCATAAAGCTCATTTGAAAATAAAACATTGAACAAAAAATGGATTGCATACAAAGTTACAAACCTAAGGCAAAGAAGAAGGTGGTGCAGAAAAACTTATTCCCAACAACAGAAGACACAGCGCAGCTCGAAATTTGTAACTTTTTGGACAATATGAACAACTGAGAGTGAAGAAAAAGTCATATAATGAGAAGGGGTATGCATAAAAAGTCCATTAATTATGTATCCTCAAACATAAAGCTTGGAAAATGAAGATGTTAAATAAGCAAAATAGAAAGCTTTCTGATGAAAGAATCCAAAGTAAATATATTAAAGAGTTTATGAGTAATGGATTAATATCCAATATATTGAGATATTTGATATTTGAAATTATATGAAAGAGGGGTAATTAATAATATAAGACAATCTCAGTGCTATGATTAGTCGTTAACAGAAAGAGGAAAAAGATAATAATAGATCACAACAAGTGAACCACTTGCATTTAAACCATCTTTAATATTTTATCATACAAATATTTAAATGCAATATCTTTATTAAATGTACAATAATTAAGTGAATGTCGCATAATCTTTGCAACCTTTGATAAGGAATGTTAAAAAGATATTTTATTTTTCTTTCCTCCCATCAATTAACATATACCAAACCATATATTCATTCTCTCTCTTATTATTATACGTTATTATGATTTTATAATTATAATTATATTTTCCAAATAATAATAATAATAATAATAATAAACATTTTATATTTATTTTTCAACATGAAAAATAATTAAATTTAATTTTTGTCGTTATAATTATTAAAAATAAATTATTATAGTCTTAAAATCACTGACAATACATGATATTATTTAAAAGGCTTGGTGGTGTTGAATGCTGTCTTATGGTTTTATTAATACATCACATTGTACTATTTTAGTGTCTCGGCCCCGAACTATTTCGGTCGGCCCATAAACTATTTTAGTACATACACGACACGGTTTTGCCTGAAATGTGGGTAAATTAATAATTTCATGTAGTAATTAAAGGACACATTAGCAATTACATAATGAGGTAAAATTTTGTCTATTAAAACCTGGCCCATTTTGGACTTGATTAAAGCTGAACAAACCTAAATTTTGTCTAATATTGAAGATTGAAGAACCTAATTGAAAGATTGAAGAAACTAAACACCTAATATCAGATTTTGTCTAGTACTTAATGGGTTCAATTTTTTGCGTATTGCAATTTCAAAACTTAATTTAATTTCCTTTGGTTTGAATGTGTCAGGAATGAATGTTCTTAAGCTGGTTCAATTTTGACTGTGTTTGCTGTTGTGAGAATGATCCCCCTATACTATGGCCCTTATACTACGCTCCTTATACTTTCTAACTGGCACATAAACTGTAGACCCTATACTATAGCCCTTGTACTATACCCCCATAATGTCTTGCTGAAAGTAAAAAAACTCAGTCAAACAAGATAAAGAAATGATGACAAAAGCAGTGAAAAAAACAAGATTTCATTCCAAATATTGTTGTAGGAAAGAGACAAAAGGTTCCTAGTGACCACTAGTTACATAACCAATAAAGGTTGTCAAAAGCTTCACCTACCACATAATGCCATCTGAATGCCTTTCAGCCAAACAAAAAAAAAAGCAGATCTAACAACAACAAAATAGATGCCTTGAACGAACAAAAAAATCAGCTGGCAGGCTTCTTTGGACAGGTCCTCGCATTATGGGCGATACCACCACATATTTTGCAGTGGATGACAGACCCCTTCCGCGAGGCCTTGAAAACTCCCGTGTTAGCTTGGTCACCTTTCATAGATTTTCGCTTATCTGCTTCTTCTCTTATTTCCGCAGCATCTTTCTTCCGAATTCTTTTAGGCCGTCCTGGAAGTACTCTTATATCAGGTGGGAGAATGTCTGGATATGGGCTCTTTGTCCAGAACATAGGACCTCTCAATGGTTCAAGGAAGTTGTTGTAGATTTTGAACCAGGTGCTCAAAAGGAAATCACTGTGTACATATTTTCGTGGATCTTTGTTCTTCGATTTGTACACACAAACTCCGTGCATACAAGGCAGCGCCTCGCAAGGCGTGCCTCATGGCTAATAACGACGCTTTGAGTACTCGCCTTCTCAATATATTACAAAATTTGTGGTTTGCGAGAAACCAACCTGTTGCAGCAGGGAACGAGAAGCTCTAACAATGAAATCATGTAGCTTCTCTTCACTTTACCAAGCCTTCATCAATCATTATTTGGACCCTTACACTTGACTTACTATACTGTTGCTCTACTATCCGGGTCATGATGGTGTGATAAATAGTATTCAACATTGTGATAATCGGCTGGTCCCTCGATCTGATGATGAAAACGTTGAATGCCTCCGCCCAATTATTCGTCAATTCTGCGCAGTTTCTTCCAGGCCGAAATGCATGTCTTGCCCATTTCCTTGGATCAATACAACAAAGTGCCTCGTATCCCACCACACTTACATTCCTAAGCTACTGCATCTTTACTTTAAAATATGGTTCATTAGCAGCTCGAGCATACTTCCACATCATATTCTTCAAGACTTTCCACGGAATATTTTGCTCAATTGGCGTGAAGGTGTTTGACACATAACTTTGTGTTACGCATCCGACTGACTCATTAGCATGAAATCTCAAGACTATACAACATTCAGATTAACAATTAGTTAGCACTTGGTATTAAAAAGTACATGGGCCAAAGTACGGGGGCTAAAGTACAGGGGCCAAAGTGTAGGGGCTAAAGTACAAGGGGTTACCTTTTGCTGGTCAGTCATGAGTATCCAAGAGTCTGGTTCACGGTCCATCATCAGATCCTCTTTCAACAACCTCACGAACCATGTCCACGAATCCGTATTCTCCACTTCTACCACCGCCCATACAACAGGATAAATGCCATTGTCAGCATCAAGACCAACAACAGCTAAGATTTGACCCTTAAAAGCACCTTTCAAAAACAACCATCGAGGCATACAAATCGCTACATCCGGCCAAAAACCCGCCTTGATGGTGATAAGCACACATATATTTCTTTGGAATTTTTTGCTCTTCTTGTTTGATGATGACAGTCGACCCAGGCATTATGTCAATCATCTCCTTTGCATAACTCCACAATCTAGAAAATTGGCGGGTTTCATTGCCGTACATTAAGTACCCCGCTGCCTTGATGGCTCATGTGCGGTGCTTGACTTATCTGAAGCCTTCGGGGTCATCATATACATCACCCGATGAATGCCTTCAATGATATGGTCGAGGTTCTTCGAACCTTGTTCACATATCATGGCAGCCCTTCCACGAGAGATCGTTGGGATTTTGATGGACGTCCCACAGGTATGATTCCTATCCATTGTCTTAATAGATAAGTCCGTCGACTTGCCAACTTGTGAACACAACACGAAGAAGTCACAATCCGCATTGACACATTTGACACGAACTCTCATTGGTTCATTTTTTACAAACTTGAGGGGCTTCTTTGTGTACAACTGCGTACTCCACTTAACAAGTTTTCTAAATCGGCGACATTGCAAAAGACCATGTTGAGGTTAACAGGGATTTTTAACATTGGCTTAATGGTACTACAGGCGATTAGTGTTTTTCTTTTGCCTCCTCTCACTAGAACCAACCTCCTGCACGCCGGTTTCATCTTCACTCGAATTAAACAGACTGGTTGGGGTGAAATAAACATAGCGGTGGCACAATGTCATTCATCAGCAGCCCCCAATCCTCAGCGTTCACTTCACCGTCTCAGGTAGCATGCACCACATATCTCATTGTAAGCCTCAATGCGTTTCACCCACCATTTTCTTCTTCCTCGGCCGACTCATAATCTTTACAAAATTGTCTTCCCTCATGAAAACTGTTTCCCAATCAAAATCCTCCAAAGCTGATGTTGTTGTCATTCATGAAAGTATCATCCGCCAACCCTGGCTTCCCTTTCTCAAAAAACTACGCCCCCTCAACTTCCCTTTCCTCCGTTCCACGACCCTCGCGTACTTCCGTTTCCCTCAATCACGACCCTATTTCCCATTTCCTCAATCCATTGTGCCTACATGCTGCATTATCGGCCCCCCCACCGACTTGAGGGTACCCACGGTATTTTATTATTTTCTTTTATTCCTCGTCTGCCGTTAGAGAGTTCCTTCAATGTAGCTTTAGGCCAGAATTTTCTTATAGAATCATACATTTCACCTAATAGCAAACTCTTAGCTAACTTCCGACTAAGGTGGGTGACAAACATCCCTATTTTCCTAACCCCTTTAGACCATCGAATCATGTCTTCCACATCTTCTTGGGTCTTGGGTGACAACATTCATCTAAAAGTCATAAGACTTCTTGTAATACAAAAACAAATACCGGTGAGCTGCATCTCCTCGTGCTCATCAGCAATATCATTTGTGAGTCGACAACCCTCATGATAGTCAAGTACTAACCCACCCCCTGAATACACCACGATGACCCACCAAATTCATAAACCGCTTCAACAGCCTCTTCTTTATTGTGAAGAAGTCGTTTGTCCTCCACAGCAAAATGCATGTCATGACTTAATAAAATTTAAAATTGAACACTTTGACATAATTCTTCAAAACTTACCATACGATTTTGGCAAATTGTGCGGGACTCCTTCTTCTCTCCAAAAGGGTTCCGGTTCTTCTACCTCGGGGAAAAAGGGTTCGGGTTCTTCCTCAACTTCGTCTTGATCTCTTTCATACAATCTCTTTCTTGCCATTGATTATAAGGTTTGATTGATTTGAGAGTTCAAGTTGAAGAGTTTTGGAGGTGAAAAGGGTTCTCAGTTGGATAGTATTAGGAATGATTGAATTAGATTTGCAAATGGCGGTTAATTGGAATTTTGTAAGGTGAAAAGGGTATAATAGTCATTTCGTTCAGTATTTTTGTGTTAAAACCGTGTCAGGGGGTGTATAGACACTAAAAATAGTTTAGGGGGCTGATCGAGAAATAGTTCGAGAGTGTCAGGACACTAAAATAATGCAGAACTACCTAAAATCCATAGTATAGGGGCCTAACATCACTGACTATTTAAAAAGACAAAGCAAACTTACAATTTAACCAGAAAAAATAAAACAATGAAACACCTCAAGCATTTTTTTAAGTAAACAAACAATTTGAGATCTAATTTTGGTTTGGCTCCAAACTTTTTGCCAAATAACAAAGCGAGATCTTCTTTCAAGCTGGATATGTTTGGCCCCACATCACGAATTTCAAATCTAGTGAATGCTCTAGTCGAGATCTAGCTTGAACATGCACTTCAAACTCTGGTAGCACGTGATTTGGCCTTTGAGATGATGAGCTCGGGCGGCCGGTGCGATGGTTTGGAATGGGGATTTTTCCCAACTTTGAGAGGTTATGCGTATCTCGTTCATCCTCCACAATCATATTATGTAATATAATACTACGCCCTCATAATTTTGATAAGACGTTCAAATCCTGATCTTGGCGTAGAATGATATTAAAAGCGTGGTTGGAGAACTCCAAATGCACGTTCCCGCGTCTTTCGACAAGATTCTTGAGTGCTACAAACAATTGAGGCTTTCACCTTAGGGGAAGAGTGAATTGATTGGACAAGCATACCATTTGGGATAAATTCCATCGGCCGAGAGATAGTATGTCAAGTTGTAGTGTTACCGTCTGGGGTATAGTTTACGTGGAGGCTTTCCCCAATCACCGATATGGAAGTGAACGTAAGAACCTATCTAACATATTGATATCGTTTAATGTACTTTTGGTAACCCCGAAGAAAGCATTCCTTATCCATAGGTTATATGGTCTGACCACTTGAGGATTCTTGTTGTGCCCATATATACGCTAGTGAAGCGCACGCAAGCTTTAGGACAATTTTTTCCTTGCCAATGCATACAGTCAATACTCTCAATCATTCGAAGAAACCGTTGTTGACCAACTATAGGAGTCTCGAGATCGGCCTCATTGGGCCTTCGCAAATAAAGTGGTCTCAAATATGACTATGATCCACTTCACAAATTTTGACACTCAATTCTGATGCCTCAATTTTCATGTACATCAAAGCATCTTAACTTCTCCATAGGCTAACATGCGTATGGCTGCAGTACACTTTTGAGAGGGGACATATCAAGTTTGCAGGTATTCCCAGATGGATTGAGTGAAGTAGATGTCATGGGTAGAAAGAGACTCTATAATATGAAGAAATAGTGAATGCCATTCTCGAGTAAAGTGATTGTTGTTCGTAGACTCTTCCAACTCATATTATTATTTGGAACTTTTCATTGTTGAATTCGAAGGTGGGTGGATCCATACTCACCCAAAGAGAGCTAAATATTTGAGGATGTATTATGGATAAAGGTTGAGATATAACTTGTATTTTGATTTGATATTTATAGGTGTAAGATTGTCGGATTTCAAACATTCTTAGCAAATGAATTAAAAGATAAGGTTTGGTAAGAATATAATTCAAAACATGTTACTTTTTCGAGATAAATTATGGATGTTATAATTATTGGCCAATTTCAAATCTAATATACCAAATTGAATGAATATATAGGTGTGAACATCATTATGCATGAGTATGAATGCTTGTCATTGATAAGTCACGGTCATTGTTTATAAATTATTGTTTTTGTCATTGATAAGTCACATTAAATTATCTTGCGGGATGGACTTGTCATTGATAAGTCATCGCTTTATTAATAAGACACTGCTTTCTTTATTTCTTTTTTGTTGCTTCACTTCTTGCAGGGCGTACAAGAGCGAGGGAATGGAGGATGAGATGTATTTCTTATTTTTTCGCTTTTTAGAGCCCCTTTCCGGATACACCGAATCCAATCATATATATTTTGTGGTTCTGAACCAACTTCATAATTAAGAACAACCTTTTCTTAGTTTTCTCAATGAACAACTCTTATTTCTGTGGTCATCGGACCAACCGCCCGACCATGGGCATTTGCCTTTACGTATACACCTGCCCAACACAAAGTCTTTTTGTTGATATTACTATAATGACTTGTACATTGTGTTTAGAATACATAAGAACCCGATTGTTGAATTATCGTTCATAGTCATCATTTTTTTCAAAAGCGTAAAACGGTAACGACTACGTTAATTAATAAATTAAAATGTAGGTTATTAAAATTGACTACGTAAATTTAAACCGCTTAATATTTGTAATAGTTAATGCTAATGTTCGGAAGTTAGTCGATAGAGATAGAAAGTTAAAGCGAGAGAGGTATCGATGAATAAAAAAATGTTAATTTCACCGGTTGGATCATTGGGCCCAACCCAATTCCTTAATGATCAAATGAGGACCCAAACCACAAAAGCAAACTTCCGTTCCCCCTTCCCACGAGAGCCCGGTGTGACGAAGTTTCTCCATTTTTTATTCTTAACGTCCCACTTTTCTCCTTAAAAGCTTTGGACCTCAAATTTTTTGGAGGCTTCCCCTCGTAGTCCTCGTCGTTTCAAGGTATTAAGAGAAAAGGTCGATCTTTGTTAGGGCTCTTTAGGAGATCGCCCGAGGTTGACTTTTTGTATTTTGAATTTTTTATTACATCGTTGATTCTTGGGTTGTAAATTAGTTATTCTTGAGTTGAAATATCGTGTTTGATGTGGAATTTCGGACGTTTTAGGGCCGTTGACTTTTTGGAGTGCAGGTTGGCTCGGTTTGGAGCTGATATTATTGAATATAATTATTGTCTAGGCTTAAATTATAATATAGGAGTTGATAATGATCGATATTTGGAGTAGAAAAGTGTTGTTATAGTTCGAGTTGACTTTCGAGTGATTGTGGGTTGACTTTCTCTAAAATGTGGTTGATAGTGTAAATATGTTATTGGACCGTTATTGTGATTGTTTTGAGATGAAATTGCCAGTTTATAAGTGTTGGAAGAAAATAGGTTGAAGTAATTTTAGTAGATTTTGAGTAATAAGCGGACTTTGGGATTAGGAGTTGATAGGAATGACTTAATTAATTGGAAAAGTTAAAATTTGGGTTGATTTGAAATTGATTGGAAATGTTAGTATTTGGATAAGGTATTGGTGAATGTAGAGTTTAGTCCGAATTAGTGTCGTAGTTGTTATTGAAACATAATTAGCAATCTATCGTAAGTTGTCGGTTTGTAACTTAAATGGGTTGAAAAGTCAGGGGTGAATTAGGATAAGGGTTGAAATTTGTTGCAGTAGTAATTATGTTTTCGGATGTTTACGTTCGGTGGCGGGAGCAGCGTGAGGATCGATTATTTGGCAGGCGGCTAGTGAGTCTTGGCAAGGTGAAGTTATCACTTTCGTTTATTTATCTTATTTATGTTTGAGTGAGGTATATGGTAATTGATTTTGACTGTGTATCTGCGTTATAAATTGTGAAATGTTGACTTGTATGGTGGTTGTGTTAGATGCATTATGGTATGTTTGTTTTTGTGGTATTCATGTTTGAGTACATGTAAGGTTGAGTGTAGGTCCTTTGAGTATGTATATGCTTGGGTGTATGTTGTTCGAGATTCAGTATATTGGTGTTATGGGCGTATACGTGAGTATATTTTTTGTTGAGTATGGGTTCTATCACGAAATCTGTTGTATCGTGTATATTATGAATGCTACATTGAAGTTATATGTGTGATTTGAGAATTGTTTATTTGAGATATTTGAGATGAACAATAAAATTCGAGAAGGGTAGGCACATGGCCAACCCGTTACAAAAAAAAAAAAAAAAAAATTTAAATTTTTCGGTCGGTGGGACCGAGAATTAGTATAATTTTTTTTTCGATGATGATATTATTTAAGTAAAACTTTTGAGCGAATTTCATTTTATAATTTAGTAGTGTTTGCTATGGAAGAATTTTATCTTTGAAATGGTTCATGGAGTTTAAAATGCGATAGCGGAGAATTAACCGAAGCCGTGGGACTCGAGTTTTTAAATATCTTCATATATCCTCCACATCATGTATCATCACAACTTCATCTTCTTTCCTCATTTTGGCTGAAATTAAGCCCCTCCTTAAAAAATTTCATTTTCCATTTCTCTCTCTTCGATTGTCGCTCAAACTCAAGATGGGTTGTGATATTGTTCTCCCATTCGTTCTCTTCGAGTTAAGGTAAATTTCAAGTCTTCGAGGATATTTCTTGGGTTTTTATTTATAGTTGACTTTTAGTTGACTTTTCCATAATTAATTTATGATAAATCTTAGTTGGTTATGGGTTACGTAGCGTATATAAGTGATGGTCGTGATTTAAGTCGTTTGAGATGTTATGGGTACAGGTTGACTTTGGTTTTCGGTTGACTTTTTATGGATATTTTATAAGACTTTAAATGTGTAGGAGGATTTATATTGGGACTTATTATAGTTGTTATGATGTTAAATTGGTGATTTAAAATTGATTAAAGGGTGTTATGTTGAAAAATTGTAAATTCGAGGTTGAGTTATAATTGATATTTGTGGGAGTATAGATTGTTAATTATGGACTTGGTGATTAAGTTAAGGTATAACTTATAAGTCAATTTGTAATGAAAGAAAGTGATAAGATGGAATTTAGCGGGGAATCGATTGGGTTGTGTCCGATGGGATTATAGTCGATAGCGTTTATCCGTCAAGTTATACCATTTAGAATAGTTCCCCCTAGAGTTGAATTTATGTATCTTCTAGAGCCGCGGTATATAGTAGTAGAGTCTTGATTATACTTTACGTGTGTTGTTTAGAAAGCGTTGATCGTGGAAAGAGCGGAGTTACCTTGATTGTCTTTGGTATGAAGGTTTGCTGGCAGAGGTAATTACTTATCTCACGGGTGTTACTTTATGTACTTACTTTCAAATTGTGTGAACATGTTATTTGGCGACCATGATTGGCAGGGAATGATATCCATGTAATTGTTGTATGATATGATATGTGATTGTATTTCTGCGGCGCTGAAGATTGCTGGAGGTAAGTGATAGCTTGAACAACTTATATTTCGATTTTACGTGGCCTTGTAGAGCACTTATGATTTATGTGGCCTTGTTGGCGATTGTGTTTGACTTACTATTGTGAGATGTTTTAGATGTGTGCTTGGATATTGTTTGGGGAGTAAGTAGTTGGTTATTGAGAGTGATAGTTAAGGATTGTATGACTTGAGGTGATTTGAGTATCGGGGGTGACTCATAGTTGGGATTACTAGGGATTGGTGACTCTCCTTCCCTTGCGGGATATGTGACACTATTGGCCCTATACTCACGGTATAGCGTGCGGTTTGGCCTATACTGCGGTATGGCGTGCGGTATGACTACATTATGATCGCTTCTTTGTGTGCATTATCTCGGTGTGTACATACTACGGTATAGCGTGCGGTTTGGCCTTATACTTCGGTATAAGAGCGGTATGAGTCTTTTGATCACTTTGCTGTGTGCATTGTCGATGTGGCCCTATACTACGGTATAGCGTGCGGTGTGGCCTTATACTTTACATTGTATAAGTGGGAATTGTGCCTTATACTTTGTGTATAAGTGGGTTTGACCTTATCTTTAGGTATAAGTCTTGGTGGTGATTGATTAGTCCATTCCTGAGGTAGGCAGTTAGTATATGCGGCGTTAGAGAGGATGTGGTATCTTTGGTGGGGATATGAGAATAGGAGGTTTGATGACTAGAGTTTTAGTCGTTGTTGAGTCTATTGATTTTTTCGAAATTGTGTGCTAGCTTGAAGCTTCTATTATATCCTCGTGTATTATGTTTGAGAGATTTCCTGCTTGAATTATGTTGTATGACCTGATTAGATAGTCCTGGATATATGTATATTATTCATATTTGACTATTATAATTCTGACTATCTCGTTCCGTATGGTAAGTTCACCCCTGTGTTAAGTTTCACTAAGCTTCGCGGCTTACACCCCTTTTCGCATTGGGCGGCATTTCATTTGTGCCAGGTTGACAGGCGGCTAGTTGAGCCAAGAGGCATTGGAGAGTTTGTTAAAATTATTTAGGTAAGTATCGGGTGAGGATCACCATGATCTCATTTTGATGTTGTCAGCAGTTTTCATTGTTGTATTTCCTTTTTGAAACCTTAGCCTTGTCGGTGAATGTTTTGTATTGAGGATCTGATGCGTATCATTTGTTGTAGCATTGCCGGCATTACTTTATTTTGAGATATTTGTGTATATATTTATGGGTTGGTCGTTTCGATGCTCAGTGATGGATTACTAAATTTTAAAGCTGTTTGATTTGGGAAGCAATTGTGATCACATTTTGGATGAACGGTGTGTTTTAAAGCGAGTCGTCCGTCGGTTTGGTGACTCTATTGTTCAGTTTTAATGACTACCAAGGAGTGGCCAGGCTTTGGGCGAGGTCGTTACAATTACAGTATCGAGCTTGAGTTTGATTTCTTTGGGTTATACGTGGTTGTAGGTGGAAACTTGTTTTCCTTGAGTATAGATTTGTGAGTGGTGTCTTTTGTTAAAATCATTTCTTTTCTTTTGTTGCAGGCGTGAGGATACCACCAGTGCGTGGGCGGTGGGCGGGTGCCGGAGGCCCAGGCCTAGAGGGGCCGGCTGGTAGAGTATAGATGTCGATGAGTGAGCGTGGACCAGCGGGGGTCGGAGGTGCATTCTTACGGCGAGGGTTGAGGCAGACCTCGTAGAGAGAGTGTGAATACTCAAGTGGGTGGCAATGAGGAGTCGAATTTGACAAAGTTGTTTGATGGGTTTTAGAAGGGGATCCTCCAGTTTTTAGAGTTCACCGGGCTTGAGGCTATTGGAAGTTCATTCGAGATTTATGAAGTCCATCTTTGAGCCAATGGGGATTGTGGGGCAGGTAGAGAGTGAAGTTTGTTACTTATAGACTTCATGAGGGTTGCCCGTGTTGGTGGGAGAACCTAAGTGCGTCTCATTGCTTGAGAGGGAGGTTCATGTTTCTGGGAGGCGATTTGTTGAGCTCTTCGGAAGGTATTGCTTGGAGACCCATGGAGGCCTTGGAGAGGCTGATTTCGTTGACCTGAGTTCGAGGTCGGTGGAGAAGTACGAGACGGTTCGGTGATTTGTGCCGGCACTTCTGATGTTTATCCGGTAGGCGAAGAGGATCACTAGGATTCGGGGGATGGATTGGCGTGCTTGAGATCGTCACGGATCTCAACGATGATTTCACTGGTTGCCCATCTTTGTGAGAATGCGGCCTTGAAGATGGAAATGGGTGCTTGAGCCGGCGAGTGGATCGGAGTCGACTGAGACTTTCTATTCCGGTAGGCCTTTAGCTCTAGAGTTAGAGAGGAGGGGCGGTTAGCAGTGGGTCACGAGGCGAAGTCGCCGGTGCTCAAGCGATTACCGAGTTATTCCACTTGCTCGCCACCACGGTGGGCGCCTGCGAGATCTGGCGGGGTTCAGAGTAGTCTTCAGGGGTTCAAGCGATGTCAGCGTTGTGTGAGGTCGGATTGGGCACGAGGCGGCGAGATTGCGGGTGAGGGTGGTCACATGTTATCGATGCCGGCCAGGCAGGACATGCGAAGAGTTGTCCCGATTTATTAGAGAGAGAGGTGCTGAATGCGTGCGCACCCGTTCGACGCAGAGGCGGTTGCTCCCGGAAGTCGTGGTGGTCGGTCGGCGGCCGTGGGGGGGGCGAGATATGGGCTGTAGGACCTCGGAGGTGCCGTGGTTAGCGGCTGAGCGAGGCTGGTCGATGCGATTCATGCCGTTACCCGTCGGGGAGGCCGAGATACCCCAGAGTGGTGGCAGGTACATTATTTTACGTGGCGATATTGAGGCGGTGTTGTTTGATTACGGGGCTACACATTCTTTGTGTCTCGAGTTTTATTCACCTTTATACGTATGTTGTGCACTTTACTTTGTCCTACTTGAGATTATAATACTTGAGTGAGTCGGTGTAGTTAGATTTGCATATAGAGACTCTCCTTTGATTGTATGTGGTCGGTCATTGTCACATTGATTTACTTCCATTTTGAGCTTTCCGATTTTGATCTTGTCTTGGGTATGGATTGGTTGGGGAAACATCATGCGTTATTGATTGCCATGGAAGGAGGTACTTTTTGTGGGTTCGGGAAGACCCGGATATCGATTTGTGGGAGGCAGAAGATTTTGCCTTCGAGTTTTGTGTCGAGAACTTGAGGCTAGGAGGTGATTCAGAAGGGTGTGTTGGATTCTTGGGATATGTGGTTGATTTGAGTAGGGAAGAGAACAGACTGGAAGATGTGCGGGTTGTTAGAGAGTTCAAGGATGTTTTTCCTGAGGACTTACCGGGATTGCCGCCAGAAAGGGAGATCGAATTTGCTATTGAGGTTATTCCGGGTACGGCACCAATTTCTCTTCCCACCGTCTGAGGATGGCTCGGCCGAGTTGCGAGGAATCGGCGGACTCGATTCTGAGGAATTGTTGGACAAGGGATTCATTGAGACAGAATATATCTAAAATTAGAGATTGCACCCGGTGTTGTTATTTGTGAAAAAGAAGGATGGTTCTATGAGGCATTATTGACTACGAAGACAGTTGAATAAAGTGACCATTAGAACCGTGCAGTACTTTGAGAATCGTGATTTGTTTGATCATTTGAGATGCCAAGGTGTTCTCGAGAAGATTGATTTCTTTATCACGGTTATCATCGATTGAGGATCAAAGGGAGATATTCCGAAATCTGCTTTCCGATCTCGTTATGGACATTATGAGTTTATAGTGATGCCATTTGGATTGACAAATGCACCGGCGGCCTTTATGGATTTGATGAACCGGGTATTTCGAGAGTATTTGGATGAGTTTGTGGTGGTCTTCATTGATGATATTTTGATATATTCCAGAGGGGAGGAGGAACATGAGAGGCATTTGCGATTGTTTGGGGACAGAGACGGCACGGTTGTATGCCAAGTTTTTCCCGGATGTGAGTTACAGTTTGCGGAAGTGCGATTCTGGGTATGTATTTCCGGCGAGGTATTTGTGTTGATCACTTGAGAAGGTGGAGGCGTGAACAATTAGGAGGCGTCCCACCGGTGTGGCGGGTGAGGAGTTTCTTGGGGTTAGCTGGTTATTACAGGAAATTCATCAAGGACTTCTCTTTGATCGCGACGCCATTGACCAGGTTGACCCGGGGAAAGGGTTAGTTTATGCAGGATGATGATTGTGAGGCGCCTGGGGGTATTAAAGAAGTTGACTACGGGCCGGTGTTGGCGATATGTCGATGCAGTTACGAGGCTACATGATTTATAGCGATGCCCATCGGGGATTGGGGTGTGTTCGATGCGAGAATGGAAGGTGATTGCCTAAAACTTGACGGTTTGATCTGAGAAGAGAACTCATCCGATACGTGATCTTGAGCTAGCGGCGATAGTCTTTGCGTTGAAATTATTGGAGACATTATATGTATGGGGTTAAATGCCAGATTTTTACTGATCATAAGAGTTTGAAATATCTTCCGGCCTTGAGATTTGAATTTGGGCGGAGGAGGTGGATGGAGTTCATCGGTGATTATGACAGAGCTATTGGTACCACCGGGGAAGGCATATGTAGTAGGCGTCTTGTTGAGTAGAAAGGGGAAATCAAAGGACCCCGAGTGAGATGAAGCATTTGGGAGTTGATTTTGATGTCGTAGCGACGGGAGATTTTGCCCGTATGAGTTAGGCCAACAGCATTGGATCGGATCATAGCATTGCGGCCGGCGGGATGAGAGGCGTAGGTTATCGGTAGGGGCGTGAAGAATGGAGTCGGATCAGATTTCACGGTTGGCGAGTGGAGCCTTGAAGATGAATGGCGGTGTGTACCGTATTCGGATGAGGCGAGAAGGGAGATTTTGATGAGGCCATATGCTCCCTACGATTGTACACCGGGTAATACAAAGATGTATCGTGACTTGAGTTGGCGTATTGGTGGCCGGAGATCAGAGATCACGAGTTTGTGGCAAAGTGCTTGGTTTGTCGGTGAAAGTGAGCATAGACATCCTGCGGGTTTGTGCAGGACTCTTCCTATTCCTGAGTGGACATGGGTGAATATCACCATGGACTTCGTGTTTGGGCTTCCTAGGACGTTGGATCTGGGTGATTGTTGGTAGGCTATCGAAGTCGGCTCATTTTCTACCTACTCAGAGATCACAGATGGGCACGAGAGACTAGCGAAAATTTATGGATCGATTGTGAATTGCACGGGGGTTCGGTGTCGATCATTTCGGACAGCGGCGCTAGATTCGCCGAGGTTGCGGAGGGGTTTCCGGGAGGCAGGGGACTAGAGTGGAGTTGAGTACATCTTTTCATCCCCAGACTGATGGGCAATCTGAGAGGACGATACGGACATTGGAGGATATGCTCCGGGCTTGTGTTCTGAACTTCTCTGGGAATTGGGACGATGAGTTGCCCAAGATAGAGTTCGCCTACAACAACAGCTTCCATGCGAGTATTGAGATGGCACCATTTGAGGCGTTGTATGGGCGGAGTGTCCTTTGCTCAATTGTTGGAATGAGGTAGGAGAGGGAAAGTTTATGGTTACGAGTTGGTCGAGAGAGTTGATGAAGCGGATCGAGATTGATTCGGCAGCATCTGAATAACTTCAGGATAGGCGAAGAAATATCGAGATCATCGCTGATAGACTTGTCGTTTGAGAATTCGGCGACGATGTTCGTGGTATCTCCGTGGAAGGGAGTGATGCGGTTTGGGAGGAAAGGGAAGTTGAGTCCTCGTTATATTGGACCATTGAGATCCTTGGGAGAGTTGGCTCCACGGCTTATCGGTTGGCGTGCCTCGGTTTAGATAGGATTCATAATGTGTTCCATGTATCTGTTTGAGGAAGTATATCACGGCGAGTGCATATTGTAACTCACCTCGGTGGAAGCTTGAGGAAAACCTCACGTTTGAGGAAAGACGGTGGGAGATTTTTGGACCGGAAGAGAGAAAGGTTTTGAGGTAAGGCAGTGGCCTTAGTGAAGTCACATTGGAGGAATCGTGTAGAAGCGACTTGGGAGCGTGAGGATGAATGAGGAACCGTTACCATGACTCTTCAGTAGATGTGGTTGTTGTTTTGATATGGTATTTGTTTTTGTGTTATTATATGTTCTTGGTTGTTTGGGTTGTTAAATTTCGGGAATTCGAGAAATTTTGTGCGTCAGAGTGGAGTGTAACCCGTTACAAAAAAAAAAAAAAAAATTATTTTTCGATTCGGCGGTGGGACCGGGAATAGTATCATTTTCTGATGATGATATTATTTAAACATTTTTTTGCGAATTTCATTTATAATTTAGTAGTGTTTGCCATGGAAAATTTTATCTTTGAATCGGGTTCGTGGAGATTTAAAATGCGATAAGCGGAGAATTAGCGAGCGAGCGGGACTCGATTTTTATAAATATCTTGCAAGCTTATCGCTACGTCATAAAACCAAGTCATCATCTTCATCTTGATCATTTTTGGCCGAAAATTTCTTCCTCTTTTTCCCCTTGAACATTTTTTCCATTTCTCTCTTCAATTGTCGCTCAAACTCAAATCGGATTGTAGAATATCGTTCTCCCCATCATTCTCTTCGAGTTAAGGTAAGAAATTTCAAGTCTTTCGAGATATTTCTTGGGTTTTGACATAGTTGACTTTTAGTTGACTTTTCCATAATTGAATTTATGATAAATCTTAGTTGGTTATAGGTTATGTGACGTATATAAGTGATGAATTCGTGATTTAGAGGTCGTTTGAGGATGTTATGGCTGGGTTGACTTTTAGGTTTTCGGTTGACTTTTTGGGTTGATATTTTTCTAAAACTTTAAATGTGTAGGAGGTTATATTGGGACCTTATTATAGTTGTTATGATGTTAAATTGGTGATTTAAAATTGATTAAAGGGTGTTATGTTGAAAAATTAGAAAATTCCAAGTTGGCTTATAATTGATATTTGAGTATAGATTGTTAATTATGGACTTGATGATAGAAGATTAGAATGACTTATATGTTGATTTGTAGTGAAAGTGATAAGATGGAATTTAGCGGGGGATGTCGATTGGGTTAAGTGTCGATGGGATTATAATTCGATAGTTTATCCCAAGATCAGTTATACCATTTAGAAATAGCTCCCCTAAGGGTGGTTATGTATCCTCTAGAGCGCCCGGTATAGTAATAGGTTTTGATCATACTTTTAGGTATTTTGTTAGCGTTGATGGGTGGGAAAGGGCAGTTACCTTGATTGGAAATTATGATTAAACTATGAGAAATATGAGATTAGAAATAAAATTATGATGAAATTATGAAACATGATAAAATTTTAGGTTATGATAAAATATGGTAAAATTATAAAAATATGGTTAATTTTAGATTATAGACTATGAAATATGAATTATGAAATATGAAATATGGTAAAATTATGAAATATGAAATATGGTAGAGTGGACCATATTGAGAGATTATAGATTATGGACCATATTAGAGATTATGGTAAAATTATGAATTATGAAATATGAAATATGGTAAAATACGGTTAAAAATGGTAAAATTATGAAATATATGGTAAATTATGATAAATTTTAGAATATGTTAAATATAGTAAATTATGGTAAAAAAAATGATAACATTATGAAATATAAAATATGGTCAAAATGGTAAAATATGAAATATGGTCATTTATGGTAAAATTATGAAATATGGTAATTTATGGTAAAATTATGAAATATGAAATATGGTAAAATATGAAATATGGTCAAAAATGGTAAAATTATGAAATATGGTAAGTTATAGTAAATTTTAGAATATGTTAAAAATGGTCAAAGTCTGAAATATGGTAAATTATGGTAGAATTTTAGAATATGGACAAATATGGTAAATTATAAAATATAGTTAATTATGAAATACGGTAATTTATGGTAAATTTTAGAATATCGTTAAATATGATAGAATTATGAAAAAAAATTTATATATGAAATATGGTAAATTATGGTAAATTTTAGAATATGGTAAAATATGGTAAAATTATGAAATATGGTAATCTATGGTAAAATTATGAAATACGGTACATTTTGGTAAACAACCGAATTGTAGAGTTGATAAAATTATTCACCTTGTCAATGCAGTAAAGATATTAAAGATGATGGGTCGTCTGTGCATTCGACGGTCGGATCAATGACTCTGAGTTCGTAGAAAGCAAGCGAGGCATGAAAACCCTCTTGTCAAATTGTGGAAGTAATTAAAACCGAATTGTGATAATAATAGAAATCTTCTTGATTCAATATCAATAAAGACCCACGTTTCTCGATATTCATATATGATTATTTTTTTTTTTTTTTTCATGTTTGATGTGAAGCTAAATTTACGTTTATGTTTGTAAGGAAAGTATGATTTATTATTAGGTGGTGTTTGTAAATAAAACAAAATTAATAAATCCAATGTTTGTTTTAACGATAAGCAGTGCAGTGTATTTGTTGTCTTACCAAAGCAGATCGAGCACATTATTTACTAACTTGTGATAGATTCGATTGTTTTTGTGCAAAGCAGCCTTAAAATCGGCTTGTTTTGTCTGGCTTAGAAAGCAGAAAAATTCTTGAGGGTAAAAATAGTAATTTTGCCTGATTCGTTCTTGTTTTGGTGTGTGTATAGCGAGTTCAGGTGTTGAGATGTTATACACTCCAAATATGTTTGGTCAGGGAGAGGAAATTACTATTTTGCCCCTATTTTTTAAAATATAGTAATTAAAGGAAGTTATATTCCAAGGACAAAATGTGCATTTCAGTTCTAAAGAAAAATTTTGTTAAATCTGGCAGGTTTTATGAGTTTGTAAGGCGGAAGGTATTGCTTAGGCATCATGCAGGTTATACGCCCCAGCGAGAATGGTGTAGCGGAGATGTATGAATCGGAGACATACGGAAGGGGCCTCGTTGTATGCTCTCGAATCTTTGGGTTGATGAGAATGTTTTGGGCTCGAGCATTCAAACAACTACTATTTGATAAACCGTGGTCTCAGCCTTGAATGATAATTTGAAAACTCACAGTAAATTGTGGTCTAATAAGTCTGGCGATTGGCTAGAGATTAAAGAGTGCTGGGCTGGCCTTATTATTATCATGTGAATGAGGATAAGTTAAGGCAAAAGGCAAGAAAAGTGTTGTGGCTATGGTGATGGTGTGGTGTATAGAATTTGGTCATCTTACGAGGCAGTTATTATGAAGCGAGAAATATAATATTTGATGAGAATTCTATTTTTTAGATCAACCATCCAGCCCATATTCTGAAGTAGAAGGTGAATTGTAGCAATACGTAACTTGT
>JADFUC010002397.1:0-86416 GCA_019722365.1 Lithospermum erythrorhizon
TCTCATCATCTGATTACGGATGAAGCCAATGGAAACGAATGTGTGAATCATTTCGCTTTTAGAATAATAAAATTACTATCATACACTATTCCTATAATAGAATTACTAGGACACACTATAAAAATTTCTTGCCGAATAGTTGAGGATTCTACTAATTATAGCAAAATCATGCTTATTGGTGTAGGAAAACTAAGAAAAGTAAGATAACATGGGGCCATTATTGAAACTATTTCACCAAAAGTTTAGATGTGAAACTTTAGCATAACTTTCGATTGAGTATTTCGACAAATCTCATGCTTGAATTCTTCCTAGCAATTTCATTTTGTGGACCAAAGTCATATGCTACACCTCGATAGTAGACAAAATTGTGAATTTGCAAGTAACCCTCCATTCATGGCAGACCACCAAGAGTGAAGACATACCCGATCAAATCGATCTACGCTGTCTACGTCTACAGCATAGTCGAGAATGTCAAATGTCTGTTGTTATCCTTGTCATGCTTGAGACGCGTCGGATGTGCTTTTTTGGGGCTGCTCGAATATCTTAACATGACACATCGATGCTCGCTTTCGAGGCTCTCCATTGAATCTACTAACAACATTGACGGCATGTGCAAGATCGGTCTAGTCTGGAGACCATATCGTGGCTAGCTCTGGGATAAGAAGCGTAGGACATGTATTCCTCTCTTCCAGGCGATTTAGGTGCAAATGCAGATAAATGTGCATTAGAAACACTAGGAGTATCGATAGGTTTTGTAGAAGCCATATCAAATCTTGATAGAGATCTTCTTAATGTAGCTACGTGACGAAAAAACTTAATACGACTTACATCTGCAGATCTCCATTCCCAAAATTTTAGCAGCGGCACACTTTAAATTCTTCGTATCAAACTTTCTTGATGAGGTAGTCCTTTCCTTCTGAATGTCTAACTTGTTGGCTGCAACTATGACATATACGTCTACATCTGATACCAAGTAAATGAATGATACGTCTTTGAACTTGTTGTAGTATACACAACTATCATATGGAGTCCTCGAATACCCGATCGAGCATGTAGCTATGTCAACTTCTTGTACCCGAAAACCTCGGTGGTTCAGGCTCCTCTAGGGATTTCAACACCTGCAAAAAATAGTCTTGTTTTCTGGTTCTTGGAAACCAGCATCACATTTGGGTCATATAAATCTCTTCTTCGACTCTCCCGTATGGAAAGTTGTCTTAGCTAGTTGATCCAAACTTGAAATCGTGTGCGATTATAGCGGCGCCACGATGGAAGTATATCTAACTACGGTGAGAATATCTACGTGTAGTCGCTCCCTCTCTCGGCCAGAAACCTCACAGCAACTCGGCGCTATGCCAGTCCCTCGGTTGGTGTGTACTTCGCTAACTAGCGAACGGCCAAACATGAGAGTAACTGACGCTTTCTTCTTGTTGGTTTTACAGCTTGACTCCCAAATCTAATTCTTCTTAAGTGACTTCATTTCATTTCCGTGGCGACAAGTCATTAAGACAAACTTCGAGTACTAGTAACAGCTTCTTTATAAGAAGGCGGCTCATGAGATCCCGACTTCTTTGCAGCACGTAAATCAAAAGGTCAGCCTTATATAATATCATTACCTCGTAGGAGGTCTTCTATAGTTTACTCTTAGAGGCGTCTAGAGGCAAACTCTAATGTTCTACACGATGGAAAGTATGCATATTTGAATAAAACCTTAAACAAATGAAATGCAGGTTAATTTATTTGTCATAAAATATTATATAATAATATATTATCTGAGAGTATAGATGCGGCGGAAAATTCTGACAACACATAGCCACTCGCTTTGAATTCTATATATGCACTTGCTTGAAATGGGCAATGCGCTGGTTGATCAGCGGGAGGGGTTGAATCCTATGCCCAGGTTTGTTAGAGCGGTTGGATAATCGGATGACAAAAACCAAAAGTAAAACTATTCCAAGGTTCAAAATTAATTTTGCACGGGCAGAATGAAATTGGGCTGAAATATTCTTTGTAATGATTAGGTTATGATTATTAATAATAACCTAATCATCCCCTTTAAATAGAATATTATTATTTAAACTAAAAGCCCAACCGAATAGTTAATGAGCTGGCTCGTTTAATTAAACTAACTCGTTAAGTAAAATTACTGCTGGGATTGTAAGCTCGAATAACTATTTAAATAATTAAGCTGATAATTTAAATTATTGCTGAGTTCATCGATTAATAGTTTACACGTGTAGTGTAAATTGCAGTGAGAATTTTATTGATTACAATCAATTTCTCCATTTACCAAATATAGTTAATTTCATACATGAAATATAATTCAATATCATTTGTATGTGTATATTGAGGTACCGAATGTAGCTGACCATATAATAATATAATTAACCATTATTATTATTATAACGATTATGCATGAGATCTAGCAATCTGGCATAATTCCTAACATTATCATGAGGTCCTGAGTAGTAATTACAATTACTATTATTGAACACTTAGTTTTAGTAATCTCATTTAACTAAACTAGTAAATGAATTGTTAAATTGTCAGCGAGCATAATTATTGTCAGCGAGCATAATTATTGAAACTAATATTCATTGATTTCAACGCTCCCGCTTGCTCCCGGGAAGATTACTTTACAATTTTCTTTCACCCCGATCTCTAGTCTGAGGCTAATCATAAGAAGTATGTCATAGAAAACGCCCACGACATTCTTTACTCGAGTTGAAGCCGACTTCGGAAGCCTTTATAGCGTGCAGCAGCTTGATCGATCCTAAACTCATTGAGAAGCCTAAGATCTACAGCAACATATCAAAGATGAATAAAATCCTTATAATATGTAGCGCCTTTGCTATACTAACGTATCACCTAACGTATGCCGTTATGATTCTGCTTAAGGTAGGCGTTTAAAATAGTCCAAGTACCGCAGCTAATATAACGTAGATAGTTATATCGCAGCGAATTAGAATTGCTAAACTTAATAGTTCTAAGAGAGAATATCATAGGACACGGATATACATATCTTCTAGAATTTTACAACGATCAATCGGCTCCTCGGTTATGCAAGTGACGGCCAATAAGATGATTAGAACTGCAATCCCCATGATCCAAGAAAATGGAGTCATCGATCAATCAGCATGTTGGTCGTGAATCTTTAGTCACCGAGCTATCGGCCTCTGTCAAGAAGAATGGCTATCTTATGTTTCAGACTTAAAGAGGTTCTCTTGTCAGCAGCTTCTAGGTTGCCTCTGCAGAAGCTCTGATTAGCAAAAGGGAATTTCACTTTTTACTCGGCTTGAGGATCTGACGGAGTTATATGTAAGAGATTAAAACATATAAACACACATAAACATAGCGAAGCAAATGTATTGATATATAAGCTAGTAATTATAGCGACCGCCTCGAGTTATGCGCCGAGGTTGGAGTAAATTATCAACTTCTCGAATCGCGTACGATGGTTACGACATAATACTTGTTTGAAAATCGGTAGAAGCACGGTAGTTTGATAAAAGTAAAAATAGTTGGCGGAAGCTCAAAGCGTTCCATCTGAGTTTAACGTCGTGGCATCATCTAACCAAACCCAAATTCAACTTCATAAAAATTCCAAGACAAGATACTCAGCCAAAAGCGGTTAATACATTTTCAACACGGAGCAATACGAAATTTGAGTACATAAGAAAAAATGAATGAGAACGAATATTGGCTGAGGGATCTAGCCTTGTCTATACCTATGTAGAATCGCAGGATACTCGCGAACTCGGCCGACTTGTGAGTCGATATTCAGTATTTGTTCACATAACAACAAACCACCTTAACTCTGACTAAACCTAGCACATTGCGATATTTATTAAAGGCCGTGTTAGTTGCATCTTCCGTTATGCTTTGCTGAGGTGGTGATTTGGTGAAAGTCGACAATATTAACTGTGTTGCTTACTTTACATAGTTTGATATCGCCTCTACTAACCGTATCTACAATCGGTGATACTTTTACGGAGTACGTGCTTGGATTTGTGATGTGCTTGGGAGTTCGCTGGCTTGAGAAATAGCCTGGAGTGTTGTCCTGGCAATTCATTTGGCCACTAATCTTTGAGGCACAACTCGAGCTCAATCATAAATTTCTTAATCGATAAGTTTCTTTGCGGTCGATCTTTATGATGTACTTTCGAATTCTATAATCTGATAGAGCTCTGAGTTCTGTTGGAACTTACTCGAATCTTGCTCGAGTAAGACAAAACACGTACCCAGTTAGGAGCGGTAATTATCTTTTTAATTTGGAAATTGGCATCGGTGTATCGGTAACAACCAACTCTTCATCTCCACAATATACCAAGAATAAATCTTTAGTTCAGCTATAGGATACTTCCAGCAAGATGTCCTTCTGACAATCCGGTGGCTGCTTTGAATTAGCTTGGTATTGGATGGTAGCTTCATTAATATGGCCAGCGTCGAATTAGGTATTTACGTCATGGCATACATGATGGACCCTATAGGCTGAAGCAAGAGTATGTCGCCGCGTATTCATCTCGGCGTGTAGTGGCGGATGCGTGACTTATTTGAAATCCGTGTCTCGTAGGCGGATTACCACTGTGGAAAATCATTCATTACGAACCGTTAAATGCCTTATTGATATAAAGTGTCACCAGCGATGTCGATCGGCCGATTGGCACCGTCTCATTCAAATTTTGATTCGAGAATATGTGTCTTCACACAAGTCGCCGTTGAGAAACATTTACGGCCGATCTGATTGAGTTTAATAATTTTATATTATTTAATGAATTAGTATGTAAATGACATACATGACTATAACTCTATAACTCCAGCTGCTTCTTCTTGTATACCTGTAGGAATTCTTCTTCGTTTACGGTGAATCCAAAAATGTTTTGAATGATCGTGAAATGGAGATTCGGCGTGGGATCTTTGCTTGAGACACGTCGATGGACCGATGTAGTTCTAGTATGTAGGTCTTTTGGGACATAAATCTGGAGGTTGTACCATGTACACATCTTCCTCAGGATTGATACTAGCTTATCAAATGAACTTTAAGCATAACGGCTGGTGAATAGGTTCATCATGAGTCGATTCCATGAATTTGCTTGAAACCTTTTGCCCACGAGCTTAGCCTTAGAAACATGAGCGTTTTTCGTCTTTGTCATGTTTATTTCTTAAATGCCTATTTACACTCGATAGATTGAATCCCATTGAGTAAATATATGAGGACAAACTTTGTTTTGATACATCGAATCCATACCGGAACTTAAAATGGCTATCGACCGTTTATCAACATGCTTAAGCTACTTATTGCCTCCTCCAAAGGTAGGCTCGTCGCTCAATCATGAAAGATTTACCATAATGATAGTGCGGTTCTTGATGATCTCTAGTGGATCTCCTGGGATTGGTTCTTCCTGACTTCACGTGGATCCAAGAATTAGATTAACCCCATGTAAGAAGGCACTAATTCTTGTGGAGGCGTCGGTCGTCTACACACAAAGGTGTATTGATAATTCGCTTAAATCATCTTGGAAGTTTCTGAGGTGAACACGATCGCTTCAACCTTAGGACGGATATTCGCTTTTCAAGAAATGCTCTGATCAAACTTGGTATTGGTTTATCTCTTGTTAGTATTTCTTAGCAATGAATTCCTGACCCCAAATTAAAACAACTTGAAGACTTCAGCCAAAATTCATGAGGAGTTTTCTCTGCTGATTTAGTTGGACATTTATTAAGTGTGAGTGCTGCACTTTGTAGTGCATATCCCCAGAAATTAACTGGTAGATTAGATAGGCTCATCATAGATCGAACCCATGTCGAAACAGGTTTGATTTGCGCCTTTTGAGACATGCCGTTAGGCTATAGAAGTTCAGCGAGGAGTGAGTTGTGAAACAATACCATACTCTCTATGATGATTCTTAAACTCATGACTCAAATATTCTCTTCCTCTATCAGACCGAAAAATCTTTATAGTCTTGCTCAATTGGTTTTGTACTTCATTTTGAAATTTCTTAAATTTCTCAAAAGATTCATGTTTGTGTTTCATGGATACACGTAACCGTGTCTCTTGTAATCATTAGAAAATATGATGAAGTATTTGTAATCACCTCTTTGTAGATGTATTCGTTGGCTCGCGTACATGGGTGTGTATGATCCCCGATAAATGTTTTGCCACTTTCATTGAATGGAGTGAAGGGCAATTTGATCATTTTGCCCGGTAGGCAGCGATGCGCGAGTATCATATGATTAATGTCGAAACGCCCGAGTATTCATGGGAGTGAAGTTTCTTGTCTGATTACCGTTTATGACTGTCTACTTGATACCATAGGTATGAAGAGTTTAAAGTCCCTTGAAACTTATTCGTTTAAGATTAATGCTCTTGCTCGATAGATGTATCTAAAACATATAGACCGTTTTGGAAGATGTATTACATATGTTGTACCGTTACTAGAGATCCTAAATGCATTGGGATCGGTAAAAACAAAGAAAAACCTTCGTTATTCAAAGCAGAAAATGGAAATAATAATTACGCTAATAGCGGGCACGATAAACATTGTTTAAATTTAAAAGAATGCCCGCCCAGAGCAGAATTCAAACTAATGGATCCCTTACTACCGGGGCATAACGCCCCCAGCGCCGTTCCTACCATGGTCATTTTCCTCTTTAGTCTTCTACTTGCACGTAGTTCTGGGCATTGCGACAAATATGAGAACCATAGCCAGTGTCAAGTGTTGGACTATGTCCGTACCTTGTTTTAATGACCAACAAGCATTGATTTACTATCTAACATATATTAACAAGTGATTTATTTCATAGGCATGTTAGAAAGGTGCGTGTCGGGCCCAGCGAAAGTTTATATTGATATCAAGTAAGCACAAGGTCAGGCATTGAAGACAATGAGAAGAATTGTCATGAGCTTCAAGGTGAAAATATAATGCCAAAAGATGAGTATGGTGATATAAAGAAGAATGAACCATACAAAAGCTTGAAGTGAACAATGGCGATGAAGAAGATGAGTTAATCATTAGCGGTCGAGAAAGGACCAGCCAGAAAGAAGAGCTAACGAAGAATCAAGATCAAAAAAGAAGCAGAGTATTGGATGCAAGCCAAAGGTGGAGTAAAATTTATGGCTTGAATCTTTACTTACACTCGCTTCTTCGTCTTGATTGAAGTTCTCGTTGGTAGATATTTTTCAAATCGTTTTTAGAGCAAAGAACTTAACCGTTTGATACTTTTAAGTATGTTTGTCAAAAGAAAATATGTCGAAAAATCCAATTTTTATAAAACTGTTATTTTATATCATTTTATTAAAGGGTTTTGAAAAGAGCTTTCAACGCTTTTGAATACGTCAAATCGGAGGAGTTATAAGAGAAGCGGAAATGAATTTCTAAAATCGCGTTGGTCAGTGATGTGCTTCCATCGAGTGCAATGGGTCTCGATGGAGCTGAGTGAACTTTCTGCAAGTTCATCGAGCTCTCGATGGAGCACTCGATGAAGGTTAAAACTACCCATTTTTACCGTTTGAACTCTATTTTCATCCCTATAAAATCCCCAACTCTTCTATCTTGCTGACTCTTCCCCGATTAATCCTAAATGTTTTTATACTTATTTTTCATATTTGAAACACGAATCTCTCAAATATGTGAGATTTGGTGTGATTATCAAAGAGAGTGAGTTCGGTTTTGTGCCTAATCTTTGATATGAGGTGGGAAACAAAAGAGCATTCAAGGTGTATGATGAAATGCTCAAATGGGGGAGTTGAAGCTTGAAGTTCATATCTACTCAACAAGAAGTTCCAACAGCTTCAAGTTCATATCTACTTATTGTAAGGAGTTAAATTATGTTTGTAATATTTTCTCTTATCCGCTCATATGGAGCAATTGTAAAAAGGAGAACTTGTAACGTCTCCAAGTGATTGAGATGTCTCTTAGATTAGTTGATTAGGCTCTAGACTACAGACTAAGGTTCGAGGTGTTGTGAGGCTTACTCAAACTAGGAATCGAGATGATTGCTGAGGTTGTGAGGCTAGTGCTCCAAACAATAGGACCAAGTTCTTGTAGTCCGTAGGTTGAGTCTGGATGATAGGTGATTCCTAAGCGAGATTCTTTAGAGGTTCTAGTGGTATATAGGCCCAGAGCGTTTATTGAGGTTGGTGTGAACTGGATAGCAGGTGGATTTCCCGAGGTTGCTCAGTGGTTTCTCAGTGGGCGCCTAGAGGAGTAGCTAGGTGGTCTAGTGGTTTACATTGGAATAGGTATATATTAATTAGGCTTGATTATGCGCCATGAGAGTTGCCGAATAATATATACGGTTACTTTCAAATCGAGGTTGAAAAGCCAAGAGATTGACTTCTTAGGTTTGCGAGAAGCTCAATAAACACCGTGTCAAGTTTGCATTTCTCTATCCCTAAACTCTTTACCTTATTGTTGATATTATATATATGATAGAAATGCTAGAATTCGATTATATGCTAGTTTATGCGGTAATTGAATATGTCGGCATATAATTGAATTTACTTGAGGTATTGATAGGACAAGTTTAATCGAACTAAAATTGAATATCCTATGTTGTTAAGTATTCATTCTTTCATGATTAGGATAGTTTGATTTGATCGATCCGTGCGATCAAATCATGTTTAAACTTGCTATCGAGAATGTCTTAAACTCGCCCTGAGCCATATACATGTATTGAATTGAGATATGTTAAATAAATTGCTAGGATTGATCGTAGCATGAATAGGTGTCATTATCATGCATGAATGAACTTAATGTTAATATTGATCGATATGAGTTTTGGATGTTTATTGCACATAATGATTCTTTAGATGGATTGGAATTATTTTATCTTTAATCTAGCATTCATTTGAGGAGTTTGGAAACTTTAACATATAGTTAATTATTATTCTGATTGACTAAAGTTTTCATTCGAATTGAAATCATTTAAGGAAGTTTTAAAAGTCAAAAATGGGTTATGACCATTTAATCTTTATTAATCCCAGGGCGTCGTATAGGCTAACATGACACCAGTAGAATAGAAGTTGTACAAACTTAGATAGCATATATACCTGTAAGGTGAGTGGTTGTTAAACCATTCTTCCTATCTTCGAAGAACTTCTTGCAAGTCGACTTGAGTGACCAGGTTCCCGATGTGTCTTGTCCTCCTTTCTTTGTTGCCCGTCGAGTCTTAAAAACTAACTGGTTACTTTCGAACCCTTAACATGATCGATTCTTCTTGAATTCTTCTTGTTTTAGACCCTGCTTGAGGAAAGAAGTAGGAGCTTTAACGCTCTTTAGTTAAATACCGGCCATTGATCATCATGAGTTAGGTTTTAGAGACGGCTCGAGCTTATGCATATTGAAGTTCATGACAAGCGAAAGAATTTGTCAGGAGATTTAGGATAAGGTCTGACCGAGTTCATTGGCTCTTGGTGCCCGGGTGATGGATTAAAACCCGAGCTTTATCATTTTAATGACATGTGGGCTTACAACTTTGTCCATTCCTCGAACTGCAGTCAATGAGAGCCACAGCAGTGTCATGCTCTCTCATTTAACATATTCATTCGGTATAACTCGTCGAGTTGCCGATGCATGTCATATGCTTTCACACTTTTCGTCTTGAATTTGGAGCAGGTTCCGTATTAGCTAACGTAAGACATTGACATCTACAACATCAGACTTGTGCTTTCTCACAGGTTTACTTTTCCCTATTAGTAGAAGTGTCATTTGATTTGGATGGAAATTTAGTGTTTAACACATATTACGTTCTTCTATCGCCCCGAGAATAATCCTCGAGTTTCGAACCCGATCATCGAAGTTCGAGGTTATTGAGCTTGCCTTTCAAGTGCGGTCGAGCAGTTTTTAAGTGTGTTAGGGAGTAGCCATTTCAATTTTACAAAAGAATAAGTATGCGAGATCTCTGATGCTAAACACTTTATTATAAATTATAAAGTAATACGATACTCATGATCTACTTAAAATATATTAGTATCACTTACGTCATAATGTTAGGATTTCAAACCTGTATTACATATATTTTGAAAAACTAACGTATTAGATTTAGTACCAATTATGTGACGCGACATAACTCTTTGTGTTACTAAACGTACTGCAAGGATGCTTTAACAATTATCACCGGGCCCATAATGTTAGTGAAATCATAGGTTAAGCAACCAATTAAACCGATTCGTTGCGGAATGATCATTTTGGCTTTCGCGGCGTTAGTAAATCCTTGACATGATCCGTTATTAAATCCCACCTATCGCGGCAGCTGGTCTGGCGCGGCCATGGCGTGTCGGCCCGTGATAAGTTGCGCGACTTTAAAATTGGCCTAATACTGGCAAATTTTTGAGTGGTGAGATTAATATTAGTGATATTATTTAACATGTTATACGTCATGGTCAGTAATATGCGCGTCGTGAAAATAAAATAAATAATAGACCTTTCGAGAGATATTTGGTATGACTCACAAAATATAGATCTATTATAACACTTTTCAAAAGTGTAATCTTAACATATAAGGTCTGTCAATTACAACGCTTCTGAAGTCGCAGTCTTGATAACTTAGAATTTTTGGAAACTTCGAAGTTTGCAAATGTCATCTGAGTGGCTTGTAATGTTGATGACTCATGACGGTATATTTGTTACTAATCAATGCTTAACCACCTTGAGGATTGTTGGTACGAAAAATAAATAAATAAAATACATCTGACTTTCGGCCAGTGGATTTTACAACCGAATAAGCGGTTCGCATACCCGTATTTAAATAAAATACAAAAATAGGTCATATCAATATATCACCTTTCCATTCCCATTACAATGTATATAAGGCAAAAATAAATGACATAAACTATGCATTTATTAAATATACATTTAATATGGAAAGGAAAAATCATCCAATAAATGAATGTCCACGTAAAAATATATAATCAAAATCAATTGATACATATATATAAAAATATGTTCAACAATTATTACAATAATTATGTTATGGATATATAATAATATAAGTACTTGCAAGTAATTATATTTAGTATATATTCAATAACTAGATAATTATTATGTTTATCCTTTTAATAAGTAAATAACTAAAAGGTTAATTATTAAAAGAGGCAATTGAATTAAATAAAATTATTTTAAATTGAATAATTTCAATTACTATAATTTGTCGTGATGTTATTCATAAAAACCAGTGAAATTACCATATTTTTTAACCACAAAACTAGCGATTTAAAATGGATTGAGGTTTTCAAAAACACAACCTCATGAGCGACGCGATTGGGCGTCCCAGCGTGCTCCTGAAATAGACGCAGCATACTTGAGCCCCCAGGGAAGCCGGTAAACTTTCCAAAAGCGTGGAGCCACCACAGAAAGATCAGCCGGGCAGCGCCAGGCTACTGTACAAGTCGGCGGTCGATTTTATTGAGTAATTTTTCGGTTACTACGTTTTAATTCAATCCTTTTTAAAAAGTATTTTGAAGGCTTTAAGCTACTCCAAAAATTCTGATTTTCACAGAAAACAAATTTAATAATATTATTAAAATTAACCAATTGGTATTTCAGAAAAATATATTACAGAGAATTAACTATGTAATTTTTAATTATTAAAACTTTATAATTTCAAAAATATATAATAAATAGTTAAAAAATTGAAAAAATTCTAAATTTTGAATGAGGTATTCTCTGTAATATAAGTTTTAGGAAAATTATTGGATTCAAAATATTTTGAGTTTAGGCACTTTTTAAATACCAAATTAGAATTTTAATTAGCTAATTAAAATAATTGTAAACCATTTTAAAAATCAGAAAACAATTATACTAATTATCAAAATACCAAAATATATAATTTTGATGTACTTAAATATATGAACACATCTATAAACATACATGGCATAAAAACTCATACTATATATTTATAAATTTTCATATAAATTCATAAAACATGATTTAAATTTTCTAGATCGATTTTACAAATTAAACTTCCTCATGATGTCTTTGATGGAAAATTATGCATATTTTGAATAAAACTTTAGAAGCAAATAGCATACGGGATCAATTTAATTGTCATAAAATCATATCTAATATATGATATCTTATCTGAGAGTACTTATAGTGCTTGTGGAAAATTCGCAACCAACGCTTTCACGAAGCACTCAGCAATTTTAATATGAGCACACGCGGAAATGGACAATACCTCTAGTTGATCTGCAGGGAGGGATTGAATCATACTTGAGTTTGCTAGAACGGTTGGATAATCGGATGACAAAAACCAAAGTAAAACTATTCAAGTTTCAAACTTGATTTTTGCACGGCCAAGAATGCAATTGGAGGCGTGAAATATTCTTTGTAATGATTAGGTTATGATTATCTAATAATAACCTAATCATCCCCTTTAAATAGAATATTATTATTTAGCTTAAAAATGACAGAGCGGTAATGAAAACTCGTTTAGTAAACTAACTCGTTAAGTAAAATTACTACTAACAAGCTATTAACAAGCTTAGCTAACTATTTAAATAATTAAGCTGACAAGTTAATTATTTGAGTTTAATCGATTAATAGTTTACGTGCTTAGTGTAAATTGCAATTGAAATTTTATTGATTATTCCGATTTACCGATTTCTCAGAAAATATATAGTTTAATTTCATACATGAAATATAATTCAACATCCTTTGTATGTGTGTGACCTTACGAGCTCGAGATAATAGAAGCCGTATAATAATATAGTGACCATTATTATTATAAAGATTATCTTTGTGATCTATGATACGGCGTAATCCCTAACATTATCATGAGGTCCCGACTAGTAATTACAATTACTATTATTGAACACTTGGTTTTAGTAATCTCATTTAACTAAACTAGTAAATGAATTGTTACAACAATTGTCACAACGGGTATAATTATTGAAACCAATATTCATTGATTTCAACGCTACCGAGGTGGGCGATGCCTCACGTTGAATGTGACTAAGAATGTCATCCTCCGCTTTCGCAGCTAGCCTCGATCCTACGGTCGCTGTACCAGCGCCTTTTCTTAGGGACCTATGACATTTAGTTCCAACTTTTCTTCATTCATGATAATAAGCGATACAACTAAAAAATGGAAATTATTGCCTAGCACTGTGATAGATGTGTGCAGTGACACCACATAGAATGAACAATACTCGGCATCTCCAGATAACATATTGCCCACGCCACCGAGGCAATTACCACAACGAATAGGTTGACAAGTCCAAGCGGATTGAACCGCGCCGAAACCTCTCCCAACTATTGTTATTCTCACTGTGTCTCGACCACATTAATGAAGAATAAGAAATAGAACTAGTGTATACCAAAATATACTGCTTTCTATCTCATTAGCGTAAATACAAGTCATCGCGCCTCTAACTTCAGACGTTGTCTTGTGTAGTCTTTTCTTTGATCATCGGACCCACAGTGACAAAATTCCCTCTCGATGACAGTCACGCCATTGACTAGTCTCGACACCCGAAGCAGATGACCACATGAGGCAGGTTCCTCTACTTGACCGGGGAAAGCATGAGCTAACTCCTCCCCGTTAATCGTACCTCTCGAAAGGTGCACAGATGGTAGTGCCTGACGCCGAGACATCCTTGAGCTCGTATGATGTTCGGTAGAAACCCTTGAAAACAGCTGGAGTATTTACTTACTAAAGTGATCCGAAGTGCCCACTTTCAGGCTTCCGATACTGACTCCAAAATTTACTGCTCCGCTGTTTCTGACAAAGTGAACTACAAAACATACTACCTTATAAAACATACAAATTTTCACATTGCACCTTTTAGAATCACATTCGAACACGTAGACAATCTGACCACTCACATTTCTCTTAGAAATTGAACCTCTTCTTGTCTAACAAACACAGAGATAACAAATTCGTAGTCATCGAGGCACATGTCTAACCTTATTCAATGTGCGAGAATCAACCGTCATCGTCCTAATTCTAAGCTGAACGATCTCAGCGGCCAGTAAATTTGAACCATTGGGTAAATCCTTGATGATGCCGCCCTCGACTACTCATGCGATAGAAATACTCCCTCCAAGATCACATATGGTATATCTCTGGAATCCAAAACCCACACATCGATGTAAAATCCAGAACCCACATATTTTTGGAATCAACAACTAAGGGCATGACCTCTTGTCTCATGCAGCTATTGGCAATAAACGACGATATCACTTAATACCTTTTTACATTGCGCCGCCTCTGCTTGGGACATGAGACCCAAACTAAATCTGATAGTAGCGCCCGTGATCACCCTTGGACCCATCGTGACTGTGAGAACTTTTTCTCCGATGCATCCGCAGACACGGCTAGTGTTAGCAACTAGTGCATCATGAACGCCCGAACTACAACTATGTGACAATTTTCTACTGTGGAGGGCATAACTAACTCCTCCGAAATCACTAACACTCTACAAAACTATTCCTCTCGTTGAACTTTTCTAACCTTTAAGCCTACTACCCGTCGGTCATTGATAACATGTGTTTCACGTCTGCTTTATTATAACGAGCAGCGTGTTTGTTATAGCAATACGTTACGGTATGAATTAAGTAAAATCTTTAAAGGAAAGACAAAAAAGATTTTCGTGGTATCCCCGAACCGTGTTTGGGCAATCCATGATGCAATCACTTGAAATTTTTCTTATAACAAATGGGAAATATAAATTACGGATGACAGTATGCTTTCGGATGTGAATCGCTACACAGAATAATAAAATTACTATCCTACGCTATTCCTAAAATAAATTACTAGGACACACTATAAAATTTTATTGAATAGTTGAGGATTCTACTAATTATAAGCGAAGACCCCGCATTGCTTATTAGTGAAAAAACTAAGAAAAGTAAAATAGCTTTTATAGGATAAAACATTAAGCTAAACTCTAAAGTTTAGATGTGAAACTTTAGCATAACTGAATTCAAGGCATTTCGACATTTGAATCGTTTGCTCATGTGTAATAGTCTCTGGAACTTGGATAATGATTGGATTAGACTTTCTTTTCAGAAAATGAATTGTGTTGGTTGTACATCTTCTCGGACTTCAACTAGTCCGATTTTGATGTTTGGAAATTAGGGGTGATGTTCAAATTCTAATGTAACTTGTCGTTAGGATTTCCAAATATGTAGCTTCTTGTGATTTATTTGGAAAATAAAAATGGGTTACTAGTCATTCCGTTGTTGCTTACGCACCATGTGTTATTCGATGAATCTCAATTCTTACGGATTAAACTTTTATACATGTAATAGTATAAATATTTATATTGAGCTTGTCTTCAGAATGATTATTATGATCTACCTTCCAACCCTTTTTTAGACGATAGTCTTATCAGAAAATCACTATGAAGCTACTACTAATAGTAGGAGAACAAAATGCAGAAGTACAAATTTAATGATTTTCTATTAGTTTTACATATTATAGTTCAATATTATTGAAAGAAAATATGAATTAAAATGAAGAATTATGTTCAATGTCTTAAAATAAACATGCAAATAAAATAAAATAAACCAATGAACTAGCTAGCATTATCCACAAACCTGAAAATCACTATTCACTTACACAATGAAAGAAATCGTTGAATTTGAATGGATGTAGTGGTGCTTCACCCAACATGATTTTCTCGATTTTATATGAAAATATGATATTGCAACCAAGTGGTGCTTCATCCTAGATGATTTTCTCGAATTCATTAGATTTTATCTGGTCTTTTTGTCTCACTATACAAAATAATGATCTACACTACGCATGTATAATTCCTTTAATTTTCTTTTATATTTATAATAACATGATATTCTTCGATTATTATTAGAAGGGTAAGGAGGTTGAGGTGTTAATATTATTTTAAACCGTCTATGGTTAGAAGATATGGGTATGCGAGGAAGTTTATGTTTTGGTTTGAGTATTTGGCCGAGAGACATGAAATTCATCGTATGTGCTAAATGCCGGTCTTAAAATTGTTAAATGTCGGTCTCAAAAATATGATTAGATAAATTTAACTTTAATATATTTCATTTATTAAAATATAATAACTACACACATTTATTTATTCCCCGAACATCAAAACTTTTCCTTTCTATGAGATTCCACCATCAAAATCTAGAAACCATGTCAATTGTCAAATATACTTGAACAAATTAGTTCTAGCGATGGTCACTTTGGATTGAATCTTCATCGTTGTATATATCTTCTATTTTCCGTGAGAAAGAAGGCACTGTTAATTGAAGGATCCTGGTTGAGGGAATATGCAAAGAGTATATGAAAGCTATGGTTAAGAAATTTGACTTCTAGTCTACACGCATAATTGAATGATTTTTTAAATTAGTTTAGGAATAGATAGTTTTGAATATTATTTTAGTTTAAGTTGTTATCAATTTAAATAGTGCATTTAAATAGAAAATATACATTTTTCCTATTAAAAGATATTTATTCTAAATATTCATATAAAATAGTAGTAAGGATAAAATAGTTTAATCTTATTTTTGAGATCGACATTTAGTAATTTTGAGATCAATGTTTAGCAGCTCCAAATTCATTACAGATAATATCTTTTTTACTCATTTTTCTTTGTTTTTGTTATGATCAACAAACATACAAGTTTTTTCGCTCTTTGCACGATCCTTCATGTAATCGTCGAATCTCCAAATTAAATTTGAATGGATGTAGTAATATTAAAAACGATCTAATAATAGCAAAAATAGATACTCGTATATGACAATAAATGTATCCTCAATAGAAGTTCTTTAATTGATATGGCTTATTTGATTATCGGTGATAATTTAAAAAGAATATTGAAACAAAAACTATAAGATTCACACGAAAACTTTATAAAGGCAAGGATCGACGCCTTTATGATATTTGAAATGTCAAGTTTTGTTTATAGAAGTTCTTTTCATAATTTTAAATGTGGCTACAACTATAAATAGGCCTCATGTGCGTACCTACTGACTACTAATAAATATCATGATCTCCATTGTTTCTGAGAGAAAAAAGATTCGAGAGTTTTTTTTTTTCAGAAAAGGACAAGCAGCTTGTTATATAAACCTATTGGGATTGCATAATCAGTTGCTAACATCCCGTTAGCGACGGTCTTACTTTTTAGAATTTACTTATCAGATATGTCATATAATGGATAAGAATGTGATTGTTGGGCGAGATACTCAAGAAAAAAGAGCTGAACTTATTCACTGTGATAGAGTAGAATAACAAAGTAGAATTGGGGAAGATTGAGAAATTTTATTTCAGAATTATCGTGATCTATAAGAATCCTTTATTGGCTCTTTCCCCTGTGATTGTGCCGCGAGATGTCAGATCAACTCTGATTATCACCCTATCAGTTTTTTACTTTAACACAATTTATGTTACCTGCTCATACGCTGTTAATTCAATGTCTATCAATCTTTCTCACAAGACTAGAATCCCGACTTATCTTCAAGAAAATTACATTGACAAAGTGTTAATCTCACAAGAACAAGGATAACAAGTAACTAATGCTCAAGAAAATTACATTCGCAAAGTGGTACAGTGTTTTGGATCATATAAGTCCTAAAACTATCATCAGTCAAATCAGATAACATCACAAATCATAACTCGAACATCATCATCAACTCTATCAAACATCACCTTTAACACCATCAACGACTCTAACAGTCAGCACACACACCATCGTGGAATTTGAGAAGATGGGTAAATTTGAAGAAGTATTGAACATTTATTACTAAACTGTTTGAGAATTTTATGGATGTTATTTATATAAGAATCGAAACTTTGAATCGGTCAAATCCAATAACACAGGATCGCATATATTAACACCAACATCATCCGCATCGGCATACTCTCTTTAACACGAGCGTTATTTGTATAATCTTCAACACAGTCCACACAAATAGTCTAGAGATGTAAATTTTCAATCACCTTACAATTTTTATAGGCATCCATGCATTTTTTGATCAAATCACTACAACAACCATAAAAACAAATTTGTAGTAAAAAAGTAGGAATTTATTTATTCGATTTTTGTATACAATAAATATTTGAAGTAAGTCATGATAATTATACATTTTACTTTTTATAGGAAATGATAGATAAGTCTACATTTTTTATGTTTTCAAGTGTTCATTTTTTGAAATATTTATCAAATAGTATGATAAAATAAATGAATATGATCTTAACAAGTAGTCGTAGATCTTAAATCAATATCAAAGTTATTAAAAGTTACACATACATGTTAGTACATTATCTACTATTTTTTAAATGCTCTATAGTTGCTTTAATTTTTCAAATATTTATAAAAGTAAATAAATAAAAAATGAAAAATTATGATATTAACAAGTAGTTGTATAATCTTACATCAATATTAATTTATTAAAACATTTGGATCTACTTTTTAAATAAATGTATGAAAACTCCGGCTAGGGCAAGAATAATAATTTTTTTTGGTTATTGCTAGCAAGATAATTCGATCAGAAATTATCTTTTTACATTGAGATTTGTACTCATGGTTTTTCTTCAACAGAGTAATTGCTTACCGAGTGCATAATATTCTTGGCAGTGCATTTGTTTTGTTGAGCAATCATAGTTCAGTGAAAATCGCTTCACAAGTAATTAATACAATCCCAATTGTTGGCAACAAGCAACAACATCATTTTCCATCCATCATGAATAAGTCCTCGTGGGCAGCAACACTTTGTTTGTAGACGATTATCACACGGCAATGACAAACTTCTAAATTTATTTTGATAACTATTTCTGATAATAGTTTGTGAAAAGTATTTTTTACCATTTCTAGATAATTGATATTCGTGTTTAGTTATTTGACTGTGATATACTGCCCCAATCATTATGGATTTTACCTCGGTTGTCCAACTCGCTCAATTGATGGAAAATTTGCTAATGCTATCAAACGTGGTAGCATTCACTGCTCTCCTCTCGATTTGATTTTTATAATACTTAATGCTTTATACGGTTCTTCTACTTTTGTTCGCAATTGAATTTATGTGACCTGGGCTTGTCCTGGGAGCAATAATAATCGCGTGGGTTCAGCTTTAATACTAAGAACGCTTGTTCGAGTCGGTGAACGACGGGTTCTGGGTGGAACTACGGATGGACTCTATTATTTTTAGTATTCTGAGGCTCGATGCCGCAAAGTCAACGGGAAGCGTTTCTCCGGATTTCAGGGTATTCCTGAGATCGGGACATCCCTAGATTGCAGAGTCCGGTCTTTAATTTTTATTTCAATTCTTCTCATTTGTCGAATCACATTGTACTGTGTGCCATTAGGCTAAGCACACTAAAAGATTCATTTGCCACTAGCCGAGCATATGCCACTTGTCCTTTCGAATTAATCCATTGTGAATTACTAGACCCTATCCCACTCCATCGTCTTCATACAAGACGCTATTTTTGACTATCAGGATGATTATCTCGCGCATGCTTGGTTATTTTTATCGATTGGACAAACAGAGGTGTTCAAGTATTTTATGCAATTTTTTGCTTTATTGATAGGCAATTTAATGCCAAGTAAGATTTGTCCATAAATGATAATGGACCTAGCTCCCCGAGTCTTCTCGACTATTTTTCCAAGAATGGCATAAGAGTTTCAAACTTTGCGCTGAGACTCCTCAGAACGTGGAGAGGGCAGAGTGTAACCATCGCTATATTCGAATATAGGTCGAGCCTTAAGGTTCCAAGAGGTTCACCTATTGATTTGGGGTAAATGTATATCGACAAATGCTTATCCGATTAATCTGCATTCCATCTAAGATTCTTTGATTTTAAGGCCCCGTGATTTAATTACTTTTTATGCCCAACTCCTTCTTTTTCTCAACTTCGATTTTCGATTGCTTATGTTTTTGCTCACGCATCGAAAAGCCAAATTGATAAGTTCAAAGAATGTAGTAGAAGATGTGTTTCGTAGGCTATCCTTATGGAAAAAAGCGCGGAGGATTAGCGATTTGGAATCTCATACGTATTTTGTTTCACGTAATGTTATTTTTTGCGAACACGAATTTCTTATCGTATTCTCATAGAATCTGCATGAATTTCATTTGTGATTAAACACCAAATTCATACACTCCGGATCCTCAAAATAATATAAATTAATCTAAAATCTACAATATGCAATTATGAATAATGGTGAGTGCTTACATCATAAATGGAAGATAATAAAACCAATTATCGCTCTAGATCCACACGTGAACTTTGAAATCCTCCCAATTGTTTTTCCAACACCAAGCAGTGTTCTCTAGAATCGCATTAACAATTGTGAGGGGTCAATCCCACAACTTGAGTTTGCTAACTAAGTGGACTGATGAAATCGCAGAAGAATTTTTCAATTCTTCCTTGGTATTTTTGGTCATTCTTGGAGTGAGCATGGAGGTTTTCTTTCCGCTTCATAATCATATGAAACCTAAAACGATAAGGATCACTTATATACCGTCCATCATTTTATTCTAAAGCCCAACCGAACGGTTAATGAAATGACTCGCTTGATTTATTAAACCGTTAAGTAAAATCACACACTAACAAGTTGTTATTAGTAACTAACAGTTACTAACAAGCTCATCTAACTATCGAATTAATCTAATTGACTAATTAATAATTCCTGTTCATCCAATTTATATTTTACATTATCAATGTAAAATTTCCAACTGAGAATATCTGCTTGATTACAATCAACTCTCAATTTGTAAATGTAGTTTAATTTCATATACTTAAATATAATTCAACGCCACTGATGGCTACACTTTCTAGCCGTGATAATAGTAAGTCAGATAACAATAATAATTTCATCACCATTATTATAACAATTACCCAGTAAGATCTAGCACCGGCCATAACCCCTTAAATTATCATGAACCCAAACTAGTAATAATATAGTATTAATAAGTGTGAATATTGTTCCAAGAATCACATTTAACTAACCCGTAAACGAATTAAGGCAAAATTGTCCCAATATAATAAGTGAAATCAATATTAATGATTTCCAACAACCTCTACCATACTACTTTTAGTCTTCCATACATGTGATTATTGTGAATGATTTTGCCTCTAGTATACCTAGACAGTAGAATCGGGAGGTTTTTGCACGTTAATGATATCGGGAACCGTGTTAGTATTCGAATAATCGACGAACAACCGGTGCACGAGCAAACTATCGGCATCACTGGTGACGAGCGTATAACCTTCCTCTCAGGGGCTGCTGGGTTCGGCAATGGGAGTAGCTGGCTGGCCAAGTGCGCTCAGCTGAAATGGGTAGAAAGGGCTAAAGTTCCATATGTCGACAAGGTGATTATGTTATTAATACTGCATAAAAGTTGAGTATATCCTCCATTCCACCTTTCCTCTCTACTTTTTCAAGCACTCCTTATCCTATTTCAGACACTAAATTGTGACTCATTTTTCGATTGACACACAAATTTCTTGCAACTATAAAATGCAAGAAGTATCCAAAGTCCTTCTGTTAAAGAATGCAACATCCCCATCGAGTAGAAGCATTGTAAGGAGATATCTCAGACAGAGAGAACGTAATATGGAATTTGTGACACCGTCGAGGGTAAGGTACTTGGTATTCAAGCTGGATATACAAGATTAAATATGTTCAAATGGCAACACAGAAGTTCAAAAAGCGAAGACTGTCAGGTTTGGTAATCACAGCTGGTACTGACATAATGATACTTCGCCCCTATGGCTGCATGGTCACTAAGATGTGCTTTCTCCTTGGGTTGTATGCAGCTTTTGTAAATTAGGAGTCAGATCGTATAGACGCTCATAATGCCTTCTTGTAATGGGACCCTTTCAAGAGAGGTTTACATGAGGATTCCGCCAGATTTCAGAAGTGGCCTGTGGCTTGTCTTCAGAAATCCTATAAGTCCTTAGTACGATCTCTAAACAAGCACCTCAAGAATTGCTTTCCAAGTTGGCTATCGCCTCAAGAGTACGGCTTGTTCGGGCCATAATTCTATTACTCTTTGTTCACTTTGTAAGCATCATATATATTCGTGTTCTAGTATATGTCGAAGCGATCCGATTATTTCTAGAAATGATTCTCCGCCTTGTCTCGCTTTTAAGCAATATCTTTGCTCCCCGCTTCACATGAAAGATCTTAATATTCTCAAGTATTTTTAGGTATCAAGTCGCTTCGTAGCCAAGAAGAAATATTTATAAGTCAAAGAAAATATATCCTTTGATATTATCTCCGAGGAAGTGACCATCAGCGCTAAACCGTACATTTTTCTAAGGAGCAGTAACCATCGCCAGTAGTCTGACTCAAGGCCTCTTATAAGACGTGAATCGCGAAGTGGTTGGTCGCAGACTCAGATATTATCTTTACCGTCTCCGAAGTATCTTTGCAGCTCATGTACTTTCTCAAGTATTATACGAAACCACGCCGATTACTGGATTACAAGCCTCAAGGCAAGGAAATATCTCAAAGGGCGGGTCAGGTACTTTTTAAGTGAAAGAGAGCTGACTTCAGATCTCGCAAGTCGGGTGTGATTCCGATTGGGTCACGTCTGCCACCCATCGCTCAGCTGGCCGCATCAGATTTCTACGGTTGTCCTATTTCTCGAAGACGGCTAAGTACGCAATTATTTCTCATTCATCAACTCAAGTAGAATATATTCCATGGCCGCAATGACTGTGGAATCGGGTGGTTAAAAGGTTTCTTACAATGTTTAGGCGTGGATCATCCTCAACCGACGGAATTGAAGTTACGACAAATGGCTTCCGCTTTTTATCCGACACGTAACCTGTTCCATGAAGGCACAAAGCACATCGAGATTGATTGTCATTTCTTGAGGGATGCTATTCTGGAGAGAACCATTCGGAGCACTCATGTGTCTACTACTCATCAATTGGCAGATATTTTTACTCAGGCTCTTGGAAAGAAAAAATTTGTGTTCTTACTTCGCAAGTTGGGCATTCATGATCTTCACGCCCAACGCGGTGAGCCAGATAAAGTAGCATCCTAAGATGTATTTTATTGTGTATTATATTCACATTGTTATTGGCTCATTGTTATGGGCTTATGTTATAGATAGCCTATTAGGTCATTATACATGACAGATATATATTGTAATTATATTAACATCATAATCAATTCAGAGACAATCACATTTTACACAATTACAAAGATTGGGATATATAGCTGGGGTTCCAACGGTTCGATTTCATTTTGAACCGAACTCGTAACCGAACCGACATACCCGGGTTCCTTCCAATCATCGATAAATCTATGGTTCCGGGAGAGGTTCCGATCTCCATAGGTTCAACGTCTCCGCTCATTTTCTGCCGATTTCTGGATTTTGCTCCAAACTTGTGAAAAATTTATCCAACTTTAGAAAAATTACAATCGAATCCCAAAATTCCACCCCTCAAATTCCCCATACAATAATATAGATTCAAGACAAGCAAAAAATGTTTGAGAACATATTGCAAAAAGAAACCCCATAAAAGATTATTGAATATTATAGCTTAAAATCCCATAAAGATTGAAACTTTAATATAAACAATACCTAAACATGATTATACGGGCGAATTCACTCAAATCTGTACCACTATGTATTTTGCTAATGCTATATCAAAAACGCCACATAAATGTCGTATTAGCTAAAATGCCACGTTTATATGGCGAAATCAAAACGCCATCTATTGTGCACGTATTTAATATCATAACGCCGTAGACATGTCGCTACTGAAAATACTAAGACGACGATATGATTACTAAACGTCACTTACTGCCCGATCGGGCTATAACCACCATATAAACGTGGCAATTGACCTTAACACCCGACCTAGAAAACGCGTTAATATGCATGTGAAAATTTAATGAAACACTTCACCCTAATTAAAGAAATTCACTTAATATTAATATAATTAAAATTTCTACCACATACTCAAACACGCTTTAATTAAGGAAACACGCTTAAGTAGCGAAACACACTTAATATTAATATAATTAAATTTGGCAAAACGTGGCAAAAATGTCACACAATAAACGGGGACGACCTCGCCTGTGCCCGCCTCGGTGCTGGTAGCTCATTAAAATCCCGAACACCGTAGTCACTAAACCGATGGACGACTCACTTAAAACACAATTGCTTCATCCAAAAAATGTGATCACAATTAAGTTTCCAAATCAAACATGTAAAATATATAATCCATCACCGATATCGAAACGACAAACCCATATATATATATACACAACATATCCCAAAAATAAAGTAACGCCGCAAGCCTACAAATGTGATGATACGACCGATCCCGAATACAAAACGACAATGTACCGACCAGGCTAAAGTTTCAAAAGGAAAAATACAACAATCAAAACTGGTTGACAACACATCAAAATCGGGACGCGGATCCTCTCGCCACCCGACGCTCACCTAAATCTACCTCTGAATAAAACTCTCAACAAATTTCTGCCTAACCGGGCCGTCTTCATTAACCCGGCACAAATGAAATGCCGCCAACGCGGTGGGCGTAAGCCGCGAGGCTTGTTAAACTTTAACATGCGGGTGAACTTACCATACCTTTAACGAAATAATCAATAATATAATAGCCAAATATGAATAAAATACATATATCCAGACTACCTAAAAAGGCTCATACAACATAATTCGTTATAGGAAATCTCGCATATAATACATAAAGATATAATAGAAGGTTCAAAGAAGCACAATTTCGTAAAGAAATCAATAGACTCCAAGAACGACTAAAACTCTAGTCATCAAACCCTCCTATCTCATATCCCCACCAAGATACCATCCTCTAACGCTGCATATACTCAACTGCCTACCCGCTAGAACGGGACTAATCAATAATCACCTCGCGACTTATAATGGGCAAGATAAGGCCAAACCGCACTTATACACAAAGTATAAGCATACAATCGCACTTTATACACAAAGTATAAGGCACGCTGCACTCATACACTCCAGCATGTGCGCACACCGCCCGATACACTAAGATGCACCCGCCTGTACACTAAGTATATGCACACCGCACGCCATATACCGTGCATAGGCCACATCGACAATGCACACAAAGAAAGTGATCAAAGACTCATACCGCTCTTATACCCCCGAAGCATAAGGCCAAACCGCACGCTATACCGCAGATAGTGGGCCACACCGACAACGCATAAAGAAAGTCGATCAAAAGCAGAAGTTACACCGCCTCTTATACCGGTTATAAGTGCCAAACCGCACGCTATACCGTGAAGATAGGCCAATAAATACACATATCCTCGGCAAGGAAGGAGAGTCACCTAATCCTCAGAATCCCAACTATAGGTCACCTCCTCGATACTCACCCCAAGTCATAGATAACTCTAACCATCACCTCTCAATAACCAAATATAATTTACCCCAAACAACATCCAAGCACACAACATCTCACAACTAAGTCAAACACACCGCCAAGACCACAGAAATCATAAGCTACGACAAGCCACAGAAATCATGTCACTGCATATGCCATTTAAATCGTGGAATATAAGTCAGAGTCTGCCATTTACCCTGCCAATCTTCAACGCCTAATATAATATAATCACATAATCATATAACAATTACATGTATATCATTCTACTAATTAATAAATGATTAATGAGTATCATTCTCACATAACTTATATCATAATAACATGTATATCATTCTCACATAATCATATCACAACAAATAATGCTCACACACCCCAAAGAAGACGTAAAGTAACACCCATGTAGATAAGATCACCCTCCGCTAGCTACCGCAAACCTTCGCGAAAAACAATCAAAGTAACCGCTCTTTCCACGATCAACGCTAAACAACACCCGTAAAGTATAATCAAGCACCTACTACTATACCGGCGCTCTAAGATACATAACCAACCTGGGAGAACTATCTCTAAATGTTTCCAATACTTACTCTGGATAAACTATCTAATTATAATCCCACTGACAACCTAATCGATTCCCCGCTTAAATTCCATCTTATCACTTTCTCATTACAACTCTAATTTATGTTATTCTAACTAATCATCAAGTCCATAATAATAATCTATAATTCGAAATATCACTTTATAACTCAACCTGAATTTACACTTTTTCAACATACACTTTAATCAATTTTAAATCACCAATTTAACATCATAACAACTATATTGTATGTCCCATAGAACTCTCCTACATATTTAGAGTCTTATAAAAATATCCACATAAAAAGTCAACCGAAACCTAAAAGTCAACTCGACCATAACGTCCTCAAACGATCTCTAAATCACGAATTCATCACTCAAATACGCTCACGTAACCCATAACCAACTAAGATTATCATAAAATCCAATTATGGAAAATAACTATAAGTCAAAACCTAAGAAATATCTCAAAGACTCGAAATTTCTTACCTTAACTCAAGAGACCCATTTGTATTAACAATATTCTACAACCGATCTCTGAAGTTCAGCGACAATCGAAAAGAGAAATGGAAAATGAAATTTTTAAGGGGAGGTGAATATTTCTGGCCATAGCATGAAAAGATGACGGTTGTTTGAGCAATGATGATGTGGCATAAGCAAATACTCGTATATTTAAAAACTCTCTAGCCTCCCGCCTTTGGCTTTAATTTCTCCGCTTATCGCATTTTAAATTTCCACGAACCCGATTCCAAAGATAAAATATTCCATGGCAAAACTACTAAATTATAAATAATTCGGCTAAAAATTTTACGAAATAATAAGGATCCATCGATATTAATTAAAATATCCCTGTCCCACCGCCGACTAAAAATTTAAATTTTTTTTTTTTTTTTCAGAACGCCGTTATTACAATCTACCTAATCTAATAAAATACCCTCGCTGACTTCAAATTTAACAACCTCAAACAACTGGCAGAACAATATAATAACACAAAATCAAATATCACACAAAATAAAAGCAATACTAACTCTACTCGGCCAACCGTGAAACTGATCCTCACCCCACTTCACATCCCTACCGATAACCCGCAGTCATTCAAATAAATTCAAGATTCAATCCACAAGCACTAGTTTAACCTCCCATATGGGCGAAAATCTCCGTCAAGCAATTTACATCAAACCAACTCCCAAATTATTTCATCTCTCTCCGGGTCCTTTTCTGATTTTCTGACTCAAGCAGCATCGCCTACTACATTTGCCTTCCCCTGGGGCGGTACTCAATAGTCAAGTCATAATCACCGATGAACTCCCATCCACGCCCTCCGCCACAAATTCAAATCTCCAAGGCCGGAAGATATTTCAAACTCTCATGATCAAGAAAATCTAGCATTTAACCCCATACGTATAATGTCTTCACAACTTCAACGCAGCATTCATCGCCACCAGCCTGGAAGATCAGCTGGTCGGATAGTTCTTCCGTGGTTTCTCAACTGGCTGGAAGCATAGTACTGCCAATCCCATTCTCGCAGACGTAACACACCTCACAATCGATACGGCATCACTATAATCACGTGAGCCCTCGTAACCGTGACGGTATCACAACACCGGTTCTGCTCAACTTCCCCTTTAATACCCAAAACAATCCTCAATCATCATCCCAAATAAACGGAACCTCTTTTCCGTCAACCCGGTCAATGGCGCCGCAATCAAGGAAAAGTCCATGATGGAATTCTAATAACCAAATAACTCCAAGAAACTCCTAACCTCACCACACTTCAAGGGACTTCCACTGTTCACAACCTCCACCTTCCGTGGATAAAAATAATTCTCGCCCGAAATAAATAATGCATCTGTGAATCGCACTTTCGCCAACCATAACTCACATTTGGAAAACTGCATACAACCGGTGTCGCCTCAAGGTCTCAACACAATCCGCAAATGCCTCTCATGTTCCTTCTCCCAATTAGAAATATATCGTAATATCATTAATGAATACCACCACAACCTATCCAGATACTCCCCGAACAATCTTTGCTCATCAAATCCATCATGCCGCTTCTAAGTGCATTTGTCAATCCAAATGGCATCACTATAAACTCATAATGCCCATAACGAGATCTGTAAAGCCATTTCGAATATCTCGCTGACCTCAACCGATGATAAATCTCGCATCGCAAATCAATCTTCGAGAACACCTTGGCATCCTTCAAATGGACATCAAACAAATCACACTGGGAAATAGGTTTCGTACTTAATGGTCACTTATTCAACGCCTATAGTCACCTTAAAATTTCACCGAACCATCCTTCTTTTTCACAAACAACATCAAGCACTCTACGTATACACTTCGGGTCCGATTTAATCCCTTGTCCAACAACCTCAGAATCGAGTCCGCACCTCGCACTGGTTGCTCATCCTCAGCACGTGGAAGAGAAATTGGTGCCGTACTGTAGCCAACCTCAATAGCAAATTTGACCTCCTTTCCGGTGGCAAACTCCTGCAAGCTCTCGTGAAAACATCCCTTGAACTCTCTAACAACCCGCACATCTCGGTCTGTTTCTCTATTCAAACAATCACATATCCCAAAACCTAATACACCCTTTTCCGAATCAATCTCTCTAAATTTCGTAAGCATTTACATAAAACTCAAGGCATAATCTTTCTGCCTCCCACAAATCGGATATCTAGTCTTCCCAACGCACAAAAGTAATCTCTTTCTCCGATGGCACCAATAAATGCACGATGTTTTCCCAACCAATCCATACCCAAAGTATAAGGCCAAAATCTAAAGCTCAAATGGAAGTAAATCAATGCACAACAACCGACTCACCAACAATCAAAGCGATGCCTCTATATACCAATCTAACCACAACCGACTCCCTACGCGTGTCATTATCTCAAGGATAGCAAAGGCACACCACATAATGTATGCGTAAATAAAACTCCGAGAAAACAAAAGTTAACGCTGTGAGCCCTTAATCAAACAACACTCGGCCTCACATCATGCCGTAAATAATGTACCGCTACCACTGGGGTATCCCCGCGCCTCCCCGACGCGTAATGCCACGACTGCCTCGACTGCCTCCGTCAAAGCCGCTACCTACTCACCTCCGAGATCCTACAGCCTCCATCCTCGGCCTCCACGGCCAATCGACCACCACGACTTTCGATAATCGCCTCCGACAGCCGAATCAGGCCGAAGCTCCCTCCGGTGCTCGGGGACACCTCTTCGCCAAATATCCCGGGCCGGCATCGACAAGATAAGCACCACCCTCTCCCGCAATCCGCCGCTCGTGCCTACCGACCAATAACGTAACAACGGATTCTCCTCGACCCCCTAAGTACTCTGCCTGATTCTGCCACTGATCTCTTGTGCCTCACCGCAGGAGTAGTAAGATAACTCGGCGGACCGCCTGAAAGACTGCCGACTCGCCTGTGACGACTACTGGGTCCGTCCACCTCTCAATCCTTGTTGTATGTCCACTCTAACAGAAAGTCTCGTGCCCGACTCTCCTCGATCTACTCGCCTCCGGCTCGCTAACTCCATTTCCATCTTCAGGTCAGCATTCCTCACAGCACGGAAACTAGTAAACTCCATCACAGATTCAGCGACGATTTCCCACGCCAATCCATCCCCCGAATCTAGTTGATCCTTCTTCGCCTCTAACGATAAAGAAGTGGCTCGCACAAATCAATCGAACTTCCTCTCTGCATCTCCAATCGACCTCAAACCCCGTCAACGAACTTCCAAGGCTCCACTGGGGTCTCCACACTAATTCTCCCAAGAGCTCAACAACCTCCTAGGAAATACTTAACCCTCTCTCAAGTAGCCGAGATGCACTCAAGTTCTCCCACCCTACGGGCACCCCGTGAAGTCTATGGGCAGCAAACTTCACTCTCATCTCGCCCACAATCCCCATCGGCAAATCACCTCTAGTGTCCCTGATGAACTCACAAATACTCGGGCGAACCTCCTAAAAACTTCAAAGTGGATCCCTTCGAACCGATCAAACAACTTGCTCGAATTCAACCCCTCGCCGTCACCCACTGAGCATCTTACACTCTACTCACGAGGTCTACCTCAACCTCCCCAACACGCTCAAGATCGCACCTCCGGACCCCGCCGGTCCACGCTATACTCATCGACATCTATACCCCTACCACTGCCTCCTCCGGGGCCCCTACACCGTACCCCTGCCTCTACCTCGCCCACGCACTCGACGGCATCCTCAATGCCTATGCAACAAAAGAAAAGACACGTACTTATACAAAAAGACACCACCTCCTCGACTAAAGAAAACAAGTAGTATCACAACCACAATGTGATACCCAAGAATCAAACCTAAGCTCGATAATTAAAATCAGAACGATCTCCCAGTCGGCCTTCGCCTGAAAGTAGAGCCACAAATCCTAACACCGTAGCCACCAAACCGGATGGATCTACCTGGGCTTAAAAACACAATTGCTTCATCCAAAAATGCTATCACAATTAAGTTTCCCAAATCAAAATACTTGCATTAGCATCCATCACCGAGATATCGAAACGACAAATTATTATATATATTAATAACATATCTCAGGAGCTGCCGGCAAGCCTACAACAGATGATGAGTCAAGATTTGCATCCCTCGAATACAATGAGAATGTTCTTGGCTAAGGCTAAAAGCTTCAAAAGGAAATATTAACATCAAATGCTGACAAATACATCAAAATCGCATCACAGATCTCTGCCACTGACGCCAGCCACTGAAAACTTCAAACAAATTGCTCAATCGGCCGTCATTAACCCCGCACAAACGAAATGCCGCCCCAACGAAGTAATGAAGTCACAGACTGGTTTTAAACTGAATACGTGGGCGAACTTACCATACTAACGGCAGTCAATCATCATTATAATAGTCAAATACGAACAAATATTTCCAGACTACCTAAAAAGCGTCATACAACATAATTACAGAAATCTCTTTACATAATACATGAAGATATAATGGATATTTAAAGAAGTTAACAAGGTTTTAAAGAACATTAGATTTCAACAACGACTAAAAACCCCAGTCATCAAACCTCCCATCTCTCATATCCCCACCAAGATACCATCCTCTAACGCGCATATACTCAACTGCCTACCTCGTTATGAACGGACTAATCAATATTACCTCAAGATCTTTATACGGCAAAGATAAGTGCCAAAACCGCATTCTATACACAAAAGATACAAGACACCGCACTTATACACAAAGTATAAGGCACATCGCACTCATACACTCAAGATATGCACACCGCTCTTATACACTAAGTATATGCACACCGCTCTTATACACTGGGTGGTATGCACACCGCCTTATAATACTAAGTATAAGGCACACCCATCAAACCGTAGTGATAGCCACACCACAATGCACACAAAGAAAGTGATCAAAAAGACTCATACCGCTTTATATCAAGTATAAGGGCCAAACCAAGCACGCTATACCCAGAAGATGTGGGCCACACCGACAACGCATTACAAAGCGATCAAAAGAGAGTCATACCGCCTTATACCAAGATAAGGCCAAACCGCACGCTATACCGTAGTGATAGGCCAATAATACGCCACATATCTCCGTAGCGAAGCGAGAGAGTCACCTAATCCCTGCATCCCAACTATAGACCTCCTCGATACTCAAGTCACCTCAGTATAGATAACTCCCTAACCATCACCTCTTCACACAACCAAATACTCTACTCCCAAACAATATCCACAATACGCCTAAAACATCTCACAATCAGAACTCAAACACAATCGCTAACAAGGCCATTGTAAATCATAAGTACGAAGGCCACATAAATATAAGTCGGGAGTTCAAGCTATTACTTACCTCTTGCTAATCTTTCAACGCCTACATAATATAATCACATAATCATATAACAATTATACGTATATCATTCTCACGTAATCAATATAACACAACGACATGTATATCATTCCTACATAATCATATCATAATAACATGTATATCATTCTACATAATCATATCACAATAACATGTTCACACAATTTAAAGCAAGTACGTAAAGTAACACCCGTGACAAGGGCAATTTCACCGCTAGCTACCTGAAACCTTCGCGAAAACAATCAAAGTAACTCCGCTCTTTTCCATTTATCAATGCCTAAACAACACCCGAAAGTATAATCAAGACCTTACTACTATACCGGGCGTTTCTAGAGATACATATAACCAACTCTGTGGGAACTATCTCTAAAGAGTCTAACATGATTTTGATAAACTATCGAATTATAATCCCATCTGACACAACACACCGATTCACCGCTAAATTCCATCTTATCACTTTCTCATTACAAATTGACTTATGTTATTCTAACTAACTATCAAGTCCATAATTAAATAATCTATAATTCAAATATCACTTTATAACTCAACTTGAATTTTCACTTTTCAACATAACACCCTTTAATCAATTTTAAATCACCAATTTAACATCATAACAACTATAATAAGGTCCCAATATAACCTCCTACACATTTAAAGTCTTATAACAACATCCATATAAAAAGTCAACAAAAACCTAAAAAGTCAACTCGACTATAACGTCCTCAAACGATCTCTAAATCACGAATTCATCACTCAAATACGCCACAGAACACATAACCAACTAAGATTTATCATAAAATTCAATTATGGAAAAGTCAACTAAAAGTCATCCATGTCAAAACTCCAAGAAATATCTCTCGAAGACTTGAAATTTCTTACCTTAACTCAAGTTGAAATTAATACTGGGAGAAATAATATTCTACAACCCATCTCTTAGCTGAGTTTACAATCGAAGCAGAAATGGAAAATGAAATTTTTAAGTGGGGGGGTAACATTTCGCCATAGCATGAAAAGATGCTGATGATGGTTGCTTGATAAATGATTACGCAAGATAAGCACGACTAGATATTTAAAAACTCGAGTCCTGCTCTTGGCTTAAGTAATTTCTCCGCTTATCGCATTTCAAATCTCCACTTAACCCGATTCCAAAGATAAAATATTCCACGCAAAACTACTAAATGAGAAATGTAATTCGCTCAAAAAATTTTTACGAAATAATATTATCATCGTAGATTATTTAAAATATCCCCTGTCCCACCGACCGAAAATTTAATTTTTTTTTTTTCTAACGGGTTATTACAATAAATATAAATGTCATATATATCGAGAAATGTCATACTAATTTCATATTTCCATTTTTTATATATATATAAATATCAGAGTTTACTAAAAACACGGCATTAAACAAAACAACACTAGTTATTCTAGATTAGACAAAACAAAGATGGTTCAAGCTTAAATTGATCAATAACTTAATTTAAAAGATACAACATTTGTAATAACCCATTACGTTAAAAAAAATTTCGTCGCGGACCCGTGATAGTATAATAATTTTGGAATAAGATTGAAAAATCGGTAGGACTAGTATTATATGAGTAGTAGTTTATGTCATGGGAAATTTTACATTTGGAATCGGTTTCATCGAGATTTAAGTACGAAAAGTGGAAAAATTAACCGAAACCGAACGGGACTCAAGCTATCCTTAAATATCTTATCATCCTTATCCTCTTTCATCATCATCAACTCATCCTCATCCCCTTTTCAAGTGTTTTGGCCGAAATATTCCATTCCCCCTCCCCTTGAAATTTTCTTCCATTTCTCTCTTCGATTGTTGCTCAAACTCAAAGATCGTTGGTTGAATATCTTTCCCTCATCATCTTCTTTGAATTAAGGTAAAGAAGTTCAATCTTTTGGGATATTTCTGGGTTTTGACATAGTTGACTTTGCTAAATTGAATTTAATTGTTTCTAAGTTTGTTATGGGTGTGATAATAATATAAGGGGCTAATCTGGGCGAGTTAAGCATGTTGTTCGGTGTTTATGCGATCGGTTGACTTTTCCCCAGTTAGTTGACTTTTTGATGTTGACTTTTTATAAGACTTTTAAATATGTAGGGGTTAATTTGGGACCTTATCAGAAGTTGTCAGAATGCTAGGATTTGCGGATTTGCACCGACAGCTTTGGTTAGCCGAGAAAGCGATTTGTAAGTCGAGTCAGAATCAGATTGGGAGTATGTGCTCTAATTGTGACTCAGGTTAAATAGGATAACTTATGTTGATTTAAAATGTTAAAGTGATAGTGGAAATTTGCAGGGGGCCGATTGGTCAGGTCCGACGGGTCGTTTATTTCCATTGTCTTATCTGGCTGCTTGCATCATGAAGAATCGCTCCACTTAGATTTGGTAAATGTGATTCTAGAACGCAAGTATGTGAGTAGGCTTTTTGATTGTACTTTTCGGGTATTTTTGTTAGGCGAAGATCGTGAAAGTGGCAAGCACGCGACAGGATTTCACGAGGATTTTGCAAATTTTAAAGAGATGTAGCATTTATCTCATTTTGCTCTACTTTATTTACTTACTTTTAAATCGCGCGAAACATGTCATCATGGGTACGATTATGGTATCAGTGATACGTTGTTGTATGATCATGTGTGATTCATCTATGCGAGCCATTTATATGATTACGTGATTGTATTTCTCGTGGCGCCAAGACTGGCTGACGTAAGTAATAGCTGAACTCTCAACTACGCTTTGTTCCGGATTTCGCTTCGCACTTCTCAGATTTACGTATTCTCACGGGCGTTTTGATTGATTTTTGATCATGGTGACGCTTTTAGCCGTGGTGCTTTGATATTGTTCTGGGGAATGAGTAGTTAGTCGTCAGCGCGCTGGCCGAGCATGTGACTTCAGGTGACTCGGAAAGCATTAGATACGACCCCATAAATGGGATGATTGTGGGTTAGTGACTCTCCTTCCCTGCGTGTGGATATGTGACGCTATTGGCCATATACTACTAAGATAAGTGTGCTGGCTTGACCTTATACTTCCTAAGATAAGAGTTTGCATTTGATTATCTACGATCACTTTTCTTTCAGGTATCAAGTCATGCTGGCCTTTATACCACAAGAGATAAGTGCGGTTTGGCCTTAAGCACTCGGCAAGAAATGGGCATGATTATCTCATGATCACTTCACAAGGTATCATTTATGGTCATTCTTTTATTCCCTACTGCAGATAACAACTGTTTATTGATCGTCCATCTCACAGTAGACGGATCGAGCATACGCGCATTGTAGGCCGTATAGCGCGTGAGAGATACAGATGATGGTTCACGACTCAGAGCTTATACGTTGTCGAAGTCTCGCGGATTTTATTCTAGGTGATTGTATGCCTTATCGAGACTTTGTATTATATCTCGGCATAAACAGCCTTTGTGACCTTCGAGTGTTAAGATATGGCCTATTAGTACCTCAAGCGATATACATATTTAGTCATATCAATACCATGCCTTTGACTGCCTCAAGCCAGGCGCTTAAGTTTCACTCCTCGCTAAGTTCACTCAGTTCTTCGCGGCTACACCCCTATTCGCTTGGGCGGTATTTCATTTGCAGGCTGACAAGTGCTGCTATCGAGTCGAGGTCAAGCTGAGAGTTTATATTCGAGTGGCTAAAGGAAAGACGCAAAGGCCGAGATCCTCAGCTAGCCTCATTTTTTTTGCTATTAACCGCTTTGATCAGGTATTTTATTTTTCAGACTTAGCCTCATTTCTGGCAATTATTTTGTACTGTGATATGTATTTACTCTCGCCAGGAAATTAAGCCTAGCATTACCGTCTTTTTGAGATATGTCAGATATATGGAGTTGGTCAAGTTGATATCACTCTAATGGATTGTAAATTTTAAAATTATTTTTTAGAATTTTAATTATAATCAAATTTGGATAAAATGCGAAGTTCTTTTCCAATCGAGTCAGCCTATCAAGATGGGCGACTCGGGTGTGTTCGTGGATTATAATGATTCTCACTCGTATGCCACCAAGGTTTGGCGCTTTTGGTATCGAGCTTAGGTTTCGGGGATTACTAAGTTATATGCTGTCATGGTCGATTTGTTTTTCCTTGAGTCATCAAGTGAAGTCAGGTCTTTTGCTGAAAAAAAATCAGCCTTTTCTTTGTCAGACAGATCACAGAGGCCCACCGAGAGTAATGTGGGGCCGGTAGATAAAGCAGAGGCGCCTGGCTAGAAAATGTAGAGCTGGTGGTGGTGCTGTGAGTGAAAAGTGAAATGGGTAGGGATAGCCGATGAAAGATACCTGGATCGCTATGTCCTGGAAAGCGCATTCTGAGCACGCTGGCGAGGACGAGACCTGTGGGGGAGTGATAGCCAGATATGCCTGCATTTGCCGAAAGCAAGAGAGGTCAATTCCGTAGTAAATTGTTTGACCGGTTTCTAAAAGAGATCCTCCGGTTTCGGGGTTCGCTTTAACAAAGCATTGAAGTTCATTCGGGGATACGGTCCATCTTTGGAGCCCGACGGGTATCGGCTGGCTAGATGAGCGTGAAGTTGCTTACTTATAGACTTCACGAGCGCCAAAGGACTGATGGGAGAAATCAGCCACATTTTTGACCGCGGTAGATTCATGTTTTTGGGAGCGATTTCTCGAGCTCTTCCCTGAGAACTATCAAGTTGGCAATCTACATAGCCATAGGGATGATTACCGACGCAGGTTCGAGGTCTAGGAGTACGGTGAAACAAGCTTCAGCCGATACGCTTAACTACTTCCGATGTTTATCCGGCAGAGGCGTAAGAGGATCACTAGATTCGTGGGATTGGTTGACGCTGGGAGTACGTCACCGTATCTCATTGACGACTTTTACCAGCCTACGTCATGGTGAACGAACTCGAAGCACGTGAAACGGAGTTAGCAGAGCTGCAGGCGAATGGATCGGCGAGGAGTCGATACTTAGACTTTCAACACCCGACAGCCTACTAAATTTCTGTAGAGTTCGTGAGTGAGGACTGACCAAAGAGAGTCGCCCCGGGTGTAGTTACTTCTGGGTTCGGCTGTCAGCCTGAGTTATTCCACCGCCTCTTCGCATCGCTGATGCCCGGCATCCGGCGGTTCCAGAGGGGCTAAAAGTGGGGGTTCGCGAGGTATCGCCTATCACAAGGGCCGATCAAAAGCGCCAGGATTTCTAGGCGATCATATGTTATCGACGCCAATGCCCACGACATTCATGGGCGATCGCCTCTGCCTTCGAGAGTAGGAGGCGCTAGCATTCAAAGACCAGCCTAACTTCTGCCGAGGTGGTTATGGAGTCGTGGTGGTCTATTCGGAGGCCGGGGATACGGAGTCGAGGACCTCGTAGGAGTCACCTGGTAAAGCAGCTCAGAATGAGCCGGTCGAGGCTGATTCATGCCGCATTCATCGTGAGTACGTGGATACCCCCGAGTCAGCATAACGCATATTATTCCCGCAATATCGAGGCTGTATTGCTTCGATTTTGGGCTACGTAATCTGCTTCTCGTAGTTTTATTTCTATTTATCTTTATAAATATACAAGCCTTGCCTATCCCACTTCGAGATTAGACACCGCAGGGAAAAAGGTCGGTCAGCGTTAGATACGTATATAGTGGGATCATTCTTTGAGCGTATGTATCGGCTGTTATCACGATTTAATTCCATTCCGAGCTTTTTTTGATTTCGATCTTATCTTGGGACGGCTTCGGGTTGGGAAACATCAGTTACAATTGATTGCCATCGAAGGAGATTAGTTTTGTAAGTGTCTGGGAGATTGATATCCACTCCAAGGGGATGTAAAGGTTCTCGCTTCGAAGCCAGACGCACTGAGGCTGTGAGGTCAGCGCAGTAGCGGCGCACAGCTCCTGTAGATATGCTGAACATTTGAATAGAGAAGGCGCATTAGAGGATGTAATGTTGTTAGAGAGTTCGGAGGATATATTTTCTCGAGGACTTACCGGATTGCCGCTGCAGGAGACGACTCATATCGAGGTTATCTCCCTGCACGACCAATTTCTCCCGGCCACTGGGACGGGCCCCACTGAGTCAGGAATCGGTGACTTAGTTATAGGAGTTGTTGGAGAAAGGATTCAGCATCGAGCGATCTCCGTCAGTGCACCAATTCTATTTGCGAAAAAGTACGGTTCGACGAGGTCACGTATCGACCATAGCTGAATAGTGACTACAAGAACCCATACCTCTTTACAAGAGTTAACGCATTTATTTGATCAAATCAAAGATGCCGGGCAGCTCGAATATTGATTCGAGATCTGTCATCACCAAATGGTGATCAAAGGACGATATTCCTAACGCCTTTTCCGATCTCGTAGAACGGGCATTACTTTTTACGGCGACATTTTGACCGACTGCACTGCCATTCTTTATGGACTACTTAGAACTGGCATTTCGGGTAGTATCCGATACTCATATGGTATTCATCAATGATATTCCTCGAGCATATTCGAGAGGGGAGTGAGGAGATGAGAGGCAATTCCAGATCATGTCGAGGGACTCTGAGACATCACCAAATAGATTCCAAGTTTTCCAAATGTGAGTTCGTCATGGGCGCACACCCTCGGGTCATGTTATTTCTAGCAGGATCTATGATCGACAAGGAAGGCATCGGGTTCCGTGTCCATTATTTCAAAGTCGCCACTCGAGATTCACAGGTTCTCGGAGGGTTTCCGTGAGACCTGGGACTGTGTAGTGAGTTAGTATTGGGCTTAATTTTATATGATGTTTGATTTCGTGTTACAATATATTGTTCTTCTTGGTTGTTTGGGTCGTTAAATTTCGAGGTCGAAATTTTATTAGGTGGGTAGATTGTAATAACCCGCTACGTTATAAAAATAAATTTCGCCGTTGGACCCAAAGCGATAGTATAAATAATTTCGGAATAAGATCGATGTACCGAGACTAGTATTATATTTAGTAGTAGCTTATGCTACGAAATTTTACATTTGGAATCGGTTTCACGAGATTTAAGTACGAAAAGTAAAAATTAACCGAAACTCTAATCTGACTCAAGCTATCCTTGAATATCTTCTCATCCTTATCCTCTTTCATCATCAACTCATCATCATCCCCTTTCAAGCTTCGCCGAAATATTCTCCTTCCCTTTGAAATTTCTTCCATTTCTTCGATTGTTGCTCAAACTCCAAGATCGCTTGTCGTGATATCTTCCCCGTCATCATCTTCTTTGAATTCATGTAAGAAAGTTCGAATCTTTCGATATTTCTTGGGTTTCATATTAGTTGACTTTTTAGTTGACTTTTGCTAAATTGAATTTTAATTGTGTCTCTAAGTTTGTTATGGGTAGTATGTATTTAATATAAGTAGTTAATCACGAGTTAAGATGTTGTTTGCATTATAAGCATCGTTGACTTTTTTTCTAAGATAGTTGACTTCGATGTCGACTTTTTATAAGACTTTTAAATATGCAGTGGTTAATTGGGACCTTATCAGAGTTGTCAGAATGTTAGAATTGGATTTATAATCGACAGCGTTAGCTGGTAGCGATTTGTAAGCTGAAATAGAATTCGCATTTTGGGAGTGTAGCTTGTTAATTATGGACTCGAGAGTTAAATAGACGACTTATAAGTTGATTTGAAATGTTAAAGCTATAAGGTGGGAAATTTTGTAGGGGTCGATCAGCTGTTCGACTCGTGGTCATATCAAGGCTGTCTTTTATTCACAATAAGCTAGACTCATGAAGAATCGCTCCACCAAGAGTTTGCAATGATTCTAGAACGCAAGCATAAGAAAGAGGGTTTGATTGTACTTTCCGCTTTGTTAAAGGCCGATCGCGGAAAGGGAAGCTACCGTGATTTATGAGCCATGAGGATTTTGTAGAAGCAAGCAGAGAAGAAGACTTATCTCACTTGGCAAGTATCGTCTATATCACGGTATAAAAACATGTTTGGCCTATACTTCGTATAAGAGCGGTATGATTATCTATGATCACTTCAGCGTGTATCATTGCGCTGGGCCTTATACTACGGGTATAAGTTATGTTTGGCCTATACTACGGTATAAGCTATGTCTGCCTTATACTTCTGTGATAAAGAATGTACGATTATCTATGATCACTTCACAAGCAAGATTGTTGGGCGCTTCGGCCTTATACTACAAAGATAAGAGTGGTGTTTATTAGCGATTGGTCCATTCCCCGCAGTAGACGGATCGAAGATACGCGCATTGGCGCTTCTGTGATAACATGAGATGCAGAGATGTATTACCAATGACTGTGAACAGCTATAGTCGTTTGCCGAGTCTCTGATTTTATTCTAAAGTTTATCAGGCTGCCTTATCGAGACTTTGTATTATATCTCGATACGTTATGCCCGAGACCTTTCGCAAGTTAGCGATATGGCCTTATTAGGTACCCCGCGATATACATTTATTCATATTGACTACTATATCTTTTGACTGCCTCAAGCCAGAGTGGCTTAAGTTTCACCCTCAAGTTCACTAAGCTCGCGGCTTACACCCCCTATTCGCTTTTGGGCGCATTTGCCTCAAGGCCAGTCGACAAAGCGGCTATCGAAATGAGGTCGTTGAGAGTTTATATTCCGGTTGCCAGTGAGTACTCCAGCGTCGAGATCCTCAAGGCCTCTCGTGGATTTTATCTCAAGTATTTTGAGCCTTATCGAGACTTCAGATTATATCTCGATACGTTACGCCCGAGACCCTGAGTGTTATGAGATGGCCTTATTGTGCAGATTCCTTGTGGATACATATTTATTCATATTGACTACTATATCTTTTGACTGGGTGGTCGCTTGTATGGCTTAAGCTTTCACCCCTGTTAAGCTACTAAGCTTCGCAGTACTACACCGTATTCGCTTTGGGCGGCATTTCATTTGTGCCAGTTCACAAAGCGGCGCTGAAGCCAGCGAGGTCAGCTGAGAAGTTTATATTCCGGTGGCTAGTGAGCATCGGTGGCTGAGGATCCTCACGCGCCTCATTTTTTGTTCATGGTCAACCGCTTCTTTGATTGTGGTATTTTCATTTTCAGACTTTAAATTGCTTCAAGTAATTATTTTGTACTGTGATACTATGATTTATCAGCTTGTACTTAAGTTTCAGATTACCTGCTCTTTTTTGAGATACGTCAGATATATATGAGCTTGGCTTATTAGATATCACCTCGACGGATTGTAAATTTTAAAATTTTTTTTTTTAGAATTTTAATTATAAATCAAATTTTGATAAAGGCGAGTTCTTTAAACTGAAGTCGCCTATCAAGACGCGCTGACTCGTGTTCGGATGTAATGATTCTCACCTCAGTATGGCCGACCTAGGGCGGGTCGTTACAACATTATTCTCTCAACATACCATCTAAACCAAAAATACCGACTCTAAAGGAGGTGTAGCTCTAATGTTGTAACCGAAGTTCCCGATACACGAGTCATAAAGAATTCACCTTCTATCGCTCTTTCACGTCAAGTTGGAACAAACAGTCAACCATCCGTGAAGAACTTGGAGTGTCGTTGACTACTATTATATAAGCACTGCCATTTTAAATCTTGAGATCATAAGTTCTTCCATTATGGACTGAGCTTTACAATCTCCACTTATAGTTACTGTCATCTATGAGCAACTTTCTCGTATTTTCTATTCATCAACGAGATAGAAAATAAATATTAGGTATAATAATCACATTAATAACCCAAACGAATTAACAAAAGTACAAAATATATCTTATAATCGAGGATTTGAAGGTTCCGACATAAACACAACGAATTTGCCAAACTCGACAGTTTGAATATTGTGTCTAACTGACATTTTAAACTACAAAAAGAGCTTTGAAGATTTGAGAATGTAAAATGTGTGTGTCTAATTGCCTCTTTATAGTGCAAATTGCATGGGATACAATAGAAAAACGTCACATAACTGCCATAACATTTGAAACACCTATATATTTTGTCTATTATTTAAGCAATTAATGTCAAAATAAATATAAAACGTCACAAGACCGCCAAAACTGTCAGTAACTTTAAATAATTTGTCAATAACTTTAAGTGATTAGTCCAATCGAACATAATGTCATACTCATGTCACAAACTAAGTTACTAAGGAGTATAATGTTAATATGAGTTCATTATTGAGATACGTCATATTCATGTCTCAAACTAAATTATTACAATTAATTTTAATGTTGACATGAGAATATTAAGGAAATTTAATTATTACAATGAAATTTATGATTAAATTAGTGAAAAACGTCATAATAATGACACCAACAATTCAACTAATTATAAGTTAATTTAAATATTTATTCAAGTAAAATATAACGTCACACAAATGTCATTGACTAGTTAATATTGATATGAGAATATTAAGATAATTTAAATATTGATATGAAATTTATGATTAAATTATTAAGAAACGTCATAGTAATGACACCATAAATTTAATTAATTTTTTCGTTAATTTAAATATTTATTCAAGTCAAACATTGACTAAGTTTCAAGAAAATATGATTATAAAATTAAAAAATTAGTTATTATTTGCATGAGAATATTAAGATAATTTAAATATTGATATAAAATTTATGATTAAATGATTGAGAAGCGTCATAATAATTACACCAGAAATTCAATTAATTTTTTAGATAATTTAAATTTTAATCAAGTCAAATATAACATAACATAAATTCCATTGACTAAGTTTCAAGAATATATGATTATTATAAAATTGGAAATTAGTACGGTTTATATGAGAATATTAAGCTAATTTAAATGTTGGTATGAAATTTATGATCAAATTATTAGAATTAATGTAGATATGAAATTTTATGGATATTAGTGTTCTTAAATTAATTTGGTATATCTTTTTATATATAAATTATTTTATTATATTAAATCTCTTTTATAACATCAAATCCATCTAATAATATAACAATAATAAATAATGTTAATTTTATTTATGCCACAATTATGTCACACATAAAAGCTTTGGATTTGTTAATGTATCAGAATTTGAAATTTTTTTGGTACGATTAAGACATGAAAGCATAATCGTGCCAATTCATGATCATGGTTTACAACATCAGATATTTTAACGGCATATTATTCTATTTTATCCGAAAAAATACTTTGACGCTCTTAAGGCGTAAAATTTACTGAGGTACATCTAGTAAATAACGCCACATGCCGGCCATAATTATTTTTGTGGAAAACTATTGAGCCTGGCCAATAATGTCAAGATTCAAGCGCTAATTTGACCAGTAATATTTTCCCGGGTCTCTATTATTGGGTCCTCAACCGTTCTTATTGCCGTTGATATCGATTTACGGCTCATTGCGGTCGAGCTGATGATCTTAATTTGCCTCTTAATCGAGCCCAATCATCACTGCTAATCTTCAACTACTTTCTACCTTACCGAGATGGACGGCTCAACTCTTTGGCCAGCTTCTCCTCGCCCATTCGTGGTGGTCCGCATCCATTTATTCTATGACTGCTCGCCTCGATCCATTTATTATGCAGCTCAATCGCATGGACTAAACCCTATGAGCATGTTTATTAATGGGATTATCAAATGCCCATAGGCAGCTTTCCTCCCGAAACAATCTGACCACTAAGAGTAAAACGGAGGTGGGGCGCGCTACACATTTGATGAAGAAAGAAAGACAAGTCAACGAACAAAGTAAAAGAAAAAAATTGTTCGTTTCTAGAACTAGAGCTCTGTGCAATTTTGGATAGTTAATGGGCCGGTAGAATATTTCTGCAATAGTCCATTTTTAGGGGGAGGCACGAATTTGACAAAATGAATCATACAATATAACAACCTACACTAAAATTGCTCAATTTAATGATGAATAAATATGAAGGAAACATAACATTTTAAACACATTATTTATTACCCAAAATATTAAGATGTTAATATTAAAACAATAATCAAATAAACTAAACACTTAATATAATCAGTCAAACATAGAATTTTAGAGATTACAAAGCTAAAACAAGAAAAAACCTAAAATCAGTCAAACATGAAAAGTAAACACCTTGTTAGAAAATTCAAAACTTAAAACCAGATTTTGTTGTACACACAAATTTAGATTAAGCATAAATTTCATAAATTAAACACCAAATTTATACACAAAATTAAATTCGAACACAATTTTTCTACAAAGCATTCACAAAAACTATTTTCTCGACTAATATAATTTGAAAATATTTTTGCTAAGAAACCATTAGCTAAATTATAATAAAATAGATAAATTATAAAAGACAATGAGGAAAATGAAATGATAAGAACCATATGATCGTGGTTTTATTAGCCATGGAAAGCGTGTGTGGTGGAAGGTGACGGTGGTGTCGGTGGTGATGTTGCTGTGGTAGTGTTGGGTGCAAGGATGGGGTTGGGGCGGGAAGGGAAGGATTAATTGAATGTATTATGGAGAGCTATAACCCAAACAGATTGATAAGCACTAAAACTCACCCTCGATTTTATTAGGTTTTATTTCGTATCAATTGTTACACACAGGTTTAACGTTGATTTTTTTCTAATCGTATCGAGATATATATTTTTAAAGCTGAACTAATATACCAACACTGCCAACTTGTTAGATAATATCGTGTTTTACTATGAGATAAACACTATAGATATTGTTGTGTATCATTTTGAGATTTGGTAGATTAAAATTTGTTGTTTTGAAAGTATGTTCTTCTGTGATGTAAGTCTCAATATATATTACGATTTGAAAATTTCCAAGTGCGTTATACTACAATTGTCAATTAACCTCTATTTTGATTTAACTTTTAGATATTTGTTCAACTAATACTAATTATGTTAATATTTTATTTAAAAGCTCAAAATTTCTTTAAAAAATTATTTCAAAGCATTTTAAAATACATAACATTGATTTCCAAATATTTCTTTTATTTTTAATTTGATTAATGAGGTTAATATTTAAAGAGTATATATTTGTGTTTATATCAGATAAATAGATTTGGTTTCACACCAAAAACTAATCAAGAATAGAAAGCAGTGAACTCAAGAAGTTATGGCTAACTCGAGTGACATCATCTATCGATGTGGGTTATGTCACATTAACACTGTCTGTTTACCGTAATAAGATGATACGCCACCATTCACGAAATTCTAACATCAGGAGTTATACGTGCCCTCATCACCACTGCCTCTACTCGATACTACTATATTAAAAAGATTACAGTTTTATCTAATACTAATTGGTGATAAGATGAATGATTCAGGTTCTTATTAATTAATTTGTAATTTAATAATCTTTTGATGTGGGTGTGGGTCCTTTATAGTGTTCTAATTGTGTGAACGTAAATTCTAGTGTTTCACATTCTTCAAATAGCATTATAGTCAAGAACGCTAGGTTTTGACATTTTAGGCTATAGGATGCAAGGTTCAGTCTTTGGACAAGAGCTAAATTAAACATATATCAAATAGTAATTTTAAACATATAAAAATCGGGATTCCATCATATAAACAATTTAAATAGAATAATTACGTAATTATAAACTCGAATCAAGTTTTTGATGTTATTGTTGGGTTTTACGATTCAACATCAACATTACTGAAAGTATAAAAGATCAATTTCAAGAACATCAATAGATTATAAAACTAATAATTCAATCGATATATTGATGTACTTACACTTTGTAGTTGTAGAACAGATCGTAGAGTCTTCTCAAACAACCAAAGTCGGGTTGTCTCGCACACCACACCAACGATCGATCAAACCCTTCCTTTGGGTTTTTACTAGAATAAAGAATAAATAAATTTAGAGAAAGAAAAAGTCAAGGTTTTATTTCTCCTATGGTATTTGGTCAAAGAGGGCGAAAGGAGAAGTATTTTTGGTTTTCATCTTTTCTCAAAAGATGATTAGTGAATTATCTAAGAAATCTTAGCAAGGAAACAATCAACTTAACCTCTTTGAGTATAGATTCTCAGCCCTATAATTTAGGCAATTCCATAATATTCCTAGACCCCTTTTATTATTATTTTCGGCGGCTATAATTGAAATTTCACCCCAATATTTACTTATATTTATACTTTAACCCTAAGCTTATAATCGATTATGGGCTGATTACGTTGTCAAGCATGAGACCCTTAGACTCGATTCACAAGAGTAATATATTACCTATAACCTAAATATTGTATTAATATAGATTATGAACTAATCCTGTAAGCCATCATAACTCTCATTTAGACCGTCCGGTTTCGCACAATGGATCACAAATCTTCCAAGTTGAACTTGAAAAATTCTTGGTCCGGGGATTCACAAAAACAAGAAATCGCTGTTCGCCGAAAACACTCCGACGACTTAGTGAAGGATCCAAAGAGTTTAATTTCAAAGAGAATTTGGTTATCAAAGTGAATTTATTTGGATTTGTCTTCAAGGTTTACCTTTTATACTCTATTTGACAACATTTTGGTCGAGCCTCGACGGGCTCTCTACAAGAGGTCGTAATTGGCGATCTTACCATCATAACGTTTCAAATCAAATATACCTAATGTCAGTTTCTCTATACCGAATCTGGACTTCTTTAACTAATTTATCTCGGCTTTCACGTTTAGCCCACTCATGTGGTCCGTGCCCATTTATTCAAGCTTCTAATTCCCGATCCATTTTTGAAGGCCTAATAGTTGGACCGATCCCCGATCGTGCAATTTATTTACGGGATTATCATTTGCCCCTGCATCTCGCCCATTTTCTATGTCGATTCAATATAAAGCGGGTTCTTTAAATTTTCACAATCAAACAATGTCTTAATATCTTCCCACGAACGCCCACTATCAAAATAGTTGAGACCCTTCATCACAACTTCTTTATTATTTTTTCCCCAGATCAATTTTGAGAAAATCATTCACCTTTTTCCCTCACCTCCGGTCAATATAAGGCATTTTCTCGAGAATATTCATGTCTATCATTCTCTAATCACTTCTACCCTCCCTCAAACAACGCCGACACCTCTACTCTCGCCTCAAGGTCGTGGTTCAAATAGCAACGCCAGGTCATCCTCGTCCCCCAAGTCTCTCTTCCCTTCTGTAACCCCTGGCCGGGTCTTCTGCCCCTTCAAGCCACCTCTTTGCCCCTGGCTCTTCATCTTTGTCCCGCCCCAGCCAAGGCGAAACCAACATCAATCACGCGTGTGAACTCTCTCGAAAGACCTCGTTGACTTGAGAGGTCCCGCGACGAATTCTCCTCAAGATCCTCAAGGGCTTCAAAGGCCACCGAATGTATCTTTTGTCGTAGCCTTAATAACGGCCCTATGCCTCCTGCTCAATCTGCTGGGAAGTTGCCTGGCTTAGCTGCATCCACCTCTACCACCCCAACACGCTGATTTCCATCATGTTCTACTCAACAGCCTTGGTCAAGGGCCTCTTCCGTGGAGTTTCACCTTTTTCTCATACAACGCATCGTATGATGAGTTCTATTTTTTGGTGAAGAGGAGATTTAAGTGTCAAGCCTTCCTCTCTAGCGTGGAACCAAACCCTATATTTCTTCGCCGAGTAGGCCTCCTCCTTGGGGATGTTCCCCTCTGGGACTACATCCCACCCAAAGTCCAAGAGCACTCCCCAGATCTCGCTTGTCCTCAAAGCTGGGAACAAGCTCGTTGTTGCCGATCTCGAGGCCCTCAGAGGCATCAGGTTACCTTAACGTTCCCGCCCACAGCCTCCAACTATCCCGCATGCCTCTTCACCAGCTTCCTTCCGCTTGAGTTTCTTTCACGACGTTAATGATTGCTTTTTCTCCTTCTATGGCTCTGAATTTTTTTAATAGGCCCCCAACTCCTTTTGGCTTTAACCCATAAAAGAGTTTGTGCCAGCTTCTTCGAGGAGGACAAGCTGCCAACCACCTCCTGGCGTACCTCCTTTCCCCGATATAAAGGTTCCTCCGATTCAGAGTTTAGTAGTAGCCAACGCTCCCAAGGTTCAATATGGACCCCTACTCTAAGGCCATTGTCCCCGGGTAAGATCATAATCTTCTCCGGCTAATCCATGCCCCACACTACCCCTACTAGCCAAATGACTCCGCCATTTTCCTCGAAATGGAGGATCGCCTAAGAGGCTCAAAGAACTCCCCTCCTCTTCAGCCTCTCTCTCTCTGTCCCCGGAGACTCGGCTTCACGAAAGCGGCTCCAAGATCTCCGAGGTCCCCTACCCCACCAAGAGATTTGATCCCCTTGCTACCCCCCAAACATCATAGCCCCGCTAAGGAAACTAGAAAAGACTCTTCTTCACACTTCCGCCATTTCCGCTCTTTGGGCCTCCTCTTCTAGCCGAGGAGATATTCTACTTAATCTCAATCACCAAGACCGATTCTCTTTTCACACATGGGGATAAGCAGCATCCCCTATCTTCTCTACCGCTCATTAGTTTTCCTCTTACCTAACCTCTCCCTGCTTGTAGCTGTTTGACCTCTATGAGTGGTTCTTCAATCTTGCCTTTGTCTTCTTATGTGGAAGCTGCTGATCGCCCTCCGAACCGGCTGTCAATCTGAGAAGAATCAAGGCCCCAAGGCGAGAAGGCTTCGGGAGAAGGCCCCGCAGTTACGCTTCGAAATTTGACGGTGAAGACACCACACTTCGGTGAGCAAGCATGTTAGTAGCGTGCACCACACATAGGTCGCGGGATGCCGAGATAGAACGCGCAAGTCGAAAGGGATCTCTCTCCTCATGACGTAGATGCCCTCAAAAGTGAGAGGGATGTTTCCTCTTACTCAAGCAGGACTCCAGACGCCAGCGTACTCAACCATCGCCTCGCTGCTCGCCGTTGACGTAAAGCCACCAGCAGATTATGGAGGCGAACTGGAGAGCATCGAACCATTAAAAGACCGAGTGACTTGGTCCAGCCCACTGATGCGGCTCACTTTACCACCTCTCTCGCCTGGTATATTAACCAGCAGCATCAGCCTATGAGAATTTAAGTCCCTACAACTTTTTAGAACTTGGGCGAATTTCATGATATGTCTCCCCTGCATCCCGAATCCTTCCAACTCATGATTTCAATGCCTCGTACAATGAATAGTAGTGTTTTTTATACCCCGCCTTATTCTTTCTCAGAATGTGCACAACGCTTGCTTTGACGCTGCATTTTTTTAGTTCTATTTATTGTCTGCTTTTCTCTCTTTACTCTTCCACGTTGTCGCGGCCAATCCCTGACCCTTAGGTCAGGAGGATCTCGCTTAGGCCGGGGTCAGATCTTAAAAGAGTTTTGTATCCCGTCAATTCTATGCCCCGGATCCTCTCATACTTTTTAAGTACGGGGCGACGGACTGGCGCGGATACTAGATACGGGATTATCTCCCTACCCAAAACCTCATCATTGTCCAACGCAGCGGGATTCGTTTCAATCGCCAGCGGTAGGATATACTAAACATTTAGATAGATTTACATCAATTTATTTGTTTATCGAAGTCTTTCTAGGTACGCTGGCATAATTCGATACTCTCAATGGTATCAAGTTTTCCCAGTACTCAAGATAGTTTTAACTGAACCAAATTTTGTATTCAGGTTGTGCGGAATGTAAAAGATGGGCTTACACGTAGTATTTCCTTACGGACACGCAGTTCCATGACCGACACTGACTTTTCCTTCCGTGGTTTCTAGTTCATATGCGATCGGCCCCACAACCTCCCGACAAAGCGTACGGGTCCTTCTAGGAGACCTCCTGACTTTCCAATGAAATGACATTGAAATGTCGAGCTATAAGAACCAAATCTCACCAGAAATTGTCCGGCCCGGACCTTACAGCTGGACAAGCTACCTACTCCTTTGTGCCCTGGCCAGTCTTTAGCAACCGCGGCAGCCCTGCTTTCTTTCCAACAACCAAGTCACCAAGCAGCTCATGCTCTCTTGGCCAATCCGTCATAGTAGACACTCGAGTGGTCTCCGTGTGAATCTCTACCAGAGGCAACGCATCAGATTCATACATCAAATTGAAGGAGGTCTCTCGCGATGGACGTCAGCCCGTATGACCATAAAGACTGGCTGGGAGCCTCGTCCCCACAACCTCCTCCTCCCCGAGCCTGCTTGGCCAACCTATATCGTATTACCTGAGTTGTCTCCTGCAATAAAAGAATGCACAACCTCAAGTTCAAGTTACTTCGAGATAATAATATTAATTTGTAAAATTTATTTGACCGACCATATTTATAATTATTTAAATGATAATTCGAAAGGTTAGATTGTTAAGTCGCTCGACAGTCAGATCACTTGATTCGCACAAACTCAAAAGCGATTTTCCTAAGACTTGTTAAAAGCTTAACTTATCTTCATCCTTATCATCACAAAAACACAAAAATAACATCTCCCTCCTTCTTGGTGAATCTCGGTCGAGACCCCCCTGCTTAGAGCACAGTCCCAAATTTTCTCCATTTCTTCACTTGGTTGCTTAATAAACATCCTCAAGTTGATTAGTAAGACTTCCCAACATCTTTTCCCACAAATTTGAGAGGTAATAAATTAGAGTTTTAGCTTGATTTTAATGTTTGACTTTTGGTTGACTTTGGACATAACTCAAATTTTATGATGATTCTAAGTTTGTTATGGGTTCTATGATGTATATAAGCTGAGTGTAATTCATGAAGTTTGTAGGTTGCTCAGGAGGTTATGTTGGGTCGACTTTTCTAAGTTTTATTGACTTTGGTTGATATTTTTATAAGACTTCAAATGTGGAGTTTAATCTCTGGGACCTTATCAGAAGACAGAGTATAGGAATGGTGATTTAAAATATTAAAGGGGTTGGGTCGAAAAGTATGATTTGTAACTGAAGTACGGATATTTTGGAGCAGAAAGTTGTTACTCATGGACTTGAATAGATATGAAATGTTATAATAAGGTGGAATTCCTGGGCCGGGGAACCGAATAGGGTCAGGTCCGAATGGGGTTGTTAATTTGTTGTTTATCCATATTATAGACCGCTTAGAAATAGTCCCACCAAGAGTCAGGGTAGCGATCTTCTCGAACGCAAAGTATAAGAAGTAGTCTTCACTATTCTTTCGTGTTTTGTTAGAAGGCTGACGCGAGGCGGCCATCAGATTGTGTTCGCTGGGGGCTTCAGCGTAGAAGAAAATTTATCTCACGAGTGTTACCTTACGCATTTTAAATTGTATGAACATGTCATCAGGGTATGATTATGTGCGAATGGCATACACTCTATCAGGTATGATTTCACGCGAGAACGGCATACTCTGCAATATTTGTACGATTATGTGTGATGCATTTGCGCGGAGGCGATATGATTACGTGATTATATTCTCGGCAGATTGGCAACCATCGGGAGGTGTTAATGGCCCAACTCCCAACTTATACATTTATTTCCGTGGCCTTGTCTGCACTTTTAGGCTTCAGGCCTTCATGGCTCTTTTTGCATGCCTGCGGGCCTTGTCGGCGGCCGATTGATTTACGACATGATGCTTCTTTAGCTGTGCTTTAATATTGTTCATAGAGTAGTCGGGTTGGAGTTATGCGTGACTTCAGGCCTTCAGTATTAGGATACCATTGGGATGACAGGGTTAAAGACTCTCCTTCCTCAAGTAGATACGTGTGTGACGCTTATTAGCCTTATACTTATGTATAAGCGTTGGCCTTATACTTAGTGTATATGCGTTGGCCTTATACTTTGTGTATATACATGGTTGGCCTTATATTTAGCGCAAGTGTCACGCATTTGCCATTGAGCTGGGAGGTCATTGGAGAATTGTTCTGAAAAGTGGCTAAAGTGTGGTAATCGTTGGCCGAAAGATCCTCACATGTACCATTTTTGGATGTGTTGTCAACCTGCTTTTTTATTGTTGTACTTTATTTTCAAACTTAGCCTTGTCGCAAATTGTTTTTATCTCGTACGTGACTTCATTTTCAGAAATTTCACGGACATCGCTTATTCGGGGATACATCAGATATATATGGATCCCTGTTGTTGGGATATCACCGACGGATTGTGTTTTATTTTGAGAATATATTATGGAAAATCAAATTTTTGATGAAACGTAGAAGCCTTTTAAACCGAGTCGCTTCATCGATTCGCGACTCTCGTGTTCGGATTATAATGATTCTGTTCCTCAAAGTCTCAGTATGGCTCAATCTGAGGCGGCGCAAGCATTGGTATTAGAGCTTGCTCAGACATTTGACTGTGGTTATGAGTCGACTTGTTTTGCTTCGAGTCAGTTGTAGTGGTGTCTTTTGTAAAAGTCCTAGGCCTTTTTTCTTTTGTTTACATACTATCGAGGATGTCACCCAGATTACGGAAGGGTAGCCGAGAGGCGGCTGTGGTAGCTCCAGAGGAGGTCGAATGTGTATAAATATTTGATGAGTGCCGTGACTGTGCCAGGTCCGAGGTGCATTCTTCTCGAGTAATGCTGAGGGAGCGAGGAGGAGTGTAGACCAGAGAGTAGTGTGGGGGAATGCCAAAGGCCGAGCAAGCAAAGAGGGTCGAATTCCAGTGTTGTTGACTGGCTTCTAAGAGATCCTCCGGCTTCTGCTGGGGTTCGCCACAAGAGATCTTACAGAGTTCATCCGGGACACGGGTCCATCTTTTGCGCCTACGGGATTGTGGCGGCGATGAGTGAAGCTTTGTTATTTATAGAGACTTCACGAGAAAGCTCCCATTCAAGAGAACCCGAAAGGTCTCGATCATGGTAGGGAGATCTATGTGTTTCCTAGGAGCGATTTGTTGACCTCTTCCGGAGAATTATTGCTTGAGACCTGTGATGGCGGCTTCTCTTTGGAGAGTAGAGCCTCCATTCGCCGACTCAGTGTTCATGTCATGAGGAGCAGACAGCCAAAGGATACGTGGCCGACTACTTCCCGATGTTTATCCGTAGGCGGCAGGATCACTAGGTTCGTGGATGGGTCAATGCTGGAGACACGATCTCATCGATGGTTTTTTCCGCCCATGCCGCCAGCAGCCTATGGGAAATGGAGTTAGTGTGAGCCACGCGAAGTGATCGACGGAGAGTCAACCTCGAGACTTCGCCCGGTGTAGCCTACTAGCCTCTAGAGTCGGTGAGGACGGACCAGCTGGCTCCCTGAGCAGAGTGCTGCTCCTGGCAGCCGTCTCTCATATTCCCACCGCCTCCTTCGCACGCGGGCGCCGCGAGATCCGAAGGCGGGGTCCAGTAGTAGTCTCTCCTGGGTCTGTAGTATCCGCTATCATTGTTATGCGAGATCAGCGGTACCGATGCCAGCCTGCATTTGCCGGGCGGTTGCCTCAAATTTTCCGTAGGAGGCGCTAGTACTTCAAGACTAATTTAGTCAGCTGTAGGCGTGGCATCGTGGAGTCACGGTGAAATGATTCAGCGTCAGTGGAGGCCGGGGATACAGTTGAGGAATCTCTTTAGAGGAGTGTCTTGGCAAGAGCTCCCGAGCTGAGTCGTCGAAGTTCAGATTCATGCCATACTCATCAGAGGCACAGGATACCCCTAGAAGGCGACGGGTACATTTCTCAGGTGATATCGAGGCCGTGGTGTTGTTTGATTCTCACACGCATTTTGTTTCTCTGTAGTTTTATTTTTATATTATCTCAGATGAGGTGGTGCCCTGGGTCTATTCTACTGAGATTATGACACCGCAGTGAGGTCGGTCATGTTAGACTTGTATTTGGGAGACTGGCCCTTTCAGGTACGCCTTCGCTTGTCGCTTGTCGACGCATTCCATTTGAGCTTTCTAATTTGATCTTATCTTGGGTATGGGATTGGTTGGAAAACATCATGCCGTAATTGATCACATCGAAGGAGATTGGGGGTGGAGACCAGCATCCGATTATGTGGGAGATGTAAAGATTTTGCCTTCTAGGCTTTGTATCGCGACTTTGAGGCCAGGGAGGTCATCTTAAAGCGGTTTTATAATTCTTCGGATATGTGGTTGATTTGAGTAGAGAAAGAGAACAGATTGAGGATGCTGGGTCATAGGAGAATTCAAGGATGTCTTTCCCGAGGATCTGGCTGGTAGGAGACCTTCAAATTTTCTATCGAGGTTATTAATGCACCATTCTTCCGCCGCATCGGCCCCACCGAAGGTGAATTGGCGACTCGCCATGTGAGCGTTCGGAGAAAAAGGATTCATCGCATCGAGCGTATTCTATCAGCACTGCTTTTGTTTCAGGAAAAGAAGCGATGGTTTGACGAGGGTTACATTGACTATAGGCGCTGGATAAAAGCGACCATTAAGAATCGATACTTTGTCCGTAATTACTTACTTGTTTAATCAAATGATGCCAAAGTGTTTTCAAGATCGATTACGGGTCCGTTATCATCACTGAGGGATCAGTGGGAGGATATTCTAAATCGGCTTTCCTGATCTCTTCGTTATGGGCATTATAAGTTTATAGTGATGCTATTTTGGATCGACAGAATGCACCGGGCGGCCTTTGTGGATGTGATGAACCGGTATTTCGAGTATTTGGATGAGTTTGTTATGGTATTCATTGACATATTCTCGATATATTCTGGGGAGGAGTGAGGAAATAACAGAGACATTTGTAGATTGTCTTGAGGGTCCCTTGAGACAAAGCACCATTGTATGCCAAGTTTTCTAAATGTGAGTTGTGGTTGGCTTAAACCGCAATTCCTCGTGTCATGTTATTTCGGCGAGGTATTTGTGTCGATCCACGTATGAAGTCAAGGAAGATTGGGAGCGGCCCCACAAGCTGCGGACTGGTGTTAGAGTTTCGGGGTTAGCCGGTTACAGAAATTCATCAAGGACTTCTCTTTGATCGCGATTATCACCAAAGCTGACCAGAGGTTTCATGATTTGGAATGATGATCGCGAGGATCGGCTCAGATACTAAAGTGGGAAGTTTGATCACGGCTCCAGCTATACGATACCGCCTCGGTTCGAGGCGTGATTTGTAGGCCGCATATTTCGGCATCAGATTGGGGTGTGTTTTGATGCAGAATGGGAAGGTGATTGCCTATGCTTCCCGACAATTGATTTAATCACGAAGAAACCGTCACCTTGGCGATTCGGTGCCAGGCGATAGTCTTCAAGGCTGAAATTGTGGAGACATTATCTGTATGGGGTTAAATGCCATATTTTTACCGATCATAAGAGTTTGAAATATCTCCATCGTAGAGAGATCTGAATTTGAGACAGAGTAGGTGGATGGAGTTCATCGTGATTAGACTTACTCATTTGAGTACCAATCTGCAGAAGCGCAAATGTAAAAGAGCCGACAAGCACAGTAGAAAGTGAAAATCAAAGGACCCAGAGAGAGATGAAATAATGGGAGTCGATTTGATGTCGGAAGTGACGTGAGATTTTCACCCATGAGAGTTCACCAAGGCTTGTGGATCGAATCTTAGGGAACTGGCAAGAGCTGGAGACGAGACTACAAAATATCGCATAGGACGCGAGAAATCTGGGGGTAAGACTGATTTCACGCTGATGAGAGTGGAACCTGAGGATGAATGGCAAGCCATTGTGTGTACCGTATTCAAATGAGTCAAAGGAGACTTTACGAGGCTCATAATACTCTCTATACGAGCACCCGGTAAAGTACAAAAAGACGCATCATGATTTCCAGGTCGACGACAGGCCGTGAATGAAGAGAGGGAGATCGCAGAAGTTTGTGGGCAAAGTGCTTTGGTTTGTCGCCAGTGAAGGCCGATTACAGACATCCTACGGGTTTATTACGCACTCTTCCTATTCTCGAAAGAGACACGTATAATATCACCACGACTGCGGTTCGGGATTCCTGTGGACGCTGGTATTTACATGACATGGATCCGTGACGTGGATAGGCTATCGAAGTCATTTCCTAATACGCACGATCTATAGATGGGCCCCGGTAGACCAATGGGTCTGCTATGGATCGACAAGTAGGTCAAGACGGTCTCGTGTGTCGATCATTTCGACCGCCGACGCTAGATTCACTTCGAGGTTCTGCAGGGGTTTCCAGAGTACCTAGGGACGAGTGGAGTTGAGCACATATTTTCATCCCGCATCGACGGGCACCAGAGGACGAGCACGGACGCGAGAGGCACAGGCTTCGTTGCTCGCTAACTTCTCCTCCGGAATCGGGACGTAGCCGCCTAAGATGTGAGTTCCGCCACAACAACGTCCTCTTCCATGCTAGTATCAAATGGCACCTTTATGTTACTATTGTATATGGGAGGAGGTGTCACACCCTAGTTTATGAATGAGGTAGGAAAGTAGGAAAGCTTACGGTTTTGAGAGTCGCTGCAGTTTAAGAGAATGGATCAAAGTCGATTCAACAAAGACCGAAAGACAAAGACAGATGTAGAAGAAATATGCATCACTCCGCAGTAGACTTGTCGCTTGAGGTCGGCCACCGTGTTTTCCGAGGGTATCCCAGGAAGGGAGTGATGCGGCCTGGGAGAGTGGAAGTCGAGGTCCCGTTATATCGGGACCATACTCATCCTCGGGGAGAGTCAGTTCGGTTACCCGGTTTTGCCTCCGATTTTATATATTCATAATGTGTTCCATGTATCTTGCTTGAGGAAGCATATCCTCGATGAGTCGTATATTTTGAAGCTACCTCCGTGGAGCTGGTGAGGGTCTCAATGCTTGCGAGCATCGGTAGAAATTTTGGATCGGAAAGCAGGCGTTTCATGTAGTAAGGTGTTGCCTTTCTTTTGAAGGGAAAGTCCTGAGAACTGGGGCTGCAGTAGGAGGCGACTCTGGGAACGCGAGAGATGAGATGAGGGAACCGCATTCAGCAGCTGAGAGACAAAGGCAGATTGCTTTTATTTTAGAAATGGTATTTGATTTCGTGGTTGCTATATATGTTCTTCTTGGTCAGTTGTCACCCTCGAGGTCGAAATTTTATTAGAGGGTAAATTTTGGAATAACCTGCCTTCGATAATAATATTAATTGTGAAATATTTGAGCCGAATTACATTCTCATAATTTAGTCAGAAGTACTGGGATACCCGAGTTAAGTTAGATCGCATAAGTCGCTCGAGTTAGCTTGATTCACTTGATTTGGCACAAACTCCTCGCATTTATCTCTAAGCATCTCTAAGTGTTAAGTTAACTCATCTTTCATCATATCATAAAACACACAAAATATCTCAATCCATTTCGTGAAACTCGTCGAGACCCTGAAGGCACAAACCCAAAATTTTCTTCCATTTCTTTTTACTTGGTTACTAATAAACATCCTCGCTGATTAGAAGATTCTCCCAACATCTTTTTCCTACAAATTTGGTGGCAAGAAATTAGGAGTTTTAGCTTGATTTCTTTAATGTTTGACTTGGTTGACTTTTTTGCATAACTCAAATTTGTTGATTCTATGTTTGTTGGTGGGTCTTTATGTATATAAGCTTAAGAGTTCATGGTTTGGGGAGGTTGCCTGAGGAGGTTGTAGTCAGTTGACTTTTCTAGTTTTAGCCAATTTTTGGTTGATATTTTTATAAGACTTTAAACGTGTGTGTTTAATCAGACCTTATCGTAGTTATTACAGGTTAAAATGTAGATTTAAAATTCCACAAAGTTTCAAGTATTGGTGAAAAAGTATGATTTGTGTTGAGCTTATAAATTCGATATTTTGGAAGATAGTGCTGTTACTACGGACTCGGTGGTTAAATATAATGACTTATAATTTGATATGAAATGTTATACTAATAAGTGTGGAATTCTAGCGGGGAACCGATCAAGTTATGTCCGACTCAAGCAATTAGTTGTTTATCCGGCCATTATAGACCGCTAGGAAATAGTCCCACTCAAGAGTTGTGTGTATCTTCGAATCCAAGTATGTAGTGAGGGTCTTCACTTCTTTCCGATGTTTTGTTAGGCGTGATCGCAAAGTGAAAGGGCAAATACCGTGATTTGTTCGCGAAGGTTTTTGTAGAAGCTACAGAGGCAGTACTTATCTCACGGGTACCTTATGTACTTACTTTAAATTGTGTGAACATGTCATCAGGTATGATTATGTGTGAAATGGTATACACTTCATTGCGGTATGATTACATGTGAGAAATGGCATGTAACATTGTACGATTATGTGTGATTCATTTGTGTGGACAAGATATGATTATCCGATTATATTCTCATGGCATCAAGAGATTACTTAGAGGTGCGAATGGCTCGAACTCCCAACTTATACTTTGCTTCGTGGCCTTGTCGGCACTTTTGTATTTCTCTGCGGGCCTGTTAGCCTCTTTTGGTAGATGTTCCTAAGGCCTTGTCGGCGGCTGCGATGGATTTTACTATCATGATGTTTTAGCCGTGGTGCTTTAATATTGCTCGTGAGTGAGTAGTCGGCTCTGAGTGTAGTACTTGGTCGAGCATGCTGCGTGACTTCGAGGTTCTAGTATTAGGATACGAATCTTGCCAGCTGGGATGATTAAGGTTAAAGCGATTCTCCTTCCTTGGTGATATATGATATTTTATTGGCCTTATACTTAGTGTATAAGCGCGCTTGGCCTTATAATTTGAAGTATAAGCTGCTGTCAGCTTTATACTTAACAGATAAGTTAAGTGGTTGGCCTTATACTTTGTGTATAAGGCGGTTTGGCCTTATACTCGTATAAGCGGTGTGATTATCGATTGTCCATTCCCTCAGTAGACGGATCGGCATATGCCAAGCATTGTAGGTCATAAGGGGCTTGTGGGGATATTAAGTAGATAGATGGCTCAGCGATCAGAGTTATAATGTTTGTTGAAGCTCTCTTGTGAGTTCTTCTCGTGATTGTACCAAACTACAGAGTATTCATACGTGGATGCCCGAGACTTTCTTTGGAATTATGTTGTATGACTTCATTAGGTGTCCAACATATATATATATATATATATATATATATATATATATATATATATATGTCTTATTCATATTTGACTATTATAATAATTTTCTGCCTCGTCTGCATGGCATTTAAGTTTCCCCGTGTTAAGTGTTCACTAAGTTTGTGCTTTATACCCCTTTTTCTACGTGGGCGGTATTTCATTTCATACAAAGCTGACAAGCAAGGCTGAGTCAGCGAGTAGGTCGGTTGAGAATTGTTCCGAGTGGCTAAAGTAAAGACGGCTACTGAGATCCTCACGCCTCATTTTGACGTTAAGGTTTCAACCATTTTTTGCTGTTGTATTTATTTTCAAACTTTAGCCTGGCTTTTGCAATTATTTTTGTATTCTAATACAGACTTACTCTTCTTTGCAAATTAACAAGCATTATCAAGTTATTCGGGGACACATCAGATATATACGAAGTCAAGTTGGTTGGGATATCACCTTAATGGGATTGTAAATTTTAAAACCTGCTTTTATTTTGGAGAATATTTATGGAAATCAAATTTTTGATGAAACGAGTAGTTCTTTAAACTCAAGTCACCATCGATTTGGTGACTTCGTGTTCGATTATAATGATTCTCACTCAGTGGCGGCCGACTCAAGCGGTCAAGCAAGCACGCATCGGATTCCATAAGCATCAAATCACCAAGGAGGTTCCGCCTTTGAGGGATTATCATCCGGAAGGACCAGCATTGTTTGGGAGTTTTCGTCCCTACAGCCTCCCTCTCCATAGCACAGAGATATGATATACGAAGGTCGTCCGCAGTGTCAGAGAATCCAACAGCATGTGTCTTCGATCTTCCCTAATAACGAATCGCGGTGCCGTTGTCAATGACCAAGACTGTGGCACCCCGAATCGGGTAAAGATTTATTTAAGAACTGGTAGCTCCCTCGGTCCTCGCCGGTAAGCCGCCGCTTATTCCCCCACCCATTTGGGCGAAGTGAAGCACCGTCACAATGGCGAATCACCGGACGCTCGCATCATTCACATACAAATGCACCAGCCTCAACTAGCCGACTCAACTCGTGTGCCCCTTTATCGCTTATGGTGTATTCACGAAGTCCGCTAGGGCCCAGATTTTATACTTGTATGTATTGTAGGAGATCAATTCACTCATGTTATTTCCATTTGCTATCCACTCGACCGTCATCTCCAATATCTCGCTCTAACGCCAAAATAAGGTCTCAAGTTCCGGTAGTAACAATCAGTAAGACACCAGTTTTCCCCTGCGGAAGTGAGACACCACTCGCCCTCATCACCTCCCCCGGTCACTTTATACACACCTCAGCCGCACTCGCCTCTTCCCGACGGAAGACAATGCTTAAAGCTCACTTCGAACTGCCAAATAAAGTTGTAGGATGTCTCCCCTCGCGACCGGTAAAGCTAATAAAGTTGCGCACTGAGGGTACACCTTTAACTCTTGAAAGGAAGTTCTACACTCAAATTCCCATTGAAGTCCTTCTCCCCTTCTGATGGCTTTAAAGGTGGTGTAAACTCCTATCACCACAGATAAGAATCGGGTCAAAGCACTTATCCTCCCCGGCTGCCAAGAAGCCTCCCTTATGTGTCCTTGGACTCTGCATGGCTCGCATCACATTTTGTCACTGAATTAGGCTCAATTCCCCGCTGGCTAATCATGTAGCCAAGGATTCGGAGTTACACCCAAAGACACATTTATCCTGGCTGAGTCATATGCTCAGACCAGAAGTTTTCAAATTCTCCTGCCGGTCAAGTCTCAATGATTCACCCTCACGACTTTTGATAGGCATGTCATCCACGTAGATCTCTATATTACTTCCAATTATTGTGGAGAACACCTTGTTGACCATCCTCCGGTAAAGAACCCCTAATGCTTCTTCAAAACCAAAGTGTTCTCGACCTTCCAAGAAGAGACGACATACGGCTCACGAAGGTCTTCTTTTACATCCTCCTCTACCATGAATATCTGGTGATATCCTCAAAAAGAACCCAACAAATCCACCAACTTGTGCCCTCGCGCTTGTTTTACTCAGCCTATCAATGTTGGGTAGGCAGGAATCATTCGGGGCTACCTTGTTGACGCTGGGCAAGTTCGGGCGCACATCCGCCACGTCCCGACAGTTTTGGGAACTAGCACCATCGTATTAATCTCATGCCGGGAACAAGAGCTCCCTCGATGGCACGCCCCTTTAGTTTATCCACTCCTTCCCGGATACCGATCGGCCTTCCCTTTCCTCTGAGAAGGTCCGCTTCTTCTACTTGAGTTTTAGGTAACGCGATCATCCAGTCGCGAACCCACATCTACGGATACTACCACCTCAAATGACAACGCGTCCATCCAACGAGGCTATCCGCCATATCCACAATAGTAAACTTTACCATCTTCATGGCCTATTACGGATTCTTTCCCATTGTAATCATGAGGTTTGAAACCCCCAGGGGACTCATTGCATTGCTTGGTGGAACCACACCAACGGAGAGTGGCTTAATCGTCGATCTATGCCCTGCCTACCCCCAACTCGAAAGATAGAAGCATCCGGGAATAGGATGTCCACCGATTCCAGATCCACCAAAGATCCATCCCAAAGTTTTCTTATCATTGAGTGATAACTAATAGGTCTGTACGAGGGAAACGATCCCTCAAACAAATCCTTCCTGTATGGACAAATCTGAACGCTGGGCGCGCTCCCATGGTTACCGCAGATACTTCCGCTTGGCATATGCCCAGATACCTCCCCGGAATCTCCTCCTTCGCCTCGCCCGAGATGACGCAATCCTCCCGTGGATGCTAGGAGGTCCATCCGGGATTTAACCCGTCCCTTCCGAAGACTGCTCATGTTCTTGGTCTCCTTAGGACAGCCATCCTTCAACGCCTCTGCTTGAATGGAGTTTTCTATCTCTATCTTCTATGCCTGAATCGCCGGCATCGTGCCCATAGATCTTTATGGCAATCGCAAAAATTAGCTCATATCCTCTTGTTCTCAGGTGGGGGCTCACAGGTGGCCGTGGTACCGCCTATCCTCTATCTCCCCCAGAAACACATCTCCCCGCGTAGTCTCAAGGGTCAGTACTCAATGTTCTCTCATCTTCACCTCCCGCTTCCCTCGGACCCCCGAGCAGGCACTTTGTGCAGGCCGGCCCGCAGGAAGCCCTGCCGGGTGCCCGATCCTATCCAAGGCACCGCCTCTTGGGCTCTAGAAAGTTTGCTATCAATCCATCGCCAATACAAGATTGGGGAGGACGCATTCTTTACCGCTCTAGTAGCTTAGGTGTATCATCAAGTCCTCTTAAGCTAGTAGTAATCCACACTTCAGGTTTATCTTCTTCTCCCCAAGCTCCCCCTCACTAGGTGCTTCTTTAAAAGGCTCTTCCTTCGGGGGCTCCTCAAGAATAGTTGGTACATTTTTCAGCTCAATATCGACTAACTCATCATCATCTTCAACTAATTTCTTAACAACAAGCGGATTAGATTCATCAAAAGAAACATGAATAGAGTCTTGAGCACATTGCTCCTTTTTATTATAAATAACATATGTTCTACTATGTGACGAGTAACCGAGAAAGATAGATTCATTAGATTTAGCATCAAATTTTCCAATTTATCTTTAGTGTTTAAAACATAACATTTACAACCAAACACTCTAAAATAACCAATAGAAGGTGTCTTACCACACCAAAGCTCATATGGAGTTTTATTCAATAAAGGTCTTAGAAATATCCCGGTTAAGCACATGACATGCGGTGTCAATTGCATGTCCCCAAAATATTTTGGTAGGTTGTGCTCATTTAACACTGTGCGTCATCTCTTAAATGGTTCTATTTTTATGCTCCACTACTCCATTTTTATTCAATAGATAATCAACCTAACTTTCAACCAATAATTCATTCATTTAATTTTATAATTACATAAAAAAAAGTTGCCAAATTAGCTTATAGATAATACCCACTTATATGTTATCATCTTGCATAGGAGTAAAAATATTTATACATAAGGAGCAAACCTTTCATTTAAGTACTAAAAAGAAAAAGCTTTATCCTCATCAAATGGAGACACATTCAAATGGACACTCCTCTCAGATCTCAAGACAGGTATCTCGAGAGGCCAATAGTGTGATGATTTCACCCTAAAAATAAATAACACAAATACCTCCTCAGAGTATCTCAGACGTGCACCCGAGAGGTCAATAGCTGGTGGACGATTTCACACTAAAAATAATTAACACAAATAAAAACAGATCAAAGTTGAATATTTTTAATTAAGAAGTTTTACCTCATTTAAATTGAAACGTAGTAAAAGATTCCTTTAGTCAACTAGAGAAATAAAAGGGTCCCCTTTAAGCCCAAATTAAGCATATCACAAGTTAATTGGTAAAATGGTCCTAGATAATTGGATAAAGTTATGAATTGATTTCAGAAAGTTTAAAATTTGGAATTTAATCCCTGATAGTGGCTTTAAGATTATATTTTGGTCCCTGTTATGACTATGTTGTTAAAAACTAACAGTAAAATGAGGGACCAAAATGCAACCTTAAAGCCACTATCAGAGACTAAATCTAAATTTTTAAATTTTGTGGGATCAATTCACAATTTCATCCCACTATCTGGAGCCATTTGATGAATTAACTCTTACAGATATCTAAGGGGCCAAATTGTGGAGTAATTTGCATCATATTCACTATAAAGTTTTTTATGAGTACCATACCATCTTTAACTTTAAAGAATGTCAACATTCCCTTACAAACTGAGCACCATATCCTCCTGCTATTAAATATTTAACGAAATTATACAACATATGCTTTTAATTTAAATTATTGTATCATTATATATTTTATATAATATATGATGGAGGATTATACTTTCCCAATTTTTTTTAATGTTTCGATAATTACAATAAACAATATTATGAAAATAGTTCTTTTAAAAAATCTAACCATATCAATATTATTTTTATTAAAATAAAAAAGAATATATAATTTTGGTCAAAATTTTGACACAAATATAAAAATGTAAACTAAACTAAATTGTAGGAGAGCACATAATTCTTAAATATATATATTTTCAAGTAGATATGAATAATTATGATTGAAACTAAAATTTTATATATCAACTAAGTCTCCATACTTTATTGATTTAATGGCCTCAAATAAAATGTGGTCATATTTTGGAATATATGAAGTATATTAAAAAAACATTAAAGATGACATTCTCAAAAAATGTAACAAGTTTAACTTTTTAAATTTTTACACGAGTATATATATCTATTTAAGGTTATTAACTTATTGTAATGTATATGATCAGACCACAATTACTGGGATTGAAAATATTAACAAGCTTCAATTTCGAATATCGAATGTTTAAATTTTGACTCAAATATCATTACATATTATATGATATTCTGTTCAATTGTTCCAATTAAAATTATGTATTGTATTATTTAATGCTAAATATTTAACTATAAAGAGGGTACGGTGTTTGCTGAACCTAATAGCTATTTGCTTAATTTATTGTCTGTCATACAATTATTATAACAATTCATTTACTAGTTTCGTTAAATGAGATTTCATAAAGAGAAAGATCAATTATAGTAATTGCAATTACTAATCGTCTTTAATGTATAATATTTCACAAATTATGTCGATTGATAGATCACACGCATAAACCGTTATAATGAATATCACTGTCTATTTATATTATTATGGTCGCTTATCTCGACCATGTAAGGTCACACACATACAATGATGTTGTTATATTTCATGTTTAAATTAAACTATACTTATATTTAAAGTTGATTGTGAAATCAACGGTGATTCCCATTGAATAGTTGCACCACACGGTGGTTCACCAAATGACAAAGCCCCAATAACTCAACTAGTTGATTTAATTTTATTGATTAGTTAATAAAGATGGCTCATTAACTTAACGGATCGAGCTTAGATCTTGTGGCTCAGGCTTCATATATACTAAAGGCTTCTCAGTATGAAAATCCTAAGCAGCACTAAAAAGCATTCTAAAAACAAAGCGGCCAAAGTCAGCTCTCCCTTCGAGTTGGTTTAGTTTTTCTCATCATCAAATCAAGTTTGATTTGATTGTTGTTTTGTCCAATTCTTGTTCTAAGAAACACAAAGATGTATTTAACCACTGTGTGCAACCAACTAGAGAGACTATATTTTGGGAAAGCGTAAGGATGGTTAATCTAGACTTCTAAAATAAACTGTTGTCAGACTTCGCTGGCATCGCTGTAAAGAGTTCTCCAGATACTTTTGTATTTAGTTCTGATATTAAATCATCTAAAAAACCTATTATGTATATTTTGATTAAGTTTAATCAAGTTTATACATGTAATGTTCTTTCGGGTATTTTATTTATAAGTTTATAACTGGATGTTTTACTTTAAATTTACAGAGAGATTGATGCTCATAAATTTTTTTTACAGAAGGTATGGTGTAAATTTACAACTGGCCTTCGCCCTTCGTTGTTGGAAACAGATGTGAGACATTATACTATCCAATTCGGCTCCATTCATTAAATTATAAGTAAAGTTGAGCTTGAATAATTGTACCATCTTATCGTGGACAATGCCAACTCCAGATGGTTGATAATTAGCCAAGCAAGGTCATTATTGAGTTTGGTATCATGCCCTGCCTCAAAAAGTAAAACAATTTGTTGGAATAATGGCATGAAGTAATAATGGCGTCATTATTTCTCTGACCGTTTTAACTGTTATGTTAGCATTAAAATAATTAATTGCCTGTCCTTCTGCTGATCATTTATCTCTTAATTAACCATTTGCCTTCATTTGGTGGCTGTGTAAGTGAAGCCAATCTGCTAATCCACCCTATAGTATATAAAGACGACTGCCTTAAAAGCTTTCTCCCTTTTTTTCGAACCGACAAAATACATTTAACGAAGGATATAATTGTATTTTAATAAATTTTAATTAAAATAAAGACTACAAATAGAAATCCTATAAGATTCAAAATGTAAAAATTGTCTCATTATAGAAGTCTACTAAACAATTCTGATTATTAGTTATAATTTGATTCATCTATATTTTTCATCACCGGAAACTTCGAAATATCGCCATCCATGGCGGTGATCAATTTGGAAAATACGAAGTATTATATAGTAAAATTTACAAACTGTGTAAGTTTTGGCTATGATGATCTTCGTAAAATATTACTGCCTATTATTAATGTACTATCCATAGGTTGCAACTACGCAACTAAAAACTGTTGTTTCTTCACAAAAACTAACAATTTTTTCTATGATTATTAGCCAAACTTATAGCATGTATTTGAAGACTTCGATTGATTATTGCCGGAGCATTCTATGCAGTTTGTTTTGTACTCCCTCCATCCCTATAAATGATTTCTTTTTAGCAAACAAACTAAAGCCTTACAATATGAAATTTTCTCAAAGATAAAAGTGAAACTCAATATGAAGAAGAAGAAAATGATACATAATAAAATAGAGTCGGTCAACAGTTAAACAAAAAGGGAAACAAGAAGAACCGAAAATAATAGCAATTGATCTTGATGAAGATGATCATGCAGTGAAAATACCAACTTCAATAAAAACTCAAAGATAAAGTGAGACATTTTGATTATTTGAGTATGTTAATTAATTTTTTATATAATGAAGTTTAAAATATGTATATGATATTCTCAATTTGATGATTTAATAGATTTAGAGAAATGTGAATTAATATTTTGCTATTATCTATTAGACGATATCATTTATTTATTATAACAATTTTTTTTATTATCTTTAAGGAAAGTTTTGCAAAGTGAAGATCATTTGATCCTAACACTGAACATCGAATATGTTGCTTGTATATATATCCTCTTCAACTAAGTGTGATCATTAAAACCATAATTTACAATTTGAAGCCATAACAATTCTACTGCTACTGGGCTCCTCGAGCACCCGCATCGCTTACACCCTCGATTCCTAATAAAGATCATCAGAAGCCAGCTTAGTCCCCATAAGCCGCCAGAAGTTGCACTTTGGTCTCCAAGCTTAAAGTTTCAAGTAAATCTTACCACTTAAAGTTGCACTATTCATGGCGACAAAATTTACTTGATATCCAAAAACAAACATTTTGGGCTTAATCCGAGATTTTAAGATTTAACGGAAATATTAATTTGGAAACCAAAATGCAATTTTTGTATTACTTATGGAAAACTAAACTACCATGGTGACTCTACCTTTTATGCCACTTTTGTCCTACTTCAACTATAACTCTTGGGAATATCTACCTTTTCAATATATATACTCCATATTTTTACATGCTAATCCAGGTAAGTTACTACACTTTTACTTTATCAAATTAAAATTTTGTTACCATGTCACTTATATATATGAGAACAATTAAAGTTTGATAATTTTTTTAGAAATTTAATCATAATTGTGTTTAGATTATAAACTTTTGATGGTCCATTGTTTTATGTTTGTTGTATTTAGATTACAAAGTATTTTGTGTGAATATTTATTACAACTTAATGATATAATTATACATCATATATTAAGAAAATATTTGAGTTTAAAAGTTAAACTTTTAACTTATGAAAATTCAAAACTTTATCCCTTAAGCTGCTTATCGACGATTTTACAGAGATCCCACTTACTGACTCGATTTGATTTGGGTCTCGATAGAGCTTGTATGAACTTCAGACTTGACTCGAGCTTGATTTGATCAAACTGATTTGGATTTGAACTTTAATTTGAACTTGACTTGATTTGATTTAGGTTTGATAAGCTCTACGAGCCAAAGGCCCCTGGGCTCATCACTGGCCTGAGACCTGCCTCACTCAATATGGTCCGAGTCAAACCTTAGATTCAGTAAGGCCGTATGGACTTGATCTTGGCCTGACTTGATTCCGCCTACTTTACTTCATTGACTCATCGACAACACAATTTATCAAAGCCCGGTCGAACCGGTCGTGTCAAGTAATAATGAATAAGAACGAGTATCATCTCACAAATTCCAATATATACTAAATACTAGGTCTTTTTCTAACCTTAATTAACTAATAATTAAAGAGTAAATTTAAATCTAGACTACTTAACTAAATTGACTAACCAATTAAATTAGCTAATACTAAATGAATGCACAAAAAGTGAATTCACTTAATATTCGGCATAGTCAGACACATGACGATTTGATCACAGTATTCAAACTACCAGTAGTTACTTTGCCAATTCATAACAAAAGCATTCCTATACGATTGATATTACTTCTCAGTTAACACCAATTAAGTCTCCTAAGAAACTAACTATATCTCTATGATAGCTTAAAATAGGAGATCTTTTTAATAACATATGCTTATTAAATTGCACATGGCATTACCTATATTTCTATGGTAATTGAAACATGTGTTCTGATTATTAATTCTTAAGTGACAACCCTATTTCTAGCAATTAATCACTTATATGAACGACTTAATATTGATATCAAGATACCACTACTTAATAACAATCACTATGAAACCGGAAATAAATTAACTCCAAGAAATCAAAATCATCCGATCCAACTGATCCTCAATTGCTTCTTAAGCCGCCCAACGGGCAACAAAAGCTCCAACAAAGGATGATGACTTTTTTCTAGAAATTTAGATATCCTTTGTACTCTAACTCCTCCTTTATACGTTGTCATAACCTAATATTAATGGGCCGAATCAAGCTTATTCTTGGATCATGACTAAATTGGACTCAAGAGCATTAATTCAAAGTCCATTCTCACTTTAATCGACATAATTTCCTAAACTCAACAGTAAACTAAAACAAAGGCAAATTATATCGATTGGGTAAAAATAACAATAATACGTAATTAGGGCCTCAAAACACTATATAATAAACACTTATCACACCCCACACTTAAGTTCTTGCTTGTCCTCAAGCAAATGACACAGAACCAGACAAATTAAACATCCAAGTGATTCAAGATTTCAGATATCATTAAGTTCTCGACAAAAATCAATCATTAAGAATGGCTCACTTAGCCAAGCCGTTAATATCATCAATTCATCGTAGCACAATTTCTATTAGTGAATTTCTCACTTCTCACATCACCACATGTAACAAAGTGGTTACCGCTTACGCCTCATTCTTCCAATCATGCACAAGCTTTCTACCATACGCTGGGTTATATATTCATCTAATCCATCAACAATGCACGCAACATAAACTGTAAGTGTCTTATAGGTCAGAATGAGGCTTAGCGTGGAAATAGTAGGAAAATATTTGGCTCAGACTTTAATATTCGAGGAGATGTGAACTCGAATTAATTATGCTTTTCTGTTAAGCACGTCTAAACAAAACACCTTCAACCCAACATTCTACATCCCATTTACATCATCCCACTCTGCTAAGTTTCTATTCATATTACTTATTCATATATATATATATATATATATATATATATATATATATATATATATATATATATGGTATGTATAGTTTTTTTTTTGATAGAAGTACACCCATGATCAAAGACACTTTTCATAATTTTCGAGACACACACAATTTCTTTCACTTGGAGGATCATATTTCTACTATGTACTTCGACACTTTTTTTTTTACCTAATCTCTTCCAATGTTTTCCTTCCCCCACACTTTACTAGCTCAGCTCTTAACAAGCCACAATTCAACATAGCTAATCTGCACCACACACCCCAAGTAGGGACAAATACGTAAAATAAGGCTTATAGGCTTATAAACGCGGGTATAATCACAAAAGAAAGGTCACTTAAAGCTCGCGAAGTTTCACCAAGGATAATACATCAAAGTTAGCCTTTAGGATAATGTGATTATAACTCCAAATGCCTTCATCATTTTTGTATGCATACAAAGTAACATAGAAACAAGTTCTAAAGAATACAAAACACAGACAGAAGATCACACCAAGAAATAAACTCCAAAGATAAAAATTAGGCACAAAATCTCACCCGTAGGGTATATTCACCAACAAGAGTTATCCACTCAAAACTTCAACTCAAAACATCACACCGGGGCCTAAGAATGTCAAGTCAAAACTCAATCAATCATGCACAAACCTACCATCGAACGACATACCATTTACTATCGATCCAGACAATTAATTCATCCCATAAACTATCATATACACTACACTTGAACAAGACAGTCTCACGCATACAAATACGAAAACAAAAGTAAACAAGTAAACTTCCTCGGCACAAGTAGCGCGGGCTTAATGAATCAGCAAGGTTAGTTGGGATGGAGCAAGATCGATCCTCCTCTCGGCCATCCACCGGCCAAAATGCCTAATAAGTTCTCTGAGCATGTGAACACGTGAACAAAAAAACACACAACTACAGACTTGAAGAAATAAACCAAGAAAAGATGTATCGAAATTCACATCAATATCCAAAGTGAAATACTAATAATCCTTAAAATATCAAAACAAGCGTCTTAACTGAGATCGTTTTCAAAAACACAACGAAACTGATTAAAATTCAACTAAACAAACCTAAATCAAGTCTAAACACAATGATGAAACAGGTAAAAGTTTGAAATTAAAATAGACATAACTAAAATAAATCAATAACAACCTAAATTAAAAATAGCACCTAAAAATTTCTACCAACATAAAAATTGAAAACAAAAAATAAAAAATAAGAGATAAAGAGAACTAAAACTTAATACGAACATAAATTGAGTGGGTAGTGGGGATCACGAGAAAAATAATTCCATCATGAAAGCTATATATGCTGAGGCCTGAGGCACGACTGAGTCAGTCGGAGTTTCAGATCTTATCACGATTCGTATGTTATTGATTTAAAGATCAAATGGTGATTTTGGGAGCTACTATTTGTGGGTTAATTCTAGGGTCATTGACTTTTGTGGTTTCATGATTGCATACATGATCAGAAATTTGCAAGTTATGTCTGGGGCAAAAGAGATCTAGATTTTGCTTTCTATTTTATTTTGGTTTTTTATTTTTTTTCGACCAAAATCTCAATTCAAAGGTCAAGTAATTGACTCCGCTTGGCAACTAATCATGGAGCACATTATTCTATTAAAAGTCCATCTAATCAAAATTTGACCTCCTTGTCATCCAAACCGCCCCAAAGCCACCTTTACCAAATTTCACCCAATATATTTTTTTTTTCAACACATGAAACTAAGAAATAAAACATCCAATCTAAAAGATCGGCCGCTTCCCAATAAATAAGCATTTAACGCTTTAGTCCATTTGCTGACTCCGCATCATTCAACGAAAGGTGCACACAACAAAGACCAATCGTATTTACTCTTTCCACATGTCCACCATACACATATTTTGCTTCACCATTTACCTTAAAAGTGCCCTCCTCATGAGTTATTTCCACCCCACTTAAAACTTGGGGTAATAGTAAAACGTCCACCATTTAGGATTTTTAACTTAGCTGAACAAACAACTGAAATTAAACAACAAAACTTCAGTTGTCCAACTGAAATTTCGCGAGGCGAGATTCGCTTATCATGATTAGCCTTGGTCGCTCCTTTGTAAATTTTTGCATTTTCATGCTCCCAAACGAAACTCTTCTCAAGCTTCATTAAGACTCCATCAATCTCTTTCTCCACTTTAACCTTTTAGATCAAAATTTAGAGATTCACCGCCACGTGCTTTATGCTCAAGCTCCACTAGAAGTGCATGCTTTACCATAAACAAGACGATAAGAGACATACCACATCTTAAATGCAAATTCTATGTCTACACGATCATCTAACTTCTTAGACCAACTTCTTGCATGCATCGATCAAGTTTTTCTAAAAGCACTTAAGCCTCTATTAGATAATTCAAATGTCTTACTATTTTCAGAGGCGATATGGTAATGCAACTTACATTCCATATTTATAGCAATGTCTCTAAAGCCTTATTACAAAAATGTTTACCCTCTCATCACTAATGATAGCTCTAGGAATCCCAAATCTAGCAAATGTTTTTTCTTAAGATACGACTACCTCTGGGCATCATTAGTTGAAAAGTACTGTCATAAATCTGACATAGTCCTACATACAAGAATGTACTTATTGGAAAAGATGGCGGAAAGGAATCAAGGAAATCGGCTAGCCAACAATACCAGTGGAAAATATTAGTGCGGCAATTTACTAAGGACATATTACCTGTTCTCTGACAACGATCACATGACTTCACAAAGGTACTACAATCCTTAAATAAGGTAGGCCAATAAAAACCAGATTGTAACACCTTTGCAGTACTGCTCGTAGACCAGCCTCCTACCCTCTAAGCGACAATGTTCTAGGATGTCACACTTCGGCCTCGTGGATACACCTCCTAACGATATTATCACATCGCACTCGAATGCCATGGATCATCCCAAAAGTATTGTTTCACATCGTATAAAATTTCTTCTTTGTTGGTATGTTAACCTGTGTGGTAAGACTCCACTAACTATACTTAACAAAATCAAGATACCAAGGTGACTTATTCGAGTGACTACCAATTGTTCATCAGTGCAGTCTCCCCAACGGCTTTCTTTCTAAAATATGCCAATTCTAGATAAATGATCACCACCACATTTTCGTAACCCGCTTTTGTCCTTAATTTCTAGGCCTACTCTCTGAAGTAAAAGTATCCATCTTATCAACCTAGGCTTAGCGCTCTTTTTGAAATAGTGTCATTTTAATGCAAAGATATCTGCTGTATATAACCACACGGTATCCGATCGATCTAAACTTATCCAAGGCAAAAACGACAAAGAAGCAATTCCTTCTCAGCAGTGTAATTACGTTGGAGCATCATCATTGAAGGCTTTGCTCGTGAGTAAATTACCCGGAATACCTTCTCATGCTTTTGTCCGAGCACTGCACCAACGGCATAATCACTGTGATCGTGACATACTTCAATGGGCTTCGTCTAATCAAAGTAAAACCACAGAGCAAATAAGTTTATGCTTCAATATATTAAAAGCCTGCACACACTCATTAGTCATATGGAAAGATGCATCCTAACTCAAAGAAATCACACATAAAAGTTTAGATATTTTGGAAAATCTGATGAAACATAAAACCGGCATGACCAAGGAAACTTCTTACATCTTTGACACATTTTCAAAGGAGGTAACTTTTCCTATATCCACCTTGCTTTAGACAACTTCTATTCCTAGAGGAAATTCTTTGAGACCGAGCACTATCCCCTTTCTTTGAACCATAAGCGAGTTGATCAGCCTTCAAGACAAGATTACTCTCACAACAGTCATAACAAGTCCAAGATTAATCAAACAATCATCGTTAAGATCCAAAAAATGTAAAAATCATCCATAAAGTTGACTCGATGCATTTCTCTATCAAGTCGAATATGATCATAAATGTGGTGGTGGTCGAGCACAACATAACCCAGACGCAAGATTCGCCTAAAAGAGAATGTACCAGGGACAGCAAATGTTGTTTTTTCCCGATCCTCCTGAGCCACCACAATTTGTTGTATCCCTAATATCCATCTAAAAAAAAGCAAGAGAATGGATACCTAGCTACTTTCTAGCATTTGATCAATAAAATGGTAGAGCAAATGGTCCTTCCCTAGTTACAAAGATTTAACTGGAAGTCAATACATTGTTCTCCAGCTACTACGCTCTAAAGGGTATTAATTCATTTTTATCATTTTTAACCACAGCATTGGCTCCCCTTCCTTTGGTACAACTTAGACCGACTCACCCAAGCACTATCGAAATATGGATAAATTATACCCCATCCGTAAGCCAGAATTTCAAATTTTACCACCTCTTTGAGATTAGATTTAGTCGCCTCGAGATCGATAATGGACTTGGCACCATCCTCGTTAGTATTCGATGCAGGCATGTTGAAGGGTTGTGTCCTTAATGTCTGCTATTGTCCAACCAAGCTACTTTTTGTGCCTCTCCAAGTACCTTCGAGAAGTTTTTTCTTCCCCGCACCTCACTCAACAAGAAATAATAACAGTAACACAATGCCATGGCTAGAAAAGCATATTTATGTGCGAAGGCAAAGCCTTCAACTCAAGGGTAGGAGATCTTTCAATAGACGGTATCAACTTTGATACACTGCGGTCCTAGTTCCTCATACCGCTTCTACCAAGTGGTATAACGTAGGTGCCCGGTGATCCATATATATGCTACTAACGATAATAAGTTTTTCATATGACAAGTTCTCTCCTTTAGTATTTGTTAGACATAACTCAACCAAATCTCTAGACTTTAACTCACTTGAAAGCATGTTGCACTAACGAACAACCACATCAATTGAAAATAATCATTCTCGGGTTATCATGGAACTTAGCTGACTTACGCATGTCAAAACAACTTGTCTTCTCCCCCACTCTTTAAGATGACCTCCGTCCCTTATGAACATCAATAAGGGTTCTGCAGAAGAAAAAGGTCTACCTAGCAATAAAGGGATTTCTCGATCTTCGGACATATCGAGTACAACGAAATCAGCAGGGAAGATAAACTTATCTACCTTAACCAAAACATCTTCAAGGACACCATATGGGTACACAATAGACCTATCGGCTAATTGCAAAGAAATGGTTGTACTCTTGACCTCCCCAACCCAACCTATGACATAATATCACAAAGGCATCAAATTGATACTTGCACCTAAATCACATAAAGCTTTACCAAATTCAATTTTCACCTATTGCACAAGTGGATCAGAAATGGATCTTTAACTTTTTGGGGCAATTTCGTTGGGATTATTAAGGAACACTCTTCAAATATTAAGACCAAGCTTATGTTCTTTCAAATCGCTTCTTTCTTGGATAAAACATCTTTCATAAACTTGATGTAAAGCCATGGCCTCTCGCAAAAGCGAACGCACATTATGCAACTTTTTAAACATATCAAGCAGTTTTAGCTGGGGCTGGAGCACGTTGTTCTTCTTGAAGCCTTTGAGGTAAGGAACAGGAGGTGACATATGCATAAATGTTGTGGGATTTATCAATGGAAACTTCCCTGCTGTCGTAAGATGAGCTTTCTCCCATGGTCAGCCATTGCAGCGCTCGACCGCAACCCTGCAAACTTCTACCATTGCGCTAGAAAGTGACTGCATGCGATGTTCTCGTGGGGTTTTTCGAGTTGCTTGAACCCACATTCCTATTATTCAATGCCTCGCCTAATCGGGCGCAATTATCGCTCTACACTTTCAAGGCCGCATCCCTATTCCTCGGTCTTTTTTTTCCACCACTTCGAGTTAACAACCTTCAATCTTATCCAACCTGACTTTTTTAGGTTTCAAAATTTCTGGGATTGATCTTGAAATCCTCGGTGGTCTCATTATATTTTGGTTGTTACCCAAGAGAAAATTGGGGTGGTTCCTCCAATTATTATTGTAGTTATCGAGAATGCACCACTTCACGTCGTATCAAATTGGATGCATATCAACTTGCCTGGTAGGCCTCCACAAAGAGATAGTAGTCTCATTATTACCACCACATAGAGTGTGCCAAAGTGGAACCATATTCTCCTATGATCCTGCACACACCATGTCCGGCGTAGTTGCTCTACCTTGAATCATGGTGAGGCTACCCAGGCCTCCAGCCTTGTCTTTCATCAATCTCAAGGACCCCGTCCACTCTACGAGTGGCGCGCATCGAGGATTTCCGGCTGGTGTTGATTAGTGATAATTCCTCCAATAAGATATAAGCTTCATCAGCCTTCTTTATCAAACGCTCCTCCAAAGAGACATCTAATATAGCGTGGGGTGCTTGGTGTCAACCCCATTAAGGAAGCGTTCGCACCAAATAAGTGTCGGGAAGCGCCATCGGGACACTTTCTCGAGTAAACCTTGAAACTTCCCAAGCCTCACCAACCATCTCATCTTCATCTTGCCAGGAAACACAATGTCATTCTTCAATTTGGTGGATTTTGATGCGGAAAATATCGGTTAAAACTTGCACTACTTGCTCCTCAGGGTCATATTTGTAGATTGGAAAGCCTCTACCACTTTCGCTTCCTCCCAAAAGGTAGAAAGGAAAATAATGGATAGAATCAGCCGAAATTCATTTACTTTTAGAGTAGCGTAAATCTCCATGAAATTTACAAATGCTCATTAGGGTTCTATGACCCAGCCATCGACCGCACATGATTCTTCACATATTGGATCAAGGCAAAGCCAACTCAAACTTTCGCATCGTATCAAGGCGGACTGAAAGATGTAGCAAAGCAATCCCCTCCAATGAGGGCAATGCATAATCCCTCAAAGCCAGTCCAATGAGGAACCAGTCACGCCATCCTCATGAACATCAAGCACCTCGCTGCAGTATCAAGGCTGATGGCTGGCCATGCAGATATCCCTACTGCTTTCTTCAGTTCTAATTCATCAGTTTCCTACTGCTTTCAATCTCCATCGTTGAAATACCTCCAAAATGACAATGGTCATAAAAATTAAAACAATAATATAAATAAAGAAATAAATCTATGCAAAATAATAAGGTAATAAGCGCTAAGTTTCTACAACCAACCAAACTAATATTAGTACTATCGAATTCAGCAACGCTTTCAACTTTAATAACACAAATTTGTTTGTTCGGTCGAGTCCGGTCGTCAAGTAATATAATGAATACAGTTCTAGCATCATCTCACAAATCTAAATATATACTAAATATTTTAGTCTTTTTTCTTAATCCTAATTTTCAACTAATAATTAAAGAGTAAATTTAAATCTAGATCACTTAACTAAATCGATTCAACTAAATAAAACGAAATAATACTAAACGAAGCATTAACATTCGGTGCATAGTCAGACACGCATTTATCGATCGCCATATTCAACTTACTCAGTAGTTACTATTAACTACAACAAAAAGCATTCCTATACATTGATATTACTTCTCAGTTAACACCAATTAAGTCTCTTTAACTAACTATATCTCTCTATGATACTTTAAAATAGAGATCTTTTATCAACATATGTTTATTGTAATTAAAATTGCAATACCTATATCTCTACGGTAATTGAAACATGTGTTTTACTATTAATTGCAAGTGATTCTATTTCTAGCAATTAATCGTACTTATATGAACGACTTAATATCGATATCATATTATTAAATACTAATTACTATCAATAATCGAATTATGAAACCGGAAATAAATTAACTCCAAGATAAATCAACCATCCTATTCAATCATATCCCGGGGACTAATACAAAATTAGTTCAAGCAATAAAAGACATAAATAAATACATGAAATTAATCGCATTCATATCCTTAATACAATAAAAAATATCTTAATTAAATTATTCTAACTAATTAAAAGTAATCCTACAGCTGTACAATATGTAATTAATCCTCAATTGCCTGAATGTGTGCTAAAAAGCCCTAAATAAAGATGATGACTTCTTTTTATAGAAATCAGAGACATCCTTTTGTACTTCAACTCCTTCTTTTATAATGCTGTCATAACCAAGCCATTATTAACGGCCGAACGTCATTCTTGGATCATGACTCATGTAAATTTTCAAAGGACTCATCTTCAATTGAAAGCCCGATTCTTCACTTAACCGATACTATTTTCAAACTCAAATAAAAACGCAACACTAAAAGTAAATTAGAGATTTTAGATTATGGTAAAAATAACATCGCCTAATATTTCACTGTGGCCTCAAAACACTATATAATAAACACTTACTCTATCGCAAACTTTCATGTCAGGGGACTATTGAGTACCACTGGTGGGATCAGAAATGATAAGCCATGTTCTTCCTTGGAATGGCAGTTCACCCCTTGTGACTTAGTGCCTTAATATGACACTCGATTTGATGTGTTTCAAGGCTCGATATGACAATTGATTTGGGATAAGAATTCTAGCTGAGTCAGTATATTATAGCAAAGTGTTAAAGCAACGTTGCTTCTTGCTTGTACTAATAGCGCCTTAGCAGTTTTGTTGCTTATAGGCTTCGAGGATACACTCACGCAGAATTTAGCGACTACTGATTTAGTTTTTCTAGTTACGCCACTCTGCTTTCCACATGTCGTCTTAGCAGCTTGTTGTTGTAGAGTAATGATCGTGAGTGATGTTCCAACCTTGTTGATGATAATGATCAACCAGACAGGCCTTAGCATCGTGAGCCTCGGCAGAATCCTCGCCATGTGGACCTAATCATATTTTATTCCTCCTAGTATCCGGGATTTGATTAATTGAACCCGAACTTATCGTGTTCATCCAAGCTTTTAGAATAATCAGGGGGTGTTATAGCTTCAACTCGAATATTTGAAGCTGCTCTTGGAGAATCTTACTGCATTCATCGATGAAGCCTACAAACTTGAAAGTTTATTTTGTTTGTGTAATACCTCTTATCAAAACATCCGGAGAAGTTCAATTGCATGTCATTGCTGGTCTTCAAAGATTTTAATTTAGAATTTCGCAGAACGTTTCCTCCAATTTTTCAAGGGTTTTGGTATATATTTTTTGGGATTTTTGTCTATGATTTTGGTCAAAACAGGGGTATTTAGTAGATTTACGGGCCTCAATTGCTTGCTCGACACTGCCTGAGCCAGGATCACGATTCTACCGTTGGACTTTGAGCGCATCTGACCATTTGATAATTTAACACTTATTTAATCAAGTTACCCTTTTTGGGGCCAATTTCATTAAAAGAAGGTTCAGTTCTTTTCTAGTCAATTATATTTTCATATCGACCCCTGCACCTTTTGGAAAGTTTTGATTCTACCCACATAATCATGAGCCTTGCTGGGACCGCATAACTTGTAGTCATTTTAAACCCCGTGGTTTATAGATTCTTTATTTCGAAAATGGCTGACAAGTCCCTGCTCGGGCAGAGGCTGATCAATAAAGCTAGGCTTTCCAAATTTCTCACTTTATCCGGCATTTAATCCCAGGCTATTTTTTCTGGAACCAGATTTCGAAGTTCAAACTTAGGTTAATTGAGCGTAAAAACCCTTATTATTCTTTGGTCTCGATTAACCTGGGTTGACTTAGGAACCTCTATTCGCCCGAGGGTTTGATTTGAATTTAGGGTTTTAATCAAGAACCCTAATCACATGTGACATTTTTTAGTGCTTCAACTTAATTAATTGATTATCTGCTTTCTTAATAATTTTAATTACTTTTTTGATAAATTTTCATGTCTACAGATTGCCTCGAACCTCAGTACATACTAGTAGTGCGTGGTTCAATCTGCATAATATTCATCTACAAACACATGTTGGTTTTGGGCTTGGTCTTTATTTTTCAAGATGTGTCGCTTCCTTTTGGCTGTGACGACATCATCCGGCCCTCGCTTGACTTCATTTAATTTAGAGCAGCTGGATATTGGACTCAAGCCAGCGAATTTAGTTATCTTACAATAATCTCTCCCAGTGAGGTCCATGTCAGGATTAACCTTATTTCTAATTTATCTATTTTAGAAGCTCGTGGTCATAAGTTATCATTCATGTCATTTTCAGTGACTTGGAAGACCATGACTTGAGCCAGATATCAGTGATTATGACCACACTCCCTGTCAACTCGCCTATTTAGCGACTTATAGGATAGTCGGAATTTATTATAGACTGCTGCGACATGATCACAGGATGTCATCCCCACCAAGTCTTCGGTCCGAGGATCACTTCAAGTGGCATTGCAATCTATGATTTAATGCCAACAATTTTGTTTGACTCCCATTTAATTCTCACTTCTACGTAGAATTAAATTGTTTGAGGGTTTTAAAGCAACATGAATTTAGCATACGTTAAAACCCATTAATTTCTCGACCAGATATTCAATATGAATTAATTTGTTTGATTTTATTAAATACTAATTAGTACATGTGCCAAGATCCCGTTGAATTTTATCCAGAGAGGATTTTAATGAGAATTTATTTGGTTGGGATTTAACATGAATTTGAAATATGCTACATCCCATTTAATTCTATCCATAGATAATTTAATGAGGGAATTAATTTCTAGAGCCTTTACTACTAATATATGTTGTTATTTCTAGATTTATTGCATTTATATTAATCCGAATCCTTGTTGATTAATTTAATTAATATTTACAATTTTAATTAATAAATTTGTTTCATGTTAACATTTAAAATAATTAATCTTAACCACTCTGGGTTTCGTAATTAATATTTTAATTTTGTAGAGTTTAATTTAAAATTAAACCTATCTTCCTACCATTTTTCGCCTCATCGTCTTATTTGGTTGTAACATCAGATAAATTTTCAATGTGAAATTTTGTCTATGTATTTTTTTTTGAATTTTCTGAACCACTCAGAGCAGAAGAAAGTCTCTGCTTGGCTCCTGAATTATGGTCACAGCTTTATTTGGTTCCAAGAACCAAACATCGGCTTAGTGGATTCGGTCCACTCAGGCTTTGTCTATTTAAGCATGAAAACAGACACAAAAATCAAATTTTCATCACTCTATAGTCAGTGCCGAATTTGCTTAGAAGTCGTGTAATTATTTTTTTTTTCTGCCTTCTTTCTTGCACAACTTGACACTTTCATTTTTTTTGTATGATTGTTTAATTATTAACATCTCTTCACGTGTTCTTTCAGGATTAAAGCCGAAAATTTGCATCAAAGTCCACAACTTTTTTAAGAATTTTCTTGAATTTCATCAATAAAGCAACTTTCATACTCCTTTAATTGCTTGATTGTGTACTTTTTGTTATGTTTGTGATCACCAATTGTTCTAGATGTATTATCTCTATAATAGAAATCTAATTTAACTCATTTAGATTCTAAGGTATGAAATACTCTCAGTAAAATCGTATTTTGGTTCTTCAAAACCTGTACTATTTCACTATAACGCTTTAACTTTCAGATGTTTATCTGTTTTATATTTCCTTTTTATATATTCAGTAGTTTGCTGAGACGGTCATTGATAGGCAAAGGCTCTTCCAGCTCGGCAGTATGGAAGTTTGAGTCCTGAAGTTTCACTTGAGGCACTGGATCACACACCGCTGCACTTTCAGAATGTTTTCCTTAGCTCAGAACTCCACACATTGGGGCACATGTTTCTAAGTCTAGCTTTCTAGCTCAATTTTTCCTAGAATTTTCGACGCCTAAGCCTTCCTTTTGCCGTAAAGTGAACGATCACATATTAGATTTTGGCCCACATTGTTTTTCGGCTTCTTTTGATTATTTCACACCTTTGCATTCATGTAGGTTGGAACTTGTATAGAATGGATCTTAGAACGCCTTTCCCTCTTCCTAATGCTTAATGGGTTTCTTTTCTTCTTGCTTCAGGAGCCTTATTGACCCAGATGTTGTCATCATCCTTTGTTGGATGCACTTCTTGGACTTCGTCATGGGCTCATGTAGGTAGGTAGTATGCATATTCGATATATTGGCAACCATGAGTTTTGCGGTATCGAAAGAAAGAGAACGCTCTTGCTCGCCTTGGACCATTCCGGCTTTAAATTGCCTTGGCCTGCTTTCATCCTGCCTCACCGACTTTTCATATCAGCGCGAACGCCCTCACCCGCTTTCCAACCTGTTCTTGGGGTTGCCTGACTCTAACCTTTCTTGATTTGATTGACATGAATCACAGTCAGATGGCTGTCTCCTACCAGTGCCACCTGTCACATGTCAGGCATCCTCGAAAGAGAATACTTTGGACCGCAGATAACTCGGCTGCCATTCTTCTCTTTAGCTTAGGGGTGCTCACATTTCACCCTCATGGCTTGATTTATCTTGATTCATGAAGCTTGCAAGGGTTTTTAAAGCCTCTAGCCGTCCCCTTTTGGCTTTTCCTCTTTTTAAGTTTTATTTGTTTTCAAGGGTCATGGCTACCAACCAAGTAGAGTCCTCCGAGTGAGATTTCCAAAGGAGTTCTCTTTAGCATCTGTTGTCAGGTGGGGGATCTGGCATTCACAGCGCACTCGGTACAAGTTTAGTGCACCCATGGACACGCCTTGCTTAATTTATCTTGTGTTTTCGCATTTGATTGCCATCAATTTGACCCCCAGTCCCGATCCAGTGGCCCTGTATCCAATCCCAGCTCCGAATTCAGTAGCATTATCAAGGCCGTCTCCATTCGAGATTAGCCCACAAACTTTTAACAACTTAAATTTAAGGGTTACTTTGTCATGTAGGCTTGTGCCATACCAAGGTTAAACTTAGCACTGGTCATGGCTTGTCACTGGCTTCTTGGCATTTTAAGAACAATTTATTAATTTGTATATCAGATATCCCCATGGCTCTTCAAAGTTCTGATGTTTAGAATATGTCTCGACCGCTTTAAATGCTAGTGCTCAAGATGCCTTGTCCTACCTTAGAGTATCGCTGACAAATTGATATGTCTTAGCAGCCTTAGTAATAACACAACCGTGTCCTCCGCTTTATGCTTTATTGGACATATTCCTCACTGCCTTGGGGTCATCATTCACTATAAGATCGTCGCTGAATATCTGTAGACCTTATAGTTTGTATGCTTTCTCGTGGTAGCTGGAGTCCTTAAATTTCATGAAACGTATGGCTTCTTTCTTGAACCAACAACTCTATGGAATCCTCTGATCATTCACACCAACTAATCTTAGTCTTCGAAGCTGCAGATAATGTCGATGGAAAGTGTTGAGCTTCATCTCCCTTAGTCTTTATTCTTATAAAGTGCCTGACCTCATTATTTGTTGACCCTTATTCAGTGCAGTGGCAGAGTGATCATTCATCCAATCAAGGACCCTATTATAACAGGTTGTCGCCGTTTGTCCATCTTCATCATCACTTCAAGGGGCCCCTCAAAGCCCAGAGTTTTTAGCTCAGAGCCTTTGAACCCAGTCCAAAGCCTAATCTATTTTTGAGTATATAACCTCTTCTCAGACTTCAATTTTAGAATACTATTTAGTAACGGTGGTCATTTTGTTGATGTCAAGAAAGGATCACTGGATGTCCTGTCGCTTGTTCATCTGAACCTTGAGATTACTAATCATCATGCTAGCATCTGCTTTCCTTACTTTTCTTCGCCTCTGATGATCGACTTCTTCTTCTTTGTATTTTATTCCAATTTAATGCATTCTCTAATTATTTTATCGCCGCTACCTTCCATTCTCTTTTTTGTGTATGTCTCGATTTAGTCCAACCCCATGACAATGTTTTAGGTTGGCTGCATTTATCAGTTGTTTCATTTACCTGCTGATCGTCTTTAAGATCAAACCGAAGTTTGTGGAGTGTCCCCATAACTCATAGCTATGAAAATATCCTCACTGAGTTTCTGAGTGTTCTTTTAAGTATTTGAACCCGAGTTTATCCCTGTTTTGACAATTTCTATTTTGCCAGGTGTCCCAACTCAAATCCTCTCATGAACAGGTATTGTTGACTTCAGTATTGAGCCTTTGTTATCTATCCGCCGTGATCGGTTTATGTATTGGCCTGCCCCATGCCATTTTGAACTAAGATAGGCATAACTCCTGTGGGTTTGTCTGTAGAAAATAGCATTTGATAAATAGTTCCTCTAATTCTTCTAGAAAACAAGTGAGCACAGACCTGTCCCTGGCACGTTGCATCTTCCGTCTTCATTTTTCTAATAGATACTAATGGAAAGTGACATGAATTGACTTTCATTTCAGCCAGCACGAGGACTCTATTGCTGTCGTGGCTTGCAGAAGTTTATATGGCCCCTACTTGAAGGCCAACCCTCAGTGGTGTCGTTGATCTTCGCTACTAGCACTTTCTTCCCAGACGGTCATTCCATGTTACCGCTTGGATGTATTTAAACCTGATCCTGCTTTTCTTTGAGGAATTAACGTTATGCCCCTGTCAGTAATGCTAGTATATCGCCAAACTGCACATATCATGGCCCTGGAAGTTCATTTAAGTCCTGACCCACGCCCACATGTTTTTCTGAGATGTCAGCCATGTAAATCTCCTTCACTGGCCTCTAAGAGTTTTCCTGCCCAATGTGTCATTGAGCCCTCATCTGCTCCTCTGAGTGTCAGTTTGAGCAGCCTTCTTCTTTCCTGCGCTTCCAGGTTTGAATATGCCTTCAGCTATTTACTTCCTTGAATCACATTTGCCTCCCAACCTTATAAAGGCCTACTTCCTTGATTTCTTTCCTTCTTAAAGCTGAGATTCCCAAAATCCTGAGGAATACCTGAGCCTGCTTCTCATGGTTTTGATTTGCATGATTCTTTCTCTCGACCTCTCATATGCAAAATGTATCTGCCACCCTTGACAGACACCTACTGTGTCCCAACCCCTGCATTGAAAGTTCTATGCACCATCCTTTTGCTTTATCATCTTCTGTAAGGGCTATTCAAACCCGCGCTGCCACCGTTAGTAAACTTCTGTGGTGGTAGCTCGGTCCATGGTTTTGTCTTTGATAGAATCATCCTTCTGAGATGTCATTCCATGTCATGCTGCCTCATTCCTTCAGTTACCTAACTTATGGCTACTACCTCAATCTTCGGCCCAGCAAGTAGAGTCAAAGTCTCTGGTTTGGGAACTAGATCTTCCTCCTATAATGATATTATTCTGAGGCGCCTCAAGCCCTTTCCAGCTCAAGCCTCCTTCTTGTAGTTTGGCATCGGCAAAGGTGATTCTTCACCACGAATGGATTCCCCATCCTACCAATCGTTTTCCATTCTGTCACACTGTGCAATAGGGCGCCAGATACTGCTACCATCCAAGGTCTTCCTAGTAGATATTGGCATGTGACCTCTGCATCTATCACATGGAACCAAGATGGCCCCCCAAATCTCCCCATCAAGCGCTGCATTTACTTTCGGTTCGCTTCCTCGCCTTAGTTAAAGCTCTCAATTATAATGGACCTGTAAGTCTTCGGAGATTCCTTGTAGTCTCAATGTTCTGAGCAAGTGATGCTTACATCCGATCCTTCCATTTACCAAGATTCCCGCTTATCCAACTTTCGCTTCGTAGCTCTCTAAGATATAGTGGTTTATTGTGAGCACATCTTCTTGTGAAGGTCTTCAATGTTGAACGTAACGGCGAAAAGTCCGGACATTAAGTCAGGGCATCATCGCCTTTGCCGCTTCTCAGTTGAGTCTTCGTCGACTCAAACACTACATGGCACGTTTCATGGTCCTCGTCACCGAATAGCCGCCTTATGCTTTCCCTGGGATAAGCTTGTTTCTCCTAAACCTTCGTTATCGGACTTCAGCTGGTCGGACGAATGGCTATAGTTATGTGGTTTCAAGAGACTTGTCTTCTTCCAAAGCAGCTTCTTCTTACATATATCCTATGAGATATTTGCAGAGTTGGCCTCCATGCTCGATTTTCTGCCCCTCGGCCCTTTGACCTAGAAGTTCCATGAGTTTTGCTTTGTCAACTCCTCAAACATCGCCGTATGCTCTGAATCGAGGACGTGATATTCCTTCTCCTCAGATCTCCTCGAGCTGGTGCACCCCGCCTTCCAAGGTCCGGGGCGTGAACTTTGTCGCTTTTTGTGCTCGCGCCAAGTGTGTTTGTTTCTTTTTCTTTTTGAGTTTGGAGTTTCTCTCTGCCTCTTCGTATCTATTTCCAGTCTTTTGAATAAAGAGGTTACGAGGCGAGCACACGTGTCCTTTATTTGCAACAACGCTTAGCTCCATATCATCATGCGCCCTCATGGTTAGTCGTCAATGTTCTCAAAGATTCTTGCACAGATGTACCCAAGTCCCAATGCATTTTTGGATGCACATGTCGACGGGCCGATGGACCAAGAGTCTATCTTTGCACTTTAGGTTCAAGCTTTCCAATCGGTGACGAAGTCTCAGAATCCGGCTCTTTTCTTTTCTTGCTTTATGGTAGCGGCTCCATCATTAACCGGCCCCTCTCTTCAGATCGAAGAAGCTGAGCCCCCTGAGAATTTCAAGCCACCAGCTTGAGCCCAACTATCTATGTGTTATAATCTAAGATGAATTGCTCAAACACCAATTCATACATCTCGATCCTCAAATTAATGCATATCAATCTAAACACATAATATCGTAATATGAATAGCTATGTATTTTACATAGCCGAAGATGAACCAAAAACCCACAAAATGCCTCACTTGTGCTCCTTTAAAACCTCTCCAAAGCTTTTCCAATAACGAAACGACGTCCTCTCTCTAGATCGCAGACACACCAAAGCAGGAAACGACCAGACTCAACTGCTGGGAGTCAGGTGTGAAAATTTGAAGAGAAAATCTCTTCCAATTCTTTGGGAGGGGAGCCTTTGCAGCAGTGGAGGCGCAGTTTCATGAAAATGAAAATTTTGTTCCTTTTTCTTTAAATACCAAAACCTAATCCCAACCATTAAGCAACTTGTTGTAACCGCTTAACTCGCAGTCCTAATTAGACTGCTATGGCTTCTAATCAAAATGGTCGAGTCACTAGTGAGTTGTTCCATTTTAATTAATCCTAATGTTCAAAATACTAACGAAGTCACTATCGAATAACTTATCAAGCTAGTTCACTCAATTTCACTGTTTAATGTCTGATTAAACTCAGTTTGGAACTCAAATTGATGTCATCAATATATATATTTGACAAATATATAAACATTAAAGAGAGATATTCTCAATATACAAGACTCGCTTAATTTCATGTACGAAATATACACCAATATCATTGTATGTGTGCGCACTCAGGCTCACATAACAAGAAGTTGTATATATTTAATAATCGACCTATTACTATTATTATAACGATTAATGAGTAGGATCTAGCAATCGCTCATAAACCCCTTAAATTATCGTGAGAATACACACTAGTGATATACAATTACTAAGGTGAACACCTGCTTCCAAGAATCACATTTAACCAACCTCAAATGAATTAGCTACACACTCACAACGGTATAATAAAAGCGGAATCAATTTCCATTGATTTCAACACTCCCACTTGCCTTGGACGACAATACCATACACCTCATCATGCGATCTCTAGTCATAGGCTAACCATAAGAAGTGTGTCGTAGAAACACCCACAACTTTCTTTTACTTTATGCTTAAACTAATAAGCATTTATAGCACACAAAATTGAATGCATACTGAT